>JALPQD010000436.1:1651953-1682918 GCA_023101885.1 Typhlomys cinereus | reverse complement strand
CTTGGAACCCCGGATTGCAAGAAAACCTGAGAACATTGAGAGGTTAAGTTGGACTACAGAAGTATGAGGTCAGACTCTGGGGAGGGGTGGGGGACCGCCAGAGCTGAGTGAGTCACTATGGGCGAGTGGGGGACAGGGAGGTGCTGGGGGTGGGGTGGCGGGGGTGTGCGAGAGAGGGGTCACCCTGCAGCTGTTGCTCATCCTCCCCTCCCCCCGCCTGGTGTGTGCCTTATCCGCAGACCTGGCTGTCAGGAAGCAGAAAGTCGGGTTCTCAGCAACCGAGGGGACAGCTTGAACCGCCACTCGAGGCCCCCGACCCCCGGCCACCGCCCCTCCAGACAGCAGCTGCAGCAGCAGCAACAGCGATCCCAAGAGAAACAAGGACAGGTGGTGAGAGGGGGCCTCGGAGGAGGGAAGGGAGGGAGGGGGTGTTTGAGGACCCAGCTGACCTCAGTTCGTGTCCCCCCACCCCGTACCCCCAGCAGTTCAGAAGAGCCTCCTTCTGAAGAAGGTATCGACACCCCCATCTACACAGAGTTTGATGAAGACTTTAAGAAGAAACTGCGTCCCCCATTGGTCAGTGCGTGGCCATTTACCGATTTGAAGGGTGCGATCACTTCCCCAACTAACGCCCCCCATACTCTACCTCCCCCATCCCCTCATCTCCGTGGCTTGGTATATATAACTTGTGTCAAAACTAAACACCAAGAAGAGCAACTTAAGGAAAGGGTGTTTTGTTTTATATTGTATGTGGTGTGCACATGTGGATGTGCACGTTCACAGGGGTACCCGTTTGCACCCAAGTTTGGTGGAGGCTGGAGGCTGATAACCAGAAGTCTCATTACTTTTCTTTAAATTTTAATTTATTTTTTCCACTCATACAAATTTGATAGGTACCACATTCCCCTCCCTCCCTCCACCCCTCCCTGTATCCCCTGCTCCCTCCTTCCTTTTCTTTCCTTTCCCCCCTCCTCCCTTCTCCCAGTGCTCCCTCCCCCATTCCTGGAGCATCCTTAGTGTGGCATGTCAAACTCCCCTCTGGGTCCTCCTCCCTGATGAGGTGTAAGGACTCAGTAGCATTTCCTAGAGCTCTTTTTTGTGTTCCTCTTTAGTATAGAGGATAGTAATACAACATTGTGGCTATTAATCCCTTGCTCTAAGGATTTTAGAGCCTGTGATCCATGCTAGACTTTGGGGGGGGGTCAATGATATGTTGGTCATTGTGCAGGTCATGCAAAGTCCATTAGATTACAGAAGTCCTCTATCTTAATCGCTCTTATTCTTTT
This sequence comes from Typhlomys cinereus, assembly GCA_023101885.1. Taxonomy (NCBI): domain Eukaryota; kingdom Metazoa; phylum Chordata; class Mammalia; order Rodentia; family Platacanthomyidae; genus Typhlomys; species Typhlomys cinereus. Next base: position 1,681,632 of record JALPQD010000436.1, on the reverse strand, counting down.
GAAGCTGGGTCCTTAAAAGACCCAGAGCTTGTGATTGATTGGTCTAGTCTGGCCAGCTGCTTTGCTCTGGGGATTCCCAAGTCCAACCTCTGAGCCTTCAATGACAGACAATCGGGGTTGGGTGTGAGAAGATACTCTTCTGGCATTTCACCTGGGCTCTGAACTCAAGTCCTTTGCGCATGCCCTGCAAGCACCTCAGTTGCTGAACCCCTCATGGGCCCTCCGTCTCTTACATAGAGACAGGGTCGCTCAGAACTGGACCTGGCCAGTTTGACTTGGCCAGGGGGCCCTCTCCGTTTCCCCAGCAGCACCCTGGGGATCCACTGGAGCGGTCTCCCAGGCCCCAGGAGAAAGGTAGACCTAAGCTCACATTGTGTGGGTTCCGTCCATCATGGCAGGAGGGGGAGCCTCGGGTCCCATTCATCACCATGGGGAAGTGGAGAGAGCTGGACCCAGGATTACCCCCCCCATGGAGGCCTCCCACATTCAGGGCACAGTGAACCCCGTCTTGATACTCCCTCTAGATATCGCCCCACAGCTTTGTTTCCAGGTTGATTCTGAGAAAATGCCAAGGTGATGATGTAGTTGTTAGCCTTAGCAGGCAGAGACCGTCACCTAAAGTGGAGACCTGCCCCCTCTTTCCGCTCCCCCCTCCAACAGGGTCCACACACGAGGCACCATATCCATGTCGAGGGGGAAGACTTAGCCTCGGGAAGCAGAAAAAGCGAGACGGCGGCTGGCGCGGATCCGGGAGGAAGCAGGGCGGCGAGGGCTCACGTGCCCACCTCCTACCTCCGTGTCACGTCCAGCTGAACCCTGCCAGGGCCAAGAAACATGGGGGTGTTGGTGGCGCTGCTTTGGGCCCACACAGGGGGCTCTCAGATCTGTGCACTTTATTTTTTTGGCCCCCCATGGCTTTGGCGGAGAAACCCTGTTCTCCCTTCTCCCTGCCCCCCCCCTCCCCACAGGGCCCATGCCTTCCCATGAGGGATGTAACATATTGTAGATTTATCATCTCTCCCTCCCTCCAACAGCTTCTGCCAAATTTTGTTTTTAAAAAAACGATTCTCTAAACTCCGAAGTTCTGTGTCTGCTGGAGTGCCAGGGAAGGGCAGGACTTAGAATGCCTACTGTGTGCCTGCTACCCATCGCACACGTACTGGTGTCTGTGCGCCAGACAACTGTGCATGCTATGTGTCTGGCCATTCATTACACACCTGGTGTGTGCTTGACATGCATTGCACACCTACTGTGTGCCAGGCATTTATTGAGAGACTACCCAGCCCTCTTGAGTACCTACTGTGCACCGAATGAAGTTATGAATGCCAAACAATGTACCAGGGAGCTCATTGAGCACCTTCTCAGGCATTTGCTGAGTGCCACTGTATGTACACCGGTTACTTACTGACAGTTGTTCATGTGCCTGGAGTTGACTGAGTAACCTACTATGTGGCAGCCATTTTTCCCAGTGTTACTGTGTGCCAGCACTTGTGAGGGCCTACTGTGTGCTGGCATTTGTTGAATGTTCTACGGTGTTTGCTGGCATTTATTGAATACAGATTGCGGTCGGCCAGCGCTCTCTGCCTATGATCGAATCTTTTGAACTTTCTTCTCATTCCATACATTGAAATGAACACAGAGAGGTCAAGGCATCTGCCACACAGCACCCAAGGGGCACTGATTTTCTGGGTGTCCTAGCTTTGGGGTGCGTGTAGACATGGGGGTCTTCCAGGAAGGTTGGTGTACATTTTTCAGGATAGATGCTTGCTTGCAAACTTTGACCCTGACCTTGGGGGTGCGGGGGGACAGACATAGGTTTTTCACCACATAGCTCTTTCATTCTTTGTTTCTTAGACCTGGGTCAGGTTGGCTTAATTAAGAGTTTGCTATGTAGCACTGGCCTGGCCTTAAACTCGTGATCCTCCCCGTCCAGAGTGTCGGTGTGACTGGGGTGCCGCACTACAGCCTTGAGGGGGTAGTATTTGGGGGTCAACTTTCTGGGGTCTTTGGGAGGATCCCCGGAAGTGTGAGTGTCCCCCAAGGTACAGAACAGCTGGAGGGGGCTCTTTTCTCAGCCCTGAGGTTTCAGGCGTTGGGACAAGACCTCAAGGATCCTTTGGACTTCTCCAGCCGTTCAGCTCGGTGGTGGGGGGGGGGGGGCTGGGCACCGGGCTCCCCCAAAGAAGCTTTGTTAGGAAGCCAGTAGTGGGTCTCCCTTAGTTCCGAGTTGGGCTGGAATCCTACAAGAGAGAGCAGAAGTGCTGGCAAGGAGCCCGGCAGGGGTTGCTGTGATCCTCCCTGGGGACTTTGACCCAGCGGAGCCTGGCGCCCCAGGAGAGGGAGGGGCTTAGGGGAAAGAGGTGCCTCCATCTCCACAAGGGTGAAGGACCCCCAGAGGGCCCCTGGGGCTCAAAGGACCTTGTCCAGGTACAAAAACTGCCAGGGGCCGAGGTTAAGGGTGGGACCTGAGCCAGGCCATCTAGCCTGGCAAGTATGGGGAGGGGACAGCCCTTGCAGGGTGTGGCTCCTCTGACTTTAGGAATGATCGGGGCGGAGGAATCTCAAGAGGCTGGGCGCGCCCCAGGGTGTGTGGAGGCGTCACTCTCTGACCTATCAGGTTGAAGGACTCAGTGTTTTGGGAGCTTTACTGGTGTGTGGGGCTCCCTGTGGAGCCAAGTGGTCCCAGAAAGGATGGTAGGAAACAGGCGTAAAGGGTCCCATTGGGAATGGTAGGGAGATATTGGAGTTCTTGGCAGTTTGCTAATAGGGCCGCATGCTTGGGGAGAGAGTTAGGGTGGTCTTTGGGGTGGGGGGTTATTCAGTGAGCGTGCCCCCCCCCCCAGCAAGCTACACCTCGCAGACCCGGGCAGCCGCTGGCGGAGGAAGCGGGGCGCATCGCGGGCTATCTGCCGCGCTCGGAGACAGAGTGCGAAGCCGCCGGTCGCAACCTTCCTCCAGCGGCCCCGCCAGCTCTCCGCCCTCCAACAGGCGTATGGCGGGGGACAGTGTGGCAGAGCCACGTGACCGGGGTCGAGGGCCCTGCAAAAAGGGGGGGAGGATCGGATCTCGGCTTGTGTCCCTGCGGATGGGCTCTAGGGCGGAACCCGGGGCTGAAGCAAGGATGCTGGGCTGGGGAATGGGGAGGCGGGGTGTCAAGGAGGGCGAGGGACGGGGGCGAGGGAACGTTTTGGGACCCAAGAGAGTGGACAAGGACTAAGTGTGGGCCATGGGAGAGGCAGGGAGCCAGGGGTGGGGACAAAACAGGAACGAGGTTGGGCCTGGGATAGAGGGCAGCATAAAGGCGGGGCCTGGTAGGGGGGAGTAGCTAGGGGGGGGCGGAGGCTGGCGGCGGGACCTGGGGAGGTGGCTAGGATGGGTGGGGTCCTATCAGAGGGGGAGGAGCCTGGGCGGTGGAGCGGGGATACCGTATAAGAGTATCCCGGGTTGGCGAGCGTAGTGAGGGGGAGGAGTCTCTGGTGGCGGAGCCTAGGGCTGCTGGAGCTAGTTCCGCCCGGCCGGGGGTTCCTGGTGCGTTCTGATCGCACCTGATCCTTCATCCAGAGCCTGCATGAGCGCCTTCAGGTCCTGCTCAAAGGCCAGCGCGGAGGTCGTCGTGTGGCTGTGCCGGAGCTGTCGCCACGTGCTCTCCAGGCGAGACACCTGGGGCGAGACCGGCCAGGGAGACGCACGTCGGGACCTCCCCTTCCCGAGCCGCGGGCTTCCCCGTCTCGCTCCCCGCCTTGCTCCCCACACACCTGGGGCAGGATCAGGGCGCATGACCCCCGCCAACCCGAGCAGGTCCCCCGTGACCCCCGGTTTCAGTTCCCGGGCCAAGTCCACCAGGCCCCTCAAGCGGCCGTGCGTTCCTCCGCGGACTCGGGAGCACCCCAGCACGGCCAGCGCCGGCCAGCGCCAGCGTCTCCATCCTGAGGATAAGCGGAGCAAGGGGGTCTGAGAAACAGGTAGGAGTTGTGGGGGAGGGGGGAACAGAGTAAGTGCTGCCCTCCTCCATCCTGGGGAGACATCTATCCCGAGTTGTTTGGACTCCTAGGGGATGGGGCATGGGTCGTCCCTACCCTGGTCCTCCCTCGCTCCCTCCCACCCACTCTCCAGCAAACTCCCCTCAAGCGCTGGCCGTGGGGAAGTGTCACTAGCTCCGGCCCGAGGCCACCGCCCCAGGTCCGCCTCTGCTCTTTGGTCACGCCCAAGAGACCAGCAGCCTGGGAGGGAGCGGGGGGAGGCGGGGAGAAGGCAGAGGTAAGGCCCCGGATGTGGTTGTGTCATTGTTCTCTCCTGGAGACAAGGGAAGAGGCCCCGAAGATCATAAGCCCAGAAGAACTTAAGGGAATTTACCAGACTCCCCAATTTCCTAGCAAGCCCCTCCCCTTTAGGCTATAGAAAGTAGGGGAAGGGCCGCTCTTCAGTGGAGTGTGCGCTGGGAAATTCAGAGAAGCAACTTTTGTTTGGGGGGAGGGAGTGTCCGTCACTCATATGTACGGACGGGCGGGGGGGGGTGTGGTGGTGTGTGTGATTGTCGCCGCCTTTGAGTCACCCACGCTCCCCCAAAGCCCCCCTCACCTCCGATCCTGAACCCCAATAGACTCCCTGTTCACCAAGCTAGACTTGAGGGCGCGGGTTTCTACAGGCTATCTGGAAAGGTCACGCAGCAGTCCCCTCCCTGTGGGGGGGGTTGGTTGGGGGAGGCCCTGTCACATGACCACCTGGCAGTCCACCAGCAGGAGGTGCAGCGCGGTGCTGCGGGGATGGGAGCCACGAACAAGCCCCGGAGTGGGTGCAGGACCGAGGACTCCAGGGGTCGGTTCTGGGGACCCAGCAGGCCGAAAGAGTTGTCCATGGCTGCTAAAGGAAACTTCGCCTTGTGTCTCCACGAAACATCCCTCCTCTTCCTCTTCATTTCCCACCACTGAGTCTCCATCTCTGGGTAGTTTTGTTCCGGGGCTGCTCTTCTGAATGCTGGTCACGGGGACGGGGTCGGAGCTCACAGTAGGTTGGGGGCGACTAGAGGTCAAAGAAGGTGGGTCCGGAGGGGGTTTGCTGGGCGCCTTGGCAGAAGCTGTCCACTGAGGGCCTGAGTTTACCCCCATGGCCCCAAGGGAGGTGCACCTTCGTCAAGATGGGGTCACTGTTTATCCGATGCATGGCAGCTCGTAGGCATGGTAGAGGCTTCTGCAAGATCATGGGGGGGGAGAGGGGAGAGAAGGGAGAGGGGGGAGTGGGTGGAAGGAGTCCAGTGGGTGAATAGAGGGGGGTTCAGATGTTGGATCTCCCTTACACCACAGAACAGGGCGTAAACCTGTCTGTAAAACCTTACTAATTCCATCAAGGGCTGGGAGACAGCTCAGGGGTTACACCTCTGCCTGCAAGCAAAAGGACCTGAGTTCGAATGCCCAGATCCCACCTAAAAAAAAACAAAACAAACACTGAGTGGACATGGCAGCGGGCCTGCACGTCCAGCCTGGAAGGCAGAGCTTGAGCGAAACCCCAGAGCAAAGCCAATAAGGAAGTAAAAAAATCCAAGATGGTGCCTGATGTCATCCTTGGGCCTTCACACAGTGCCCTATTCTACTCTCTCTGTTTCTCTTTCTCTCTCCTCTCTTTCTTCTTCACACACACACAGAGGCATGCACACACATGCATAAGGGCAGGGCACAAAAAAAATTCTAGCAAGATAAATGCTACACTTAAGAAGGATTAGAAAATGAACTGTTTTCCGAATTACATTTCTCTATGTATGCGTGGTGCATGAGAGGTGTGCATGGCTATGTATGTGTGTGTGCATGTGCATGTATGTGCCTGAGTGTGGCAGCCTCTGGGTGACACTGGGAATCACCCTCCAAGACTCTTCCATCTTAGTCTTGGAGCCTGTTCTTTAATCAAACTAGAGCTCACCAACAGCACTAGTCTGCAGCGCTTGCTCTGTGGGATTCCACACTCCCACCTTCTGGGACTAGATTGACAGGCTGCTGCCACACCCTCCTGAACATTTTAAACGGGGGTCTGTAAGGAGTCTGTGTGGGTCTTTCTGCTGGTATGGCAAGTGCTTTAACCTGAGCTGTCGCTCCAGCCCTGTTTTCTGAATTCTGAATTTAAATTTTGAATCTGTATGTGTTCGTGTGTGTGGTTTGTGTGTGTCTGTGTGTGTTGCATGTACTTAGTGTCCATGTGTGCTTATACATGTTCATAGAGTATGTGCAGTTGTGTGTGGCACATGTATGCATACCAAGTGTATGTTTGCATATATAGTACACCTGGTAGCTGTGAGTGGAGGTACTGATGTGAATATACATAGTGTGATATCTATTCATATGTGCATGTGTGTGCACCTGTATGGTACCTGTGTGTGCATGCACTTGTGTGTTCATAAGTATTGTGGTATATGCATGTGTGTTCATGTGTGCGTTAATGCATATATGTACATGCTCATGTGTTGTATGTATCCATTGGGTCTGTGTGCATGTCTGTGTGATGTGTTCATCTGTGTGTATGTGTATGTTCATGCGTGTGTCTGTGTGCACTTGAGTGGGGGAGCTTAGAAGTTAAGGGCTACACAGGGAGCTGAGGACCACCCTGGGCTACATGTGAGGATCGGTCTAGAAGAAAAAGAAGGAACACATGCAGAGTGTGTTCATGTGGGTGCACATGTGTTCGTGTCCAGTGTTTGTGCAATGATGTATGATATACCTGTGTGTCCATGTGTGTGCAATGCATGTATGTATATACCTGTGTGTCCATGTATGTGCAATGCATGCATGTATGCACATCTATGTTCCATGTGTGTGCACATGTGTGTTTATGGTGCACATGTGTGTCATGATATGTACATGTGTTCAGTGTGTGCAGATGTCCATGTGTGTGCACATGCATGCATGTATATACATAGTGCACATGTGTTCATGGTCTGTACACGTGTGTGTTCATGTTTGTGCGCACATACATGGTATATCCATGAATGTACATGTGTTCGTGGTGTGTACAGGTCTGTCATGTGTGCATGTGGTGTGCTATGGTGTGGCACGTGTGCCATGGTATGCACATCTGTTCATGTGTGCACATGCATGTAAAATATATACGGTAGGTTGCACGTGTGTTCGTGTGTACACGTATGTTCATGTGTGTACACGTGTGTGTCTGTGGCCGAGATGACTTCCACTTCCATTCCCATACACTGTCCACTGCTTCATCCTGAGATAGGTGTCTCATGGCCTGGAGCACCCCAAGTGACTGGCAGGCCCTCGCGAGCCCCAGGACTGCCAGTCTCCACCACCTCCCTGGGGCTGGGGTCATGGGCACAGTCGCCCACGCTGGCTTTTTTTTTTAACGCGGGTGCCAAGGTGCAAGCACGGGTCCTCAAGCACTTTGCCAGCTGAGCTGCCTCCCACAGCACCCTCCTGTTTCTTGAGATGAGACTTTCAATGGACAGTGGCACGGCTGGTCTTGAACTCAAGATCCTCCTGCCTCAGCTCCCGAGTGGGCAAAAGGCCACACGGCACTGGTCCTGACAACCCACAGCATTGTAAGCCTTCAAAGTACCTGTGTGACTCCAAGGCCCCGGTGACAAACGCTGTCAGCTAGCATCGAGGGCTGAGCCTTATGCGCATTTGTGAACAATTAGTTGAAGTAAGCCTGTGTGGAACATGATCTAATTGATGTGGGAGGGTCCAGTCTTGGTGGGGGCGGGGCCATTCCCGGGATCCTGGGTGATCCTATGTTGGGCAGACTCAGACTGGCGGGTTAGGGTGAGGTTGTCTTGCATCTGTGGCTATGGCGTGTCCGTTTCCCGGCCCCCGGTGCGGGTGGGGCTCCGCTGCCCAGCTGGACAAGAAACGTCACTGGAATGCAACTTGGTCCTCTCGGTTTGTTTGCTGCTGCGTTTATCAGCCACACGAAGAGAAACTGGCAGTCCTCCGCGGGACGTAAGAGCTTATTCCATCTCGCGTTCCCAAAGGTGAGGTCCACAGCATCCGTAGCCTCACCGTGGTGGTCAGTGTGGGGAAGCTGTCCCTGAGCCCCCCATCTCGTTACGGCCCTGGCTGTCCCCTACCTGTTCCTGAGGGTCATGATCGAGCTTCCGAATGTTCCAGGTCAGCTTGGCTGGCTGGTGCTCCACTTCCTGCTCCTGCGGCACAGAGGGGAAAGAATTACAGGCTATCCAGAGCCATAGAACCTCGAACCCAGCTCCTGCCAGCCAACCGAGGCCGGCACCCCAGGACCCCAGGATCACTCCGAACAGGAAGCAGGAGTATTTTTGACATTTAATAAGTATCCGGCAGGAGGGGGGGCTTGGCGGCTCAAGCGTGTAATCCCAGTGCTGAGGAGGCCAAGGTGGGGGTGCCAGGAGATCAAGAGCTAACACGGAGCTGGAGGCTGAGACTGGGCCATGTGGAGGATCTGTCAAGGAAGGAAGAAAAGAAGGAAGGAAAGGAAGGGAGGAAGGAAGGAAGGAAAGGGAGGGAGGGGGGAGGGAGGAGGGAGGGAGGGAGGGAGGAATGGGAGGGAGGGAAGGAAGAAAAAGGAAGGACAGGAAGAAGGGAGGGGGGAAGGAAGGAAAAGAAAAAAGGGGGAAGAAGAAGAAAAAGGAGTAAAGGGGGGGCTTGGGGACGTGAGAGGTGGCTCTAGGTGGTTAAGCCTCTGCCTTGGCAGCTTGAAGGTCCTGAGTTCGTGTTCCTAGACCCCCACGTTATAGACGCCAGGGGGCGGCTGGGAAAGGCGAGGGGGCGGCCTGCGAGGTTATCCTAGCCTGGTAGGGCTGAGCCTGTGATCCCTGGCAGTAAACAAGGAGGAGGTGGAGGCAGTCCATGGTGGTTCCCGAATTCGTCCGTGGTTTCTCACACACACACACACAACACACACAACACCACTATACACACACACACATATTACCGTAACACTAATACAAACAGTAAATGAAACAAGAATAAGAAAAAAGTAAAAATAAGGAAAACACGACAAGAGTAGAATAAAAAAAAAAAAAAAAAAGGGAAAAAAAAAGAAACAGGAAGGAAGTAACAGGGAAAGAGTACGGAAGAAAGAAGAAAGAAGGAGAATAGAGACAGGAAAAGGAAGGGAAGGAGAGGAGAGGAGGAGAAGGGAAAAGGAAGAGGAAGGGAGGAAAGGGAGGGAAGTGAAGGAACGAAAACAGAGAAAATGGGAAGGAAAGAAAGGAGAAATAGGAACTAAGGAAATGGGAAAAAGAAAGGGAGGATAGCCAGAGGACAGGAGGATATTAGTGGAGGACAAAGCTTGCACGCTACTGGGCGGCAGGCAACGCAGGGATCGCGTGAGGGCCGAGTCGCGGCACGGGTCGGGTGACCACGGCTCCCGTGCCCGGACAGGGCGCCGGCTCACAGGTAGCTGCGCACCAGGGGCACGCTTGGGACAACCTGTCGTCTTCCAGCTGGAACACAGCCTCGGCGCGACCCGGTCGGGGACGCAGCGCCACGCGGACCACCTCGAAGTGTAGGGCGCAGCCCCGCCAGCTGCATGAGATCACAGGGGGGCCGCCCCGAGACCCCGAGGCGCGAACCAGGAAGTCTCCGTCCCGCAACAGCAGCGCCTCTGCCCTCTGCGGATGGAGTGGGAGGGCGCAGGGCTGTGACTACAGCCCCTTCCCTTCCTGGCCCCGCAAAACACCACCTCGGGCTGCTGATGGAACCCAGGCAACCTATGTGACAGGCAAGTGCTCTCCAGCTGAGTCCCGCCCCCTGCCTTCAATGCTGGATGCTGGGCTGTCATTCTTCCTCTGAGCCCCGCCCCCAGCATCCATTAGGAGATTCTGGGCTGTCGCTCTTCCTTTGAGGACCGTCCCTAGCCCTCACTGGGAGATGCTGGGCTGTCACCTCTCTTCCTAAGCCCTGGTCCCTCAGCTCTCTGAGCCCCTGAGTGACAGACTATCATCTGTCGTGTGGTAGGAGGGGCCCACAAGAAGCCTTGGCTTGCTTCGTTTTTATCCCCCACTCACAATGGGCTCACTTGAGGCCCGGGCGGGACATCCAGTAAGCATCCAACATATAAGTCCCTAGCTTGAATTTGATCCAGTTGCCCTGTCTCAGAGCGATTAGAGGCTCATATAGCCACCCTCCAAGGGGCTTGGGAGGATTTCCCAGCTCCCCAATCACAGGGCCCTCCAGCCCCGCAGTCTTCCTCCAGATCCCCCCCCCAAAGGCACTGTGGGGAAGGCCATTCCTAACAGGATGGATTTATCTTTGAGACTGCAGGGGGGCGGTGGTACCTGTCGGGGACTTTAGGGCGCCCGTGCAAGGTAGGTACCAGGGCTGCCGGGCCAGGTCTTCTGCACCCTCGTCCCGGCCTGCATTGGGTTACCGACTTCCTCGAGGGTGGCTGGGGCTGAGGGTCTGCCCTTTCACGGCGTCGGTCTTGAGGCATATTCTGCAAAATGGAACCAAACCATTGCCTGAGGCAACAGGACTCTGGGCATGTTACATTCACCTTTGTGTCAGCCTAATGCAGGCGGGCAGGGTTTGCCTTCGTCTGTCCTTGGTTATTTACCATCTATTTCCACCGCAACCAAACAACAGGTTCCCTGGACACTTTTGCCTACACGCACATTCCAGAACCGCTTTGGAACGTAATTCTGTCACACACATATATTTATCTTTTAGGAAAAGGGGGTGTGAATCATCACCTTTCCGGGGCCAGTTAGCAGAAAAGGGGGGGAGGGGCTCCCTCAGACAGCAGCAAGGACTGCGGCTAGACCAGCAAGAAGAACTTCCCGGTAACGTGTGGGAAATTGGCTCAGGACAGGAAGTCCTCTGTAGGAAGCTGGTATGAGAGCGAGTGGAGGGGGAAGGAGTTACAATCCTTCCAATCCTTCTCTAGGAAGAAGGCCAACATTTTGGGGTAGCAACCCGGGCCGCATGGCCACGTGCAAGTCAGCAGGCAGATGCTGCAGCCCGGCCAGAAGCTGGCTTTGGGGTCCCCGTGGTCACAGCCCGAGACAGGGAGCAGGGACTAGCTGCTGCTGCTGCTGTTGCTGCTACTGCGGCCCGCACCCACAACCTCAGCGGAAACAGGAAATGCCTATCACCAGGGCCTGGTGGGAGGAGATAGAACAAAGAGTGGAGCCCCCCCAACACCCGCTGCCTGCCTGAAGTCTCCCCACTTGCAGGAAGCCGCAGGCCGCCCCTGGGTGCTTTGTAAGATCCAGGCCGCCTCGCTCCCCAACACACACAGCCCGAAACCCCTCCTCCCTGTGGTCTGCCCCTACCATCTGGGTGTCTGTGGTGGGGGTAAGTAGGAAAGGATGAGCCCATCACACTCTGGGATCTGGGGGGGGGGGTCATGCAAACTTTCTAGAGCCTCAGTTTATCCATCTGTAGATGAGGGATGGAAGTCCGCACTAGATGGGGCGGAGGCAGGAGGGTGGCCAGCCTGGGTTACATGATAAGTTAGTTACAGGCTTGTTAGAGACAGGAGGGATTGGAGGGAGTCAGAAAAGAGAGTGGAGAAGGAAAGAGGAAGGGAGAAGGGAAAGGGAGAGAAAGAGGGGAGGGAAGGGAAAAGGATAAAGGATAAGAAAAGGGAAGGGGAAAATAGGGAAAGAGAAAATAAATAAAAAGGAGAGAGAGAGAACCTCTCCTCACAAGCCCACAAACATTCTAAAGCAAAGCCTAACCACCTCTCCTGTTTGCACACAGATTTGCCAAGCATCTATTGAGTGTCTATGTGTACCCCATGGTAACCAAGGTAAAAACAGCGCCCAGTGGGGCAGAACGTGAACACCACTGGTGGCTGGCAGTGTGACGTCATGATGGAAGGACTGTGCCCCCCTCCCACTTCTGGGGAAGAGTCACCACAGCTATAGGGGGTGGGGCGCCTTGCCCCGACTGAGACCAAGGGGCCACTTTGAGAAGCAATCTAGATGGTGTGATCTCAAAGGTGCAGGTGCGTGATGGGGAAGGACACCCCCCTTCTCACAGGGCTGGGGGCGGGGCTTTAGGCTAAAGCACTTGCCTTATGATCCATCCCAAGTCCCCCTTAACAACTGTCTAACATTGGGATACAACGCCTCGCATCCACTGGGAGTCTGAAGGGAGAGGACGGCTTAAGACTTGGAGGCTAGCCTGTGAGATCCTGTCTCAAAACAACCCAAAACATATCAAATCACATATGGAAGAAAAATCTCTGTTTCTTCTACATCGCTGTGCAGAAATCAGAGGTGGGCAGGGAACGTCTTGAATGGATAAATCACGTCTGCGTCTCTCTCTTCGTGTTGTTCACACCGCAGCATCTGCCCTCGAGACTCCAGCCTATGCATTCTGAGATCTTTGGGGCTGGGGGTGGACGAGAGCAGGAGGAGGGGTCAGACCAGTCTCAGCTAGAACTACTCTTTGTCCAGCTGGGATTGGAGAGATGGTTCAGTAGTTAAAGCTCCCACCTTCCAAGCAAAAAGACCTGAGCTCAGATCCCAGATCTCATGCAAAAAAAAATGTTGGTCAGGCAAGTGTGGCGGCCCCCTGTCATTCCAGCCCTGGAGGGCGAAGCCTGGGAACCCCCAGAGCAAGTTGGCAGCCAGATGAGCCCTTATGGAGGCTCTGGGTTTCATGAGAGACCCAGGCTCACAGCAGTGAGGTGGGAGAGCAACGGAGGGGGACTCCCGATGTGTCCACATTATGCACTCACATGCACCTGTACACACACACACAACACACACACACACACACACACACACACACAAGCACACACACATGCATCCAGCCCACACACACACACACACCAAAAAAAAAAAAGGAACTGACAGAATCCGCTGTTGATAAAAAATGCAAAACACTCTCTGGTTAGTTCTGTGCTTCGTCCTTAAAGCACATGACGTCTGAGAGCACCTTTCTATGCAAATCTATCTTTCTGAGAACCAGGGCGGATCAGAAAGCAGACCCCAAAGACAGGGCGGCATAGGGAGGGGACACCTGGCCGCCCCTTTACTGAGAGGTCTCCTATGTGCTGAGCGGGTACTGGGTGTGAGGTGCTGGGAGGTGCTGGAAAGACAGTTGCCTGTGCCAGGAGACAGAAACATTAGAACCCCAGCCTTAGGGCTCTGCCCCTGAGATTCAATCAGCCACTGACCAAACAGATCCCTTAAGAGCTAAGGGAGAAGCTCAGGGGTTAAAGCCTTTGCCTAGCAAGCAAAAGGACCTGAGTTCAGATCCCAGGTCCTATGGAAAAAATGCCAGGCGGATATGGTGACGATTTGCAATTCCAGCCCTGGAAGGCGGAGCCTGGGAAACCCCAGAGCAGAGCAATAGAGGTAGAAGCAATCCAGGGTGATTCTAGATGTCACCCTTGGGCCAGCACGGGCACACACAGTGCTCTCTAAGAGAGAGACAGAGAGAGAGACAGAAAGAGAGAGAGAGAGAGAGAAGATAAATAGGACTAGAGAGTTGGCTCAGGGGTTAAGCTTCTGCCTTGCAGACAGAAGGCCTGAGTTCGGATCCTACACCCCACATATAGATGCCCCACGTATAGGGCAGAAGCGGGGGTGGCCTACGTTTCTGGTCCTGGTAGGGCGGAACGTGTGAATCCCGGTGCAGAGTAAACAAGGAGGAGGTGGAGGCGGTCCATGGTGGTTCCCAAATTCGCCCATGGTTCTACACACACACACACACACACACACACACACACACACACACACACACATACATACATACACACACATGCACACATACACAATTGAATGAATAATAATAAAAAATTAAAAAAAAAAAAAGATATTGCCTCCCAAGCAGCAGGTCCTGAGTTCAGATCCCAGGTCCACATTAAAAAAAAAAAAAAACAAGATTACAATAATATGTCATTGCAGACTCTCTTGGTGGTGATCCACTGTCTATACCCAAGGACCAACCCCGCCCAGTGGATAGTCTCCTTTCCTGGCCTCTTGACCCTCCACTCTTCTCAGCTCCCTTTAGAATGGCCAGATTATCTGCTCTGGCTCTTCTCTCCTCCAACCCCTATCAATGCTGCTGGATCAGGACCCCTACCTTGGACCATTAGCCCTCCCCCCAATACACTAAGGTTTAACCACTCCAACCACTCTGAGTGCACTAGAAATGCTTTATAACACTCCATCTATTCCCAATTATTGTGTCTTGCTGTGTAACCAAGAGGTGCGCATCTGTGAGATCCCAGCACTTAGGAGGTAGAGCTGGGAGGATTGGGGGGTCAAGGTCATCCTCTAATTCCACTACAGTTATAGATATATATAACCTAGATGGTTTAGGGGAACGATTCATGCTCAGGATTCTAAGCTTCAGTTGGGAATCATGTTCAGAGGGACGATGAGGGAGCTCAGTGGGCCAGGCAACTGCACATAAACCTGCGGATCTGAGTTCGAGCCCCCAGAAGCCCACAAGTTGAAGGAATAGAAACAACTTCTGAAAGCTGTTCTCTGACCTCTACCTGTGTACCACAGCATGCAAATTCATTCCCCCTCTGTCTCTCTCCTCCCTCTCCCTCTTCTTCTCCTTCTTCCCTTCCTCTCTCCCTCTTTCAAAGTAAATAAATAGAACATTTTTCAAACGGAAGTACTTTTAAAAAATAAATAAAGTCATGGCAGAGAAGCCCAAACCAACCCCAGGACCCAGGGGAACTGGCCACACCACATCCACAGGAAGAGCCGGGCGACAGGCTTTCTAGCCAGTCTGCCGAAATAGTGAACCTGGGGTTGGAGAGATGGCTCAGGGGTTAAAGACTTTGCCTTGCAAGCACAAGGACCTGAGTTCAGATTCCCAGAACCCGAGTAAAAATGCTCGGCAGAAATAGTGGCCACCTGCCATTCCAGCTCTGGACTGCAGAGCCTAAGAAACACCAAAGGAATCCATGGTGATTCCTGATGCCACCCTTGAGCCGCCTCAGGCCCACACATCCCAAATGTCATCCTGTGTGCACACATTTTGGAAGGAAGGAAGGAAGGAAGAGAGGGAGGGGAGGGAGGGAGGGAGGGAGGAAAGAAAGAAGGAAATGAAAGAAGGAAGGAAAGAAGGAAATGAAGGAAGGAAGGAAGGAGGAAGAAGGGAAGGAGGAAGGAAGAAGGAAGGGAGGGAGGGAGGAAGGGAGGAAAGATAGAGGAAGGAAGGAAAAGGGAGGGAGGGAAGGAGGGAGGGAGGAAGGAGGAAGGGAGGGAGGGAGGGAGGGAGGAAGGGAGGGAGGGAGGAAGGAAGGAAATGCTGAGCTCCATCTCATCCACCGGCACAGGGAGTGGTCCCACACATGATGTGGGCGGGGTCTTCCCACACCCATTACGCAATCAGGACAACCTCCTGCAGGTTGGCCCCAGAGCCTGCCTTCATCCAATAGCTCCTCATAGGTGTGCCTAAAGGCTCATTTCAAGTGTCAGATTAGTTCATAAAGTTCTAACTGCCCAGCTGTGTGACAGGTTCCAGGCGGCCTGGGCCGCCTGAGACCCTGCAGTGAATGAATGAATGAGTGAAAGATGAATAAATGAATAAATAAATAGAGCAACACAACAGCCACAGAAGAACCACATGCTGAGGTAAAGCCAGAAACTCTCCAGAGCTAAACCCTTCTCCCATACAAGAAAACAGTCAAAAAGCAGTATGTGTGGATATTAAATGCTGAGCTATTTTGTTGTAACTTGATTTGTTTGATAAAATAATAGCAGTGCAAGAAATTGTGGCGTAGCACACAAGGAGGAATAGTTCTTCAAAGTTAAATGTGTTGTCAAATCAAACCAGAACATACCACTGCATGGAGGGTGGTACAGTCATCCATGCACCCGCCCACCCACCCATCCACTCATTTTGAGGCTCTGTCTCTACACATCAGTATCTCCAACAACAACAGCACTAAACATGGGCACATGCATCAGAACCTGGATTGCTCCTGGCCGAAGAATAAAACCATAGCTAGGGGCACACCATGTTCAGTGTATACGCAGGTGCACGGGCTCCTGGACCCTCACCGACCATGGGGGTCTTAGATTTTGGCTCTGTGGAGAGAGAGTGACCACCTTGGCCACTTGGACCAGGAGGGACGCAGGAGTCAAGAGTCTGCCAGAATGAACCAAGTAGAGACTCCCAGGTCTTCCTTGACTCTACCCGCTGAGAATATCATGCTCTGATTGGCCAAGAGAAGGTCACGTGCCCGAGTGCCCCAGTGAATGGCCCGCTGTGATTGGCCAGGCCTGGTTCACTGCATTCTGTCTTGAACCAATTGGGGTGCGCAAGAGAATAATATTCCATCCTGATTGGCCTCGCTGGGTGGGATGGGGGTCCGCCTGTCTTGTCCTGGACTTAAAGGGGTGGGAAAGTCGGGATGAGAGAGGAGTGATGCCAGAAGGGAAACTGAGGAATGGCTGTAGGGGCCACCGCCTCGGCTGTGTTTAAGTTACTATCAAGTACGGACTGGGGCTTTGGGCTTCTCAACATTTTTTTTTAAAGAACTTTAATTTTTTGTTTTGCTTGTGTATGTGTGTGTACATATGTGTGGCTGTGTGTGGAAGCAGGCGCTTGAGTGTGTGTCCCTGTGGAGGCCCAAGGGTGACGTCAGGAATCACTCTGGATTGTTCTACCTCCTTATTGCTTTACTCTGACGTTCCCAGGGTCCGCCTTCCAGGGCCAAAAGTTCAGGTCGCTATCATATCTGCCTGGCATTTTTTTTAATGTGAAATCTGGAGATCCGAACTCAAGTTCTTTGGCTTGTGAGGCAAACACTTTTATTTTTCTTTTTATTTATTTTTTCCCAATCATACAAGCTCAATAGGAACCCCGGTCCCCTCTCCCCAGTCCCCTCTTCCACTCTCCCCCCCTTTTCCCCTTCCTTTTACTCCCCTCCCTCCCCTTCTCCCAGTGCCTCCTCCGTGCCCCTCCCATCTCCTGGAGCATTTCTCTGTGTGAACGCAAAACCTCCCCCTGAGTCCTCTTCCCTAGTGAGGTGTAAGGACTCAGTGGCATAGCCGGGAACCCCTTTTTGGGCTCCCGGTTAAGTATGGGAGCACTATTATGACTGTTAATCCCTTGCCTCTAAGGATCCTAGTGCCTGTGATCCATGGTAAACTTTGGGGAGGGGGTCATTGACATGTCAGTCATTGTGCAGGTCATGCAAAGTCCAATTATGGTTACTTCGGCCCTAACTTGTGTGGAGTATCTTGTGTATCGTTGATCCTCCCCATCTTTAGGCTCTTACAATCTTGCCGCCCCTCTTCCCCAAGGTTCCCTGAGCTTTAGGATGGGGAGAGATTTGGCTGGTCTGGTTCCAGGTGATTAATGTAGAGTCTCTGGTGTTCTGAATTATGGTTTGTTGTTGTTTTCAGTTTAGCTTTTTCCTGCACCGCTCTTGGCTCCATCCTGATTGGTATGGAAGGTCACCTCCTAACCAAAGATAAAAGGCTGTTTTATGAAGATCTTATTATAAGAGGAGACTCAAAGGTAGATGGAATAGGAGTAGGAGACCATAGTGTGTGTGTGTGGGTCAGTGTCCCATTTGCAGGATGATTACCATCTATCTGTCAGTCCCTATCCCCTCCCTGATTTATGAGATCAAACTGCTTCAGTCACAGGTGACCAGGAGGGGATGTGAGAGTGAGCTTTACCAGATGTCTTGTTACTTACATGCAATACTTGGCGGTGACCTATTTTCTTTACTGAATCCTGATTCCCTCCCTCCTTTTTTCTGGGGGGGGGCCCTTCTTCCCTTTCCCTTCTGTTTATAACCTTTGGGATTACAGTGGTTATACAGAGATTTATCTTTGAATATGTTATTAAGGGGTTTGATACTAGGATCCACCTATTAGGGAGTACATACAGTGTTTAATTTTCTGTGTCTGAAATACTTCACTCAATATATTTTTTTCTAATTCCATCCATTTTCAAGCAAATTTCATAATTCATCTTTTTTGATGGCTGAGTAGTATCCACTGTAATAATGTACCTCATTTCCTTACCATCACACTGTTGGGCATTTGGGTTGATTCCATGACTTTGCTATGTGTAAATAGTGCACTATAATGTGGTGTGCTTGTGTCACTGTAGTGAATTTTTGCATTGTGGGGGATTATCCCCAGAAGTGGTATAATAGGGTCATATGGCATTTCAATCTTTAACTTTTTTAGAAATCGGCAAACTGATCACCAGAGTGGTTGTGTAAACCTGCATTCCCACCAGCAATGTAGGAGAGTTTCCTTCTCTCCACATCCTCTCCAGCATTTGGTGTTGTTTGTATTGTGGATTTTGTGAGGCAAAGACTTTAACCCCTGAACACTAACTCTGGTCTGAACCTAGCATTTCTTTTTTTAAAAAAAAGTCTTTCTTTCATGGTCTCTTTCTCTTTCTTTCTCTCTTTCCTCTTGTTCTCTCTCTCTCTTTTTTCGTGTGTGTGTGTGTGTGTGTGTGTGTGTATCAGAGGGCACTGTGTGTCCCTGTGGAGGACCAAGGGTGACATCGGGGATCATCCTGGATTCTTCTACCTCCTTCTTGCTTCGTGCTGGGATTTCCCAGGCTCTGCCCACCAGAGACTGAGGTACAGGCCGCCACTGTTCCCACCTGGCATTTTTCCGTGGGACCTGGGATCTGAACTCAGGACCTTCTGCTTTCAAGACAGAGTCTTCACTCCTGAGCCATCTCTCTGGCCTGAGCAGGACATTTCTCACGTAGGTTCATGGGTGTCCTCTTGCTTTCAAGGAGATTGCTTTACCCCTGGATTTCTCCCCTTGTGCTCACTGCCTTCTCTACTTTTGACCTCCCTCCAGATCTCTTGCTCCTTGCTGAACATTGTTTTTGGCTCCATGACCTGCTCACCCCCAACCCTTTGTGGCCATAAGTTTTAAGTATCAGCTTGACAACTGAGGGCTGAGCCTTTGGGCACACATTGAAAGAATTACTCAGTTAAAGCTAGCCCTGAGCAAGCCCGTGGGAGATTTTCTAATTGATGCGGGAAGATCCTGCCCATGGTGGGCGCTTCCTGGGCAGGGGGATAAGATGGAGGGAGCTGGCTCAGTGCCATGGCATTCTTCAGAAGATGTGGGCAGAGGTGCTACCTGGCAAATGAAGTTTGTCCCTCTCTCAGCAATCCCTGTGGATCTGGTGTGGCCAGTTCCCTCAACCTCCGATGTTGGCATGAGCTCTGCTGCCATCTCTACCGACTGCAACCTTGATCCTTGAGCTTGAATCAACCAGATTGTTTGGCTTAGATTTTCAGAGGAATTTGAGACCTAGATGCCCACGTACATTTTCAACTCTGCCTCCTCACGTGACAGAAAATGTGGCCTCTCTTTCCTGGGGTCCTTCACTCCGCATGGCTATTTCCGGCGCCATCCAACGCTCGCACTATGTCGGGGCTGCATATTATTCCGTCGTGTGTCCTGGTGGCAGATTCACTCTCTGTTCCTCTGATGGTGGGTATGGAGGGTGCTTCTACCTCCTGACCACACTGTGACCAGAGTGGCCATGAATGCAGGACACGTGACTCTGTGGCAGATGTACCTGCAGGACGTGGGGTGTGCCCAGGCCCGTGGCTGGGTCCTGTGGCAGTTCTGTGCCTGGTGTGTCCAGGAGGTGGAGTCTGGCTGTTCTAGTGACTGCATCCGCTGTGCGTGTGTGTGTGCACGTGCGTGTGCATGTGTGTGTGTTGATGTGTGTGCACCATGCGCATGCGTTTGCATATGGGTGGACGCACGTGAGTGTGTGTATGTGTACATGAGGGCACTTGAGCATATGTGTCTGTAGAGGCCCCAGGGAATCATTTTCAGTCACTCTTTGACCTCCCTGCTATGAGCCTGGGGTTGTCACTAGCCCCCAGCTCGCTCTGGGGCTTCCCAGGCTCCGCCTTCCAGGGCTGCAGTAACACATGGGATGCCACACCTGCCTGTATTCTTATTTTATTTTTTAATTTTTTTATTTCTTCCACTCATACAAAGTTGATAAGTACCCCATTCCCCTCCCTCCCTCCACCTTTCCCTAGATCCCTTGTTCCTCCCCCCTTTTTCCCTTTCCTTTCCCCCTCCCTCCCTTTCTCCCAGTGCGCCCTATCCCCCCCATCCCTGGATCATCCTTTACTGTGCATGTCAAACTTTCCTCTGGGCCCTCCTCTCTGATGAGGTGTAAGGACTCAGTAGCATTGCCTAGAGCTCTTGTTTGTATTCTGCATTCTTATTTTAATGGAAATCCGAACTCAGGTCTTTTTGCTCAAGAGGGAGAGACTTTAGCCACGGAGCCTTCTCCCCAGCACCAAGTTTAGTACTTTAAATATGGGGGCGTGGTCATCCTCGGGCCTGGGTGCTCCTCTGTGTGCTGACGGTGCTTAGCAACGACTCACCATATGTCTCCAAGGATCTTGGAGGCCAACCCTGGGGTGGAGGAAGTGAGCTTCCCATCTTCAGAAGGATGCAAACAGCTGAGAGACGACCAGGTGGGATGGTGAAGAGATGGGTGATTGTATGCATGTGATGTGAGTACATATGTGTGCACATGCATGTGTGCATGTGTGTGCATGCATGAATGCTCATGTGCACAATCCACGTGTGTATTTGTGCATTTGTGTATGCATGCATGTGATGTGAGCACATGCACATATGTGTACATGCATGTGCGTACACACATGAATACATAGTGCACACACCCATGCGTGTAATTCTGTGTATATGTGTGCATATATGCACACATGAATTCATGCATGTGCATGCTCATATACACCGGTGCACACGTGTGCATGTGTTCATATATGCGCATGTTTATATATGTGTGCGCATATGTACAAAGACGTGTGTACATGCATAAACATGTACGTATGTGTGAGACACACAGAGAGGGGAAGAGAGCACACACATGGCGCACAACTGGAGGTCAGAGGACAATGTTCAGAAGTCAGTTCTCTCCTTACCCCTTGTGGGGTTCGGGGGATTGAACTTAGGTCTGCAGGTTTGTGAGCAGATGCCTTTACCCACTCAGCCACCTTGTTGCCCCCCCTTCAATGTTGTTTCTGGGGGCTGGAACACGGGTCCTCCAGTGCCCAGCTGATGCCATCGAGCCGTGGTGCGGCTGACCCGAGAAGCATCTGTGCGTGGCCACTCACGCTGTTGCCGAGACGTCTGGGGTGCGGGGCAGAGGCAGTGCTGGCCCTGGGAGGCCTGGGCGCGACAGGGAAGAGCTTGAGCAAAGGCCCTGTGGCCACTGGTGAGCCTTGTGGTAGGATGTAGATGGTGACACGGGTCAGACTTCTAGGGGGAGGGTTGGAGGAGGACGCAGGGTTATGCCTGACTTGGTGGCTCAGGGCTCAGCTTGGACAGGGGTCCCATGCCCTGTTCAGGTGATGGGAGAAGGGTTTAGCTCTGGAGAGTTCTGGCTTTACCTCAGCATGTGGTTCTTCTGTGGCTGTTGTGTTGCTCTATTTATTTATTCATTTATTCATCTTTCACTCATTCATTCATTCACTGCAGGGTCTCAGGCGGCCCAGGCCGCCTGGAACCTGTCACACAGCTGGGCAGTTAGAACTTTATGAACTAATCTGACACTTGAAATGAGCCTTTAGGCACACCTATGAGGAGCTATTGGATGAAGGCAGGCTCTGGGGCCAACCTGCAGAGGTTGTCCTGATTGCGTAATGGGTGTGGGAAGACCCCGCCCACATCATGTGTGGGACCACTCCCTGTGCGGTGGATGAGATGGAGCTCAGCATTTCCTTCCTTCCTCCCTCCCTCCCTTCCTCCCTCCCTCCCTCCCTCCCTTCCTCCTTCCCCCTCCTCCTTCCCTCCTCCCTTTTCCTTCCTCCTCTATCTTTCCTCCCTTCCTCCCTCCCTCCCTTCCTTCTTCCTTCCTCCTTCCCTTCTTCTCCTTCCTCCTTCCTCATTTCCTCTTTCCTTCCTTCTTCATTTCCTTCTTTCTTTCCTCCCTCCCCCCTCCCTCCCTCCCTCCCTCTCTTCTTCCTTCCTTCCTTCCAAAATGTGTGCACACAGGATGACATTTGGGATGTGGGGCCTGAGGCGGCTCAAGGGTGGCATCAGGAATCACCATGGATTCCTTTGGTGTTTTCTTAGGCTCGGCAGTCCAGAGCTGGAATGGCAGGTGGCCACTATTCTGCCGAGCATTTTTACTCGGGTTCGGGGAATCTGAACTCAGGTCCTTGTGCTTGCAAGGCAAAGTCTTTAACCCCTGAGCCATCTCTCCAACCCCAGGTTCACTATTTCGGCAGACTGGCTAGAAAGCCGTCGCCGGCTCTTCCTGTGGATGTGGTGTGGCCAGTTCCCCTGGGTCCTGGGGTTGGTTTGGGCTTCCTGCCATGACTTATTATTTTTTAAAGTACTTCGTTTGAAAATGTTCTATTTATTTACTTTGAAAGAGGGAGAGAGGAAGGGAAGAAGGAGAAGAAGAGGGAGAGGGAGGAGAGAGACAGAGGGGGAAGAATTTGCATGCTGTGGTACACAGGTAGAGGTCAGAGAACAGCTTTCAGAAGTTGTTTCTATTCCTTCAACTTGTGGGCTTCTGGGGGCTCGAACTCAGATCCGCAGGTTTATGTGCAGTTGCCTGGCCCACTGAGCTCCCTCATCGTCCCTCTGAACATATTCCCAACTGAAGCTTAGAATCCTGAGCATGAATCGTTCCCCTAAACCATCTAGGTTATATATATCTATAACTGTAGTGGAATTAGAGGATGACCTTGACCCCCAATCCTCCCAGCTCTACCTCCTAAGTGCTGGGATCTCACAGATGCGCACCTCTTGGTTACACAGCAAGACACAATAATTGGGAATAGATGGAGTGTTATAAAGCATTTCTAGTGCACTCAGAGTGGTTGGAGTGGTTAAACCTTAGTGTATGGGGGGAGGGCTAATGGTCCAAGGTAGGGTTCCTGATCCAGCAGCATTGATAGGGGTTGGAGGAGAGAAGAGCCAGAGCAGATAATCTGGCCATTCTAAAGGGAGCTGAGAAGAGTGGAGGGTCAGAGGCCAGAAAGGAGACTATCCACTGGCGGGGTTGGTCCTTGGGATAGACAGTGGATCACCACCAAGAGAGTCTGCAATGACATATTATTGTAATCTTGTTTTTTTTTTTTTTTAATGTGGACCTGGGATCTGAACTCAGGACCTGCTGCTTGGAGGCAAATCTTTTTTTTTTTTAATTTTTATTATTATTCATTCAATTGTGTTGTGTGCATGGTGTGGTAGGTATATGTGTGGTGTGTGTGGTGTGTGTGTGGTGTGTGTGTGTGTGTGGGTGTGTAGAACCATGGGCGAATTTGGGAACCACCATGGACCCGCCCCACCTCCCTCCTTGTTTACTCTGCACCGGGATTCACACGTTCCGCCCTACCAGGACCAGAAACGTAGGCCACCCCCGCTTCTGCCCTATACGTGGGGCATCTATATGTGGGGTGTAGGATCCGAACTCAGGCCTTCTGTCTGCAAGGCAGAAGCTTAACCCCTGAGCCAACCTCTGTCCTATTTATCTTCTTCTCCCTCTCTCGCTTTCTGCTCTCTCTGTTCTCTCTCTTAGAGAGCACTGTGTGTGCCCGTGCTGGCCCAAGGGTGACATCTAGAATCACCCTGGATTGCTTCTTCTACCTCTATTGCTCGGCTGCTGGGGTTTCCCCAGGCTCCGCCTTCCAGGGCTGGAATTGCAAATCGTCACCATATCGCCTGGCATTTTTTTCCATAGGACCTGGGATCGTGAACTCAGGTCCTTTGCTTGCTAGGCAAAGGCTTTAACCCCTGAGCTTCTCCCTTAGCCTCTTAAGGGATCTGTTTGGTCAGTGGCTGATTGAATCTCAGGGGCAGAGCCCTAAGGCTGGGGTTCTAATGTTTTCTGTCTCCTGGCACAGGCAACGTCTTTCCACACCTCCCAGCACCTCACACCCAGTACCCGCTCAGCACATATGAGACCTCTCAGTAAAGGGGGCGGCCAGGTGTCCCCTCCCTATGCCGCCCTGTCTTTGGGGTCTGCTTTCTGATCCGTCGCCTGGTTCTCAGAAGATAGATTTGCATAGAAGGTGGCTCTCAGAACGTCATGTGCTTTAAGGACGAAGCACAGAACTAACCAGAGAGTGTTTTGCATTTTTTATCAACAGCGGATTCTGTCAGTTCCTTTTTTTTTTGGTGTGTGTGTGTGGGTGTGGGCGGATGCATGTGTGTGTGCTTGTGTTGTGTGTGTGTGTGTGTGTGTGTTGTGTGTTGTGTGTACAGGTGCATGTGAGTGCATAATGTGGACACATCGGGAGTCCCCCTCCGTTGCTCTCCCACCTCACTGCTGTGTGAGCCTGGGTCTCTCATGAAACCCAGAGCCTCCATAAGGGCTCATCTGGCTGCACTTGCCTGGGGGTTCCCAGGCTTCGCCCTCCAGGGCTGGAATGACAGGGGGCCGCCACACTTGCCTGACCAAACATTTTTTTTGCATGAGATCTGGGATCTGAGCTCAGGCTTTTTGCTTGGAAGGGGAGCTTTAACTACTGAACCATCTCTCCAATCCCAGCTGGACAAAGAGTAGTTTTCTAGCTGAGACTGGTCTGACCCTCCTCCTGCCCTCGTCCCCCCGCCCAAAGATCTCAGAATGCATAGGCTGTGGAGTCTCGAGGCAGAATGCTGCGGTGTGAACAACACGAAGAGAGAGACGCAGACGTGATTTAACCATTCAAGACGTTCCCTCCCGCCCACCTCTGATTTCTGCACAGCGATGTAGAAGAAAACGAGATTTTTCTCCATATGTGATTTGATATGTTTTGGGTTGTTTTGAGACAGGATCTCACAGGCTTAGCCTCCAAGTCTTAAGCCGTCCTCTCCCTTCAGACTCCCAGTGGATTCGAGGCGTTGTATCCCAATGTTAGACAGTTGGTTAAGGGGGACTTGGGATGGATCATAGGCAAGTGCTTTAGCAAAGCCCCGCCCCAGCCCTGTGAGAAGGGGGGGTGTCTCCTCCCATCACGCACCTGCAGCCTTTGAGATCACACCATCTAGATTGCTTCTCAAAGTGGCCCCTTGGTCTCAGTCGGGGGCAAGCGCCCCACCCCCTATAGCGGTGGTGACTCCTTCCCAGAAGTGGGAGGGGGGCACAGTCCTTCCTCATGACGTCACACGGCCAGCCACCAGTGGTGTTCACTTCTGCCCCACTGGGGCGCTGTTTTTACCTTGGTGTTACCATGGGGTACACATATAGACATCAATAGATGCTGGCAAATCTGTGTGCAAACAGGAGAGGTGTGTTAGGCTTTGCTTAGAATGTTTGTGGGCTTGTGAGGAGAGGTTCTCTCCTCTCTCCTTTTTATTTATTTTCTCTTCCCTATTTTCCCCTTCCCTTTTCTTATCCTTTATCCTTTTCCCTCCCTCCCCTTTCTCTCCCTTTCCTCTCCCTTCCTCTTTCTTCTCTCCACTCTCTTTTCGGACTCCCTCCAATCCCTCCTGCTCTACAAGCCGTAACTAACTTATCATGTAACCCAGCTGGCCACCCTCCTGCCTCCGCCCCATCTAGTGCGGACTTCCATCCCTCATCTACAGATGGATAAACTGAGGCTCTAGAAAGTTTGCATGACCCCCCCCCCCCCCAGATATCCCAGAGTGTGATGGGCTCATCCTTTCCTACTTACCACCCACCACCACAGACACCCAGATGGTAGGGGTCAGACCACAGGGAGGAGGGTTTTTTCGGGCTGTGTGTTGGGGGAGCGAGGCGGCCTGGATCTTACAAAGCACCCAGGGCGGCCTGCGGCTTCCTGCAAGTGGGAGACTTCAGGCAGGCAGCGGGGTTGGGGGGGCTCCACTCTTTGTTCTATCTCCTCCCACCAGGCCCTGGGATAGGCATTTCCTGTTTCCGCTGAGGTTGTGGGTGCGGGCCGCAGTAGCAGCAACAGCAGCAGCAGCAGCTAGTCCCTGCTCCCTGTCTCGGGCTGTGACCACGGGGACCCCAAAGCCACTTCTGGCCGGCGCTGCAGCATCTGCCTGCTGACTTGCACGTGGCCATGCGGCCCGGTTTGCTACCCCAAAATGTTGGCCTTCTTCCTAGAGAAGGATTGGAAGGATTGTAACTCCTTCCCCCTCCACTCGCTCTCATACCAGCTTCCTACAGAGGACTTCCTGTCCTGAGCCAATTTCCCACACGTTACCGGGAAGTTCTTCTGCTGGTCTAGCCGCAGTCCTTGCTGCTGTCTGAGGGAGCCCCTCCCCCCTTTTCTGCTAACTGGCCCCGGAAAGGTGATGATTCACACCCCCTTTTCCCCACTTTTGGAGGGGGTCAGGTGATTGGAGGGAAGCATTTGAAGCTCACCGGATCAGAAGGGGTATTTCCTCCTTCAGGTCCGTCAGCCAACTGCAGCATTGCCGCTGGTGACCTGCGGGGTCCACGTGGGGTCAGACCTCAGCCCACAGGGACCTGAGTGGCACACACACACACACACACACACACACACACACACACACACACAGCTCTTGGGATGTGCCTACCCCACAGAGTCAGTGTTGGCTAGGTGGGTGCTGGCAACTGCTCCACATTTTCCACTTTACCTGGTAGCATGTCGCGGGGGACATTCACCCCAGGATCTATCGTCTATCAAGTGCGGCGACTTGACAGTTGAAGGCTGAGCTCTGGGCACGTTTATGAAGAATTAATAGTTGAGTCAAGCCTGCAGGAGATTTGTCTGATGGATGTGGGAAAACCCCGCCCCTGGTGGGCGGGACTAGTCCCTGGGCAGGTGAGTAAGGTGGAGGGAGCTAGCTGGTTCAGGAAGTTGGCATCTTTCTGTAGACTTGGCCAGACATGCTTTCTGGAGAGCGAGGCTTGTCCCTCTCTCAGCTGTCCTGTGGATAAGGTGCGGCCAGTTCCCTCGGTTCCTGGTGTTGGGGTGGGCTCTGCTGCCCAGCTCGACTAAGAACTGTCGCCAGAGTCACAAGAAAGAATAAGCCGCCTTGTTCTCCTCAGGTGTTGTTCGGCACAGCAACTGTGTGTGTGTGTTCAGACGTGTATGCGGGTGCGTGCGCACATGTGTGAGTGTGGATGAACTCACATGTGTGCATGTAGATGCCAGAAGACCCCTTGTTTCATGAGGCAGGGTTGAGCTGGGAATCCCCTGCCTTTGTCCCCCAGGGCTGCGATGGCGAGTATGTGTGTCACACCTGGCCTTGTGCAGCTGGCACTGACCACGCCTCCTGCAGAGACTTCAAAATTAATCTCATTTTGTGTTCGAGAAAGTGGGAGAGCCATGGGGGAGAGGGGGGAGGTGGTGGGAAATGCCCTCCCACTAAAATATGCTCTCAGCCCAGTTATTTAAGTCTTTCTTTCTTTCTTTCTTTCTTTCTTTCTTTCTTTCTTTTTTCTTTCTTTCTTTCTTTCTTTCTTTCTTTCCTCTTCTCTCTCTTCGCTTTCTCTTTCTTCTTCTTTCTTCTTTCTTTCTTTCTCTTTCTTTCTTTCTTTTCTTTCTTTTCTTTCGCTTTCTTTCTTTCTTCTTTTCTGTTCTTTCTTTTCTTCTTTCTTTCTTTCTTTCTTTTTCTTTTCTGTTCTGTTCTTTCTTCTGCTTTCTGTCCTCTTTCTGTGCGTTTTCCTTTTCCGTCGTCTTCCTTTTTCTTTTCACTTTCCGTCTTCTTCCTTATATTTCTCTTTCCTTGCTCTTTCTTCTCTCTCTCTTCTTTCTTCTCTTCTCTCCTTCTTTCTTCCTCTCCTTTCCTTCCTTCCTTTCTTCCTGCTTCTTCCTTCCGCTTCCTCTCCTTCCTGTTCCTATCCTTCCTGGTCCTCCAATCGCTAGGTCCCCCTCTCCATGCCTCCTCCGCCCGTTCCCCTCGCCAGTCCCGGGTATCCTCGCTCGCCACTCGTCCTGTCTCCCTCCTCCCTACGCTCCTCCGGTCCGTCCTCGCCCTCCCCCCTTCCCCCATCCTTTTTTTCCTTCCTATCCTTCCTTCCTCTTCTTCCTTCATTCCTTCCTCCCGCCCCTCCTCCTCCCTCCCTGTCCTTTTTCCTCCCTCCCCTCCCTCCTTCCTTCCTTCCTTCCTCCCTCACCTTCCGCCCTCCCATCCTTCCTATCTCCCTACCCTCCTTCTCCTAACTCCCGACCCTCCTTCCTTCCTCCCTACCATCCTATCCTCCCTAACCCCACTCCTTCCTCCTCCCTCTCCTCCCCCTTCCTGCTTCCTCCATCCCTACCGCCTTTTTTCCTTCCTTCTTTCCTCTCTTTTCCTTCCGTCCTTCCTCCTTCCTTCCTTTCCTTCCTTCCTTCCTTCCGCCCTCCCTTTCCTTCCTCCCGCCCCTCTCCCTTCCTAGAAGAAATCCTCCTTTCCTTCCTTTCCTTGCTTTCTTTCTTCTCCCTGTCCTTTCTTCCTCCCTCGCCCTCGGTTCCTTGTCCTTCCTTTCTCCCTTTCTCTTTTCTTCTTCCCCCGCTCTTCCTTTCTTCCGCCCTCCCCTCCATCTCTCCAGCTCCCTCCTCCCCTCCATCTCTCTCGCTCTCTCCCATCCTCCCTCTCCCCTCCCTTCTCTATCCCTCCTCCCTCCTCCCTCCCTCTCTCCCCTCTCTCCCTCCGCCCTCCCCGCCCAACCTGCCGCCCTCCGCCCATCCTCCCTCCCTCCGTCCCTCCTCCCTCCCTCCTCCGCTTCCTTCCCCCTCCCTCCCTCCCTGCCTCCCTTCCTCCCTCTCCTCATCCCTCCCGCGATCCCTCCGTCCCTCCCTCCCGCCCTGGTCCCCCTCCCCTCCTTCCTCCCCCTCCCTACCTCCCCTTTTTCCTTCCTTTTCCTCCCTCCCTCCCCTCCCTCCCTCCCGCCCTCCCACTCCCGATTTCCTTTCCTTTTTCCTATTTTCCTCCTCTCCCACCCTCCCGGGCCTCCCTCCCTCCCCTCCCTCCCTCCTCCAGTCTTTCCTTCTTTTCCCTTCCTTTCCTCCCTCCCCCCTCCCTCCCCTTTTTTCCTCCCTGCTTCCCTCCCTCGTTTTTTTTTCTCCAGTCCCTCCCTCACTCCCGCCCCAGTTCCCTTCCCTTTCCATCCCCTCATGCTTCTTGAGATCGTCTTGCTAAGGCGTGGCTAACAAACTCTTATCCTCCTGCGTCAGCTTCCTCCCCACATTCCAACACATCCCCCACCCACCTACCACCCCCATTGTGGGGGACTTGTGCTCACTGTCACCCCATCATTCTTGCCAGAGCCCAGAAACAGCCATGCAGCTCCCTTAGCAGGAGGAGAAGGACAAGCGTTTTCCACCCAAGCGGCAGGAATAATACTCGGTGGTCAGAAAGCCAAAGAGAGTCTGTAGCTGTGAAAAGACCGAAGAGACCTTCACGGCCACACTGTTCACGTTAACGTTTCACTGTTCACTGCCGACTACTGCGCCTACCAGTGAAAGGAGGGCTTCAGCTTTGGAACTTTCAAGTCAATTCTAAAAAGCATTCGCAAAATCAGAAGTGGGGTCGAGATGGTAGAAAAGGCTGTGCTGGTCTCCTCTCCGCTCGCTCCTCTTCCTCTCCTGCTTGTTTTTTGAAATGCCATTTGGCGATTTGGAGGATATTGGCAAAGCTGGGTGTGTGGTGGCCCCCCACAAAACCGAGTCCAGCGGTACTGCTTCCTTAGTGGGAACCTCCAAAAAGTTGAGAGCCTCAAGAGTGCCACAAAAGGGTGGGTTGAGAGGGTGCAGAAAGGGTAAGGCGTTTTTGCCTTGCTTGCCCACCCCCTGCAAATCGGATGACCCTCTGAGTTCGATTATTCCTTCCGACAGCCCCACAGATGGCAGGCAGAGGAGCGA
>JALPQD010000436.1:1288067-1651928 GCA_023101885.1 Typhlomys cinereus | reverse complement strand
GGTGGGGGTACGTAGGAAAAGGCTGAGCCCCTCATACTCGGGATATCTGCGGGTCATTGCAAACTTTCTAGCGTATCAGTTTTAACCATCTGTTAGATGAGGGATGGAAGTTGAAAGGTGTGAGGCAATCGGGTGGGGTGGAGGCAGATAGAGTGGGCCAGCCTGGGCTATCTAGTAAGTTAGTTACAGGCTTGTTAAAGACAGGAGGGATTGGGGGGGGGCAGTCAGAAAGAGAGAGGAGAAGGAAAGAGGAAGGGAGAAGGGGAAGGGAGAGGAAGCGGGGAAGGAAGGGAAGGATAAAGGTAAGAAAAGGGAAGGGGAAATAGGGAGAAAGGAAAAAAATAAAAAGGAGAGAGAGACCTCTCCTCACAAGCCCACAACTTCTAAAGCAAAGCCTAACCACGTCTCCTGTTTGCAGACGATTTGCCAAGCATCGATTGAGTATTATGTGTACCCATGGTAACCGAGTAAAAACAGCACCCCGTCGGAAGAAAGTGAACGCCAGGTGGCTGGCCAGTGTGATGTCATGACAGAAGGAATGTGCCCCGCCCCCACTTCTGGGGAAAGTCACCACAGCTATAGGGGGTGGGGTGTGTGGCCCCGACTAAGACCAAGGGGCCACTTCAGAAAACAACTAGACGGTTTTGTAACCTCAAAGGCGCAGTGCATGATGGGGAAGGACACCCCGCTTCTCACAGGCTGAAGGCGGGCTGAGAGGGAGAGTGACAGCCCATCATCCTGCTGTGAGGGCTGGGGAGCGGGGCTTTATGCTAAAGCACTTTCTCTATGATCCATCCAAACACCTTAACAACTGTCTGACTTGGGATAAAATGCCTCACATCCCGCACGGACTCTGAGGGGATGGAACGTATTATGACTTGGAGGCTAACCTGTGAAATCCTGTCTCAAAACAACCCAAAAATATCAAATCATATGGAAGAAAAATCTCCGTTTCTTCTACATCACTGTGTAGAAATCAGAGGTGGGTGGGGAACGTCTTGAATGTATAAATCACATCTGCGTCTCTTCTTCGTGGTGTTCAAACTGCAGCATCTGCCTTTGAGACTCCAGTCTATGCATTCTGGGATCTTTGGGCCAGGAGGGCGGGATGGGGGAGGTCGGACCAGTCTCAGCTAAAACTACTCTTTGTCCAGCTGGGATTAGAGAGATGGTTCAGTGGTTAAAGTTCCCGCCTTCCAAGCAAAAGGACCTGACCTCAAATCCCAGATCTCATGCAAAAAAAGTTGGGTGGGTGGAGTGGCGGCCCCTTGTCATTCCAGTCTTGGAGGGTGGAGCCTGGGAACCCGCAGAGCAAGTGGACAGCAGGATGAGCCCTTATGGAGGCTCTGGGTTTCATGAGAGACCCAGGCTCACAGCAGTGAGGAGGGAGGCAACGAAAGCGGACTCCCGATGTGTCCACATTATGCACTCCCATGCACCTACACGCACGCACCCACCCACATGCAAACAAGCACCCACATATACACCCAGCCCCCCCATACACACAAAAAAAGAGGACTGACAGAAATCCACTATTTATAAAAAAAATGCAAACACTCTCTGGTCAGTTCTGTGCTTCGTCCTTAAAGCACATGATGTCTGAGAGTGCCTTTCTATGCAAATCTATCTTC
The DNA here is from genome assembly GCA_023101885.1 of Typhlomys cinereus. Classification (NCBI taxonomy): domain Eukaryota; kingdom Metazoa; phylum Chordata; class Mammalia; order Rodentia; family Platacanthomyidae; genus Typhlomys; species Typhlomys cinereus. The sequence continues at coordinate 1,650,297 of JALPQD010000436.1, read as the reverse complement.
TGAGAACCAGGGCAGATTAGAAAGCAGACCCCGAAGACAAGGCGGCATAGGGAGGGGACACCCAGCCACCCCTTTACTGAGATGTCTCCTACATGCTGAGTGGGTACTGCGTGTGAGGTGCTGTGAGGTCCTGGAAAGCAGTTGCCTGTGCCAGGAGACAGAGACACTATAACCACAGCCTTAGGGCTCTGCCCCTAGGGTTCAATCAGCCACTGTCCAACAGATCCCTTAAGAGCTGGGTAGATAGAAGCTCAGGGGTTAAGCCTTTGCCTAGCAAGCAAAGGACCTGGTTCAGATCCCAGGTCCCATGGAAAAAAATACTAGGAGGATATGGTGACGACTTGCAATTCCAGCTGTGAAAGGCAGAGTCTGGGAAACCCCAGAGCAGAGCAATAAGGAGATAGAAGCATCCAGATTGATTCTGGATGTCACCCTTGGGCCACCATGGGCACACATAGTGCCCTCTGAGAAAGGGGGGGGTAATAGATAGGACTGGAAAGTTGGCTCAGAGATTAAGATTCTGCCTCCCAAGCAGCAAGTCCTGAGTTCAGATCCCAGGTCCACATTAAAAAAAAAACAAGATGACAATAATAAGTCATTGCAGACTCCCTTGACCGTGATCCACTGTCTATATCCAAGGACCAAGCCCATCCAGTGGATAGTCTCCTTTCCTGGCCTCTTGACCCTCCACTTTTCTCAGCTCCTTTTAGAGTGGCCATATTATCTGCTCTGGCTTTTCTCTCCTCCATCCCCTATCAATGCTGCTGGATCAGGACCCCTACCTTGGACTATGAGCCCTTCCTCATACACTAAGGTTTAACCACCCGAGTGCACTAGAAATGCTTTATAATACTCCATCTATTCCCAATTATTGTGTCTTGCTGTATAAACAAGAGACACACATCTGTGAGACTTCAGTACTTAGGAGGTAGAGCTGGGAGGATTGCCTCTAATGCCGCTGCGGTTATAGATATATATAACCTAGATGGTTTAGGAGAACAATTCATGCTCAGAATTCTAAGCTTCATTTGGAATCATGTTCATAGGGATGATAAGGGAGCTCAGCGGGCCAAGGCAACTGCACATAAACCTGCGGATCTGAGTTCAAGCCCCCAGAAACCCACAAGTTGAAGGAATAGAAGCAACTTCTGAAAGTTGTTCTCTGACCTCTACCTGTGTACCACAGCATGCAAATTCATTCCCCCTCTGTCTCTCTCCCTCTTTCAAAGTAAATAAATAGAATAATTTCAAACGGAAGTACTTTTAAAAAATAAATAAATTCATGGCAACCCCAGGACTCAGGGGAACTGGCCACACCACATTCACAGGAAGAGCCAAGCAAGGGGCTTTTTTAGACAATCTGCGGAAATAGTGAACCCAAGTTGGAGAGATGGCTCAGGGGTTAAAGACTCTGCCTTGCAAGCACAAGGACCTGAGTTCAGATTCCCAGAACCCGAGTAAAAATGTTCAGCAGAAATAATGGCCATCTGCCATTCCAGCTCTGGACAGCAGAGCCTGAGAAACACCAGAGGAATCCATGGTGATTCCTGATGCCACCCTTGAGCCCACCTCAGGCTCACACATCCCAAATGTCATTCTGTGTGCACACATTTTGGAAGGAAGGAAGGAAGGAAGGAAGGAAGGAAGGAAGGAAGGAAGGAAGGAAGGAAGGAAGGAAGGAAGGAAGGAAGGAAGGAAGGAAGGAAGGAAATACTGAGCTCCATCTCATCCACCGATACTGGGAGTGATCTCACGCATCATGTGGGCGGGGTCTTCCCACACCCATTACACAATCAGGACTATCTCCTGCAGGTTGGTCCCAGAGCCTGCCTTCATCCAATAGTTCCTCATAGGTGTGCCTAAAGTCTCACTCTAAGTGTCAGATTAGATGATAAAGCTCTGACTGCCCAGCTGTGTGACAGGTTCCAGGCAGTCTGGGCCACCTGAGACCCTACCATGAATGAATGAATGATGAATGAATGAAGAATGAAAGATGAATAAATGAATAAATAAATAGAGCAAAACAACAGCCACAGAAGAACCACGTGCTGAGGTAAAGCCAGAACTCTCCAGAGCTAAACCCTTCTCTCATCACCTGAGCAGGACATGCAACCCCCGTCCAAACTGAGTCCTGAGCCACCAAGTCAGGCACAACCCTGCGTTGTCCTCCCACCTTCCCCTAGAAGTCCAACCCGAATCACTATCTACATCCTTCCACAAGGCTCACCGGTGGCCACAGGGCCTTTGCTCAAGTTCTTCCATGCCGCACCCAGGCCTCCCAGGGCCAGCACTGCCTCTGCCCATACCTCAGACATCTCGGTAACAGTGTGAGTGGCCACACACAGATGCTTCTCGAGCTCGCTGGCTGGTGACCAGCGTGATGGCATCAGCTGGGCACTGGAGGACCCGAGTTCCAGCCCCCAGAAAAAACATTAAAGGGGGGGCAACAAGGTGGCTGAGTGGGTAAAGGTATCTGCTCACAAACCTGCAGACCTGAGTTCAAACCCCAGAAGCCCATGGGGGGAAGGAGAGAACTGACTTCTGAACATTGTCCTGACTTCCACTTGTGTGCCATGGCGTGTGTGTACTCTCTTCCCCTCTCTGTGTGTCTCACACATACGTACATGTTTATGCATGTACAAATGTCTTTGTGCATACACACACACATATATGAATATGCACATATATGAACACATGCACACCTACGTGCACCGGTGTGTATGTGCTCATATCACATGCATGCATACACAAATACACAAATACACACATGCATGTGCACACATGTGTACTCACATCGAATGTATGCACACACCCATCTCTTCACCATCTCACCTGGTAATCTCTCAGCTGTTTGCGTCCTTCTGAAGATGGGAAGCTCACTTCCTCCACCCCCCCCCACCCCTCCACCTCCACCCCCCACCCTCCCACCCCCCCAAGTCCAAAGTACTGAACTTGGCACTGAGGAGAAGGCTCCATAGCTAAAGTCTCTCCTTCTCAAGCAGAAAGACTTGAGTTCGGATTCCCATTAAAATAAGAATGTGGGCAGGTGTGGCTGCCCATGTATTACTGCAGCCCTGGAAGGCGGAGCCTGGGAAGTCCCAGAGCATGCTGGGGGCCAGAGGAGCTGTCATGGCTGCTCTGGGTTTCGTGAGAGCCCCAGGCTCACAGCAGGGAGGTTAAAGAATGACAGAATGATTCCCTGGGGCCTCCACAGACACATATGCTCAAGTGCCCTCATGTACACACACGCACAGTCACGTGTGTCCACCCATATGCAAACGCATGCACATGGTGCGCACACACCAATACACACACACATGCACATGCATGCGCACACACACAGCGGATGCAGTCACTAGGACAGCCAGACTCCACCTCCTGGACACACCAGGCACAGAACTGCCACAGCACCCAGCCATGAGCCTGGGCACACCCCACGTCCTGCAGGTACATCTGCCACAGAGTCACATGCCCTGCGTTCATGGCCACTCTGGTCACCGTGTGGTCAGGAAGTGGAAGCAGCGTCCATACCCACCAGCGCAGGAACAGAAAGTGAATCTGCCACCAGGACACACGACGGAAAAATATGCAGCCCGGACACAGTGCAAGCGTTGGATGGTGCTGGAAATAGCTATGTAAAATGAAGGATGCCAGGAAAGACAAGCCACATTTTCTGTCATATGAGGAGGCAGAGTTGAAAATGCACATGGGTTTCTAGGTCTCAAATTCCTCTGAAAATCTAAGCCAAACAATTAGGTTGATTTAAGCTCAAGGCTCAAGGTTGCCATCGATAGAGATGGCAGCAGAGCTCATGCCAACACTGGGGGCCGAGGGAACTGGCACACCAGATCACCAGATCCACAGGGATTGCTGAGAGAGGGACAAACCTCACTCGCCAGATAGTGCCTCTCCCCACATCTGCTGAAGAATGCCATGGCACTGAGCCAGCTCTCTCCATCTTATCCCCCTGCCCAGGAAGCACCTGCCATGGGCAGGGTCTTCCCGCATCCTGCAGGCTTGCTCAGGGCTAGCTTTAACTGAGTAATTCTTTCTATGTGTGCCCAAAGGCTCAGCCCTCAGTTATCAGGCTGATACCTAAAACTTACGGCCATAAAGGGTTGAGGGTGAATGGGTCATGGAGCCAAAAACAATGTTCAGCAAGGAGCAAGAGATCTGGAGGAAGGTCAGAAGTAGAGAAGGCAGTGAGCATAAGGGGAGAAATCCAAGGGTAAAGCAATCTCCTTGAAAGCAAGAGGACACCCATGAACTTATGTAAGAAAAGTAGACCAGAGAGATGGCTCAGGGGTGAAGACTCTGCCTCAAAAGCAGAAGGTCCTGAGTTCAGCTCCCAGGTCTCACAAAAAAATGCCAGGTGGGAACAGTGGTGGCCTATACCTCAGTCCCTGGTGGGTGGAGCCTGGGAAATCCCAGTGGGAAGCAAGAAGGAGATAGAAGCAGTCCAGGATGATCCCTGATGTCACCTTGGGCCTCCACAGGGACACACAGTGTCCTCTGATACACACACACACACACACACACACACACATACATATGAAGAAAGAGAGAGAGAACGAGAGGAATGAGATAAAGAAAGAGAAAGAGAGCATGAAAGAAAGACTTTTTTAAAAAAAGAAATGCTAGGTTCAGACCAAAGTTAGTGTTCAGGGGTTAAAGTCTTTGTCTCGCAAAATTCACAATAAAAACACCACCAAATCTGGACAGGATATGGAGAGAAGGGAACTCTCCTACATTGCTGGTAGGAATGCAAGCTTACACAACCACTCTGGTGATCAGTTTGGCGATTTCTAAAAAAATTAAAGATTGAAATTCCATACGACCCTGCCATACCATTTCTGGGAGTAATCCCCTACAATGCAAAAATTCACTACAGTGACACAAGCACAACCATGTTAATAGCAGGACTATTTACAATAGCAAAGTCATGGAATCAACCCAAATGCCCAACAGTTGATGAGTAGATAAGGAAAATGAGGTACATTTATAAATGGAATATTACTCAGCCATCAAAAAAGATGAATTAATGAAATTTGCTTGAAAATGGATGGATTAGAAAAAATTATATTGAGTGAAGTATCTCAGATACAGAAAAATTAGACACTGTACTCCTTAATAGGTGAATCCTAGTACCAAACCCACTTAATAACATATTCAAAGATAAATCTCTGTAATATCCACTGTAATCACAAAGATTACAAACAGCAGGAAAGGGGAAGGAGGATCCCCTCCAGAAAAAAGGAGGGAGAGAATCAGGCTTCAGTAGAGAAAATAGGTCACCACCAAGTATTGCATGTAAGTAGCAAGACATCTGGTGAAGCTCACTCTCACTTCCCTTCCTGGTCACCTGTGACTGAAGCGATTTGATCTCACCAAACAGGGACGAGATACTGCAAATGGGACACTGATACCCCCCTCACTGTGGTCTTCTACTCCTATTCCATCTACCTTTGAGTCTCCTCTTATAGTAAGATCTTCATTTAAACAGCCTTTTATCTTTGGTTAGGAGGTGACCTTCCATACTAATCAGGATGGAGCCAAGGGCTATGAAAGAAAAAGCTAAACTGAAAACAACAACAAACCATAATCCAGAACACCAGAAACTCTACATTAATCACCTGGAACCAGAGCAGCCAAATCTCTCCCCATCCTAAAGCTCAGGAAACCTTGGGGAAGAGGGGGGCAATAAGATTGTAAGAGCCTAAAGATGAGGAGGACCAACAATATGCAAGATACTCCACACAAGTTAGGGCTGCAGTAACCATAATTGGACTTTGCATGATCTGCACAATGACTGACATGTCAACAACCCCCCAAAGTTTAGCATGGATCACAGGCACTAGGATCCTTAGAGGCAAGGGATTAACAGTCATAGTAGAATTCCCATTCTAAAGAGGAGCCCAAGAAGGGGTTCCCGGCTATGCCACTGAGTCCTTACACCTCACTAGGGAGGAAGACTCGGGGAGGTTTGGGGTTCACACAGAGGAATGCTCCAGGGGATAGGAGGAGGAAGAGGGAGGCACTGGAGGAAGGGGAGTAAAAGGAAGAGAAAAGGGGGGGGAGAGTGCAAGAAGTGACTGGGGGGGAGGGGATCAGGGTAACTGTTGAGCTTGTATGGGAAAAAAAATAAATAAAAGGAAAAATTAAAGTTTTTGCCTCACAAGCCAAAGGACTTGAGTTCGGATCTCCAGATTTCACGTTAAAAAAAAATGCCAGACAGATATGACAGCGACCAGCACTTATGGCCCTGGAAGGCAGAGTCCGAACGTCAGAGAAAAGCAATAACAAGGTAGAACAATCCAGGGTGATTCTTTTTTTTTTAATTTTTTTATTATTATTTATTCAACTGTGCGCATGCATGCATATGTGTGTCTGTGCGAGTGTGCGTATGTATGTGCGCGCGCGTATGTGTGTGTGTGTGTGTATGTGTGTGTGTAGAACCCGGCGAATTCAAGAATCACCATGGACACCTCCACCTCCTTCTGCCCCGGGATTCACAGTTCGCCCTACCAGACACCGAAGCGCAGGGCCGCCCCCTCTTCCGCCCGGCGTCTAAACGTGGAATCTGGGATCCGAATTCAAGACCTTCTGCCTGCAAGGCGGAGGCTTAACCCCTGAGCCACCTCTCCAGCCCCCAGGATGATTCTTGACATCATTCTTGGGCCTCCACAGGGACACACACTCAAGTGCCTGGTTCTCACACAGCCACACACATGTACACACACATACACAAGCAGAACAAATAAATTAAAGTTCTTTAAAAAAAATGTTGAGAAGCCCAAAGCCCCAGTCCGTACTTGATAGTGACTTAAACACAGCCGGAGCGGTGACCCCTGCAGCCATTCCTCAGTTTCCCTTCTGGCACCACTCCTCTCTCAGCCGGACTTTCCCATCCTTTTAAGTCCAAGAAAAGACAGGCGGACCCCCACCCCACCCCAGCGAGGCCAATCAGGATGGATTATTATTCTCTTGCGCACCCCAATTGGTTCAGAAGACAGAATGCAGTGAGCCAGGCCTGGCCAATCACAGCGGGATATTCACTGGGGCACTCGGGCACGTGACCTTCCCTTGGCCAATCTGAGCATGGTATTAGCGCCAAAGAGGACCCAGGAGCCTCTACTTGGTTCGTTCTGTCAGACTCTTGACTCCCGTGTCCCTCCTGGTTCAAATGACCAAGGTGGTAACTCTCTCCGCGGAGCCAAAATCTAAGACCCCCCCCCAGGGTCAGCGAGGGTCCGGGAGCCCGTGCACCTGAGCATACACTGAGCATGGCGAGCTCCTAGCTATGGTTTTGTTCTTCGGCCAGGAGCAATAGAGGTTCCGATGCGTGTGCCCTTGTTTAATGCTGTTGTTGTGTGGAGATAACTGATGTGTGGAGACAGAGCCTCAAAATGAATGGATGGGTGGGAGGGTGGGTGCATGGATGATTGTACCACCCTCCATACAGTGGTATGTTCTGATTTGATTTGACAGCACATTTAACTTTGAAGAACTATTCCTCCTTGTATGCTACACCACAATTTCTTGCCCTGCTATTATTTTATCAAAAAATCAAGTTACAATAAAATAGCTCAGCATTTAATATCCACACATACTGCTTTTCTTGAGTTTTCTTGTTTGGGTAATAATCATAATGAAATCATTCTTTGCTTGAAGCATCAAACAGGTCATTCCTCTTAGTAAGAGGTCCGTTGATTTCCTTCCAAAACTTTCAATATTTACCACGTGGTGTAGATTCTTTGGAAAAACGTTTATAAAAAATTGACTGCAAGCTAAGGTGCAGTTTAACTTTTCGCAAATGGTCGAGTGGGATTCTAGACGTATAGAGGGTGAAAGGCGCTGCTTTCTGTTGGTGGGGCGTGTATGGCGTAACGAGGATGAGTGTATAGTGGTTCCTTAATTGGTGGTACCAAAAGGAATGATGACCATCTGATTAAATGATATGAAGTGGTGGATGGCATGTGGTTTTGGCATGGGTGTGCTGGATGGATGGGTGTGTTCATGGTGGTATAATGGACAATTTGCTGGGTGTGGATGACTGTGTGGTGGCGAGTGGAGAATGGTGGGTGGTGGCATCTGAGAGTGAGGGAGATGGGGTCGGGAGTGGCAGGGATGGCTGGGATGGGGATGGTGATGGATGGGCTGGGTAGTGAGTGTGATTGGAGTGGGTGGGTGATGAGTTGGTGTGATGGGTTGAGTGGCGTGGATGGGTGGTGGGGATGGGTTGGATGGCGTGGTGATGTGTGAGTGGGTGGGTGGGGAGTAGGGTGGGTATGGAGTGAATGGGTGGTGAGGGTAGGATGGAGGAGTGGAGGATGGGTGAGGGGCTAGAGTGAGTGGGTGGTGGTGGTGAGTGGGTGGATGGGCGATGGGTGGGTGGTCAAGTGGGTGGATGAATGGATAGATGGACAGATGGATGGATGGAGCAGGTGGCGGGTTGGTGTGTTGACGGATGCAAGGGGGTGGTTCTTACTCTGGCCTCCATTTCTCCAGGCTGTCTCCTCTGTGAACAGCGCCTGCCCTTCCCTCTGCCCTCCCTGTGGCTCGGTCCCCTCATGGCTGCTGACTGATCACCCAGGGGCTTGGAGATCCTTTGAGATTCCCCTGTGGACACTTCCATCCTCCACCCATCTACCACGTAGGGGTCTCCATTGTGCACAGCAGAGATTTCCAGGAAACAAATGAATCGAGCCACGGAGAATAGATGCGGATGGAAAGGGATCGTTGCAGCCTGCAAAAACTCCTGCCAACTCTTCAAAACCCAGTCCTGAAGTCCCTTTCCCACGGAAATCTAACTACCTGGCCACATCCTCCCCTCGCCCACAGGGGCGCATGTCTTTTGTGCCCCTTGAGTTCCCCAGCGCTGTCTGGGCACATGTGAGAACAGTCGTTGGCAATTCAGCTGAGGATTGGCATAGAAAGCCCACTGTGACACTCAAGAGTGGAAGTTTCCTGAAGTCTAGCCGCTCCCGCTCACTGCGATTGCTACATCCAAGGGCACTACCAGAGCTGGGGCCCTCACGGCCTATGATAACTTCCTGAAAGGTAGAAGGCCACCAGAAGTCAAGCAAATGCAGGCAAATTCCCAAGGCTAGGGGCTGGAGCGGAGGGGGCCTGGCGTGGGCAGGCGGGGCAGGGAAGCGCTGGGGTTCTGCTGCCTTCAGAAAGCTCCTGGAGTCAGAGAGACCAGAGCCTCTGCTACAGGGACCCTAGAGAAGGCAGTCAAGCCCCTCCCCATCCATGACTTCCCTTTCCCCAAAGCCAGACAGAGAAGAGGCCCCCTGTCCCAGCCACCAACTGCCCAGAGGGGTCCCCATGCCCGGTTTCAAGGGGCTGGTTCTGTCTCGCCTCAGAGGCTAACAGCAAGATAAGGGGAGGTGTCCCCTCACACTCCATGGCCAGACTACGTCCTTCAGAGGCTGGGACAGAGACATGTGACCTAGGGTGGGACTCAGCCGTGTCTCTAGATCTCAGGAGGGGCTGGTTTCCCTCAAAGGGAGACCCCCCATCTTCTCCTGCTACAAGATGGGCAGCCCCCCCCAACACAGCTGCCACGGGGAAGCAGAGAAGAGACTACAGACTCACCTCCCATCCCCACCCCAACCTCATTCAAATAAGGATTTGAATCTATTTCTTGGAGTCTGCTGAAGTCCAACCCTACACCCCCAGAACCTTGGGGGTGGGGCGGCCCTGAGGGCAGAGCCCTTCCCAGACCTCAAGACTTTCTCAGAAGCCCAGGACCTCCTGCGCCTGGCGTCCATGTCCCTCTTTGTGAGGTAGGGGCCACACAGCCCGGGACCCTGACAAGAAACAGCAGAAGGAAGATGTGAAGGAGGAGGAAGAGGAAGAGGAAGGAGAGGAGAGGATGGATAAGAACGTGAGGAAGGGAGGAGAGAGGAAGAGAGAGGAGTGAAGAGGAGAAAGAAGACGAAGTAGAGGAGGGGGAGAGGAGGGTGCTGCATGTGGGGAAGAAACTTGAAGGCCCATCTCCCCGTAGGCCAAGACCTAAGGGTTCAAAGGAGGTAGAAACCCCAGTTTCTTTTGAGGGCTTATCTTGGACACCCCTGACACCCCCACCCTTCAGATGGTCCCCAGTCTGTCAGTCCAGATCCTGGAGCCTAAGAGTGTGCCCAAAGGGGCCTATTCCCCTTGGGGAGAGACACACCCCGCAGTCTCTGCTCCCCAGCTCGCGTGCGCGCGCACACAACATATCCTTCCCGGCTCCAGGACTGAACAGCCTGGGCCTGGCCGACTCTTCCTCCGCCCCTCCACCCCCTGGGATCGCCCCCTCAGCTGGCATCGCTCGGGCCTCACCTGAGACATCTGGGGGCGCAGGTTGACCTCGCGGAGGTTTACAGCGTGGGGCAGGAGGTTGTTGAGCAGCTGGCAAAGGAGAACCCCATCTCGCAGCGCCTGCGCCAGCTCGCACACCTGCGCCCCCTCCCACGTCACGCGGTGACTGGCGGGCAGCACCCGGCACTGGATCAGCCAGTGGGTACACTGACGCCACAGCTCCATGCCGCCCCCCCAAAATCCAGGAGGGCCCCCCCTACACACACACTCCCTGCCACCCGTTGCAGCCTCCACCGCCCGCGGCCTGACCCGGAGGAATGACTTGAAATATCACCACTTCCTCTTTTGGGCCTGTAACTGTCTCGCGCGCGCGCACCCGGGAAGGGGGGGAGGGGGAGGAGCTACGGGACCCAGGCGGAGCACCTACAGTCACCCCACACCCACAGTCCCCCCATGCTTTCCACACGCTGTTGGGACCTTGCTTTCCTCTAGCCACCCAGAGCAGGGGACACCCAGGCCCACAGAGCTAAGGAGGTCACATCCCTTTGGAAAGCAAGACCTTCTCTGGACCCCTCTCTCAACAATCTGTCTTCCCAGCAGCCAACAGAGAGCGCCCGTTAGCCCCAAATGGGGTCTTCTCCCGGCTCTACACAGTCCTCCTGGACCCCCACCTTGGGGGAGTCAAAGCCCAAGTCCTCCCTGAGGTCCACCAGGCCCTGCCTCTCCCTTCTTCCCTCTCTGCCCCTCCCTCCCTCTGTTCCAGGCCTCCTGGGTGGGCTCCTACCATACCCCAAGTTCCATCCTGCCCCAGGACCTTTGCATAAGTCGTCCTCCAAGCACCGTCAACAACTTCACTGCTATCCCCTCCGCCCTCTATTCTGCCTTTGCTCAAGTACTTTTCCATGAGTTCAAACCCCCACCCCACCCCAACGTTTGCCTTCCATGTCTTCACACAACTATGAAATAACCTCGTCTGAGTCTGCCTGCATGTTGCGATAAATTCACGGCCAAGCCGCTTAAGGGGTAACAAGGGGGTTTCTTCTCTCTTACAATTGTCTGGTTACATCTCTTAGAGTCCACCCCAACATCAGGAGCTGGGAGAACTGGCCATGCCCTATCTTCAGGACTACTGAGACAGGGACAATCCTCACTTTAGACCAGCGTGTTGACCAAGCATACCAAAGGATGCCAACTCCCCAAATCAATCTCCCTCCATCTATCCACCAACGTGCCTGCCTGCAATGCACTGCGTGTTTGCTCGGGGTTAACTCAATTACTGATGTCTCACAAAGGTGCCCAGAGCACAGCCCTTAGTGATGTAGTTGACACCCACACACACCAAAATCATATGTGATACAATAATGGGCCTCAAAGTTCCACCTCAGGTCTTTGGAACCCAAACGCAACCTTGGTCCCTCTTCCCGAGACGAACCTAGTTGCGCTGAACCCAGACTCGTTCCTTCCTTCCACAAACCGTTACTGACTCCCTGCGCCTCGGCTGTTCCGCCGGCTGAAACCTTCCGGCCAGGAGGGCTCCCCTGGGACGTCACCTGGCCCTCGAGGGGCCCCTCCCAGCCCCCTCCCCCTCCCCCTCTCCTCTGGAGGTTGTTTCCCCTCTCTATAGACACTAGGTGGCTGCAAGGACCCCACGGTTGACCCCGCGATCCGGGAAGGAGGAGGGAAAGGCTGACAGAATCTAGAAACAAGTTTTGCACCCAAAAGTTAAGAACAACCCCTCCCCCACACACACACACACCACAGGGTCGATATCCTTGGCCAAGTTTGCCTTAGAGAAATCTAGCTACACGGCGAGGACCTCTCCCTCCCCCGGAGGTTCTGGGTTCGAATCCCATCCAGCAGTGTTGTGTGAATTCTCTTCCTGGCGAGACGTGCCGAGCAAACTATCTTTCCCCCACAGATATGGAGCTACAGGACAGAGCAAAGCAACGGTGACCGACAAGATCAGGGATACTCGCAAAGCCGCCCAGAAAGAACCGACCCCAGCTGCCCGACCGCTTCCCCAGGGCTGCATAGATGGGGAGATTTCCTCCCCCTCACACCTCAATTAACCTTCAGCCTTCAGACCCACCCACACCCCAGGCGCTGAGAAAGACGCCAAGGAATAGGATCGATACAGTACTAAGGGTGGGGAGCCTCCGAAGCCTAGCCAGAATCCCAGGTTGGAGGACCCAAGAACTCGATTCTCATCCACAACAGACTGGCGAGGCGAAGGGGTGCCAGGTGCGTGGGCTTGGGGAGAGTACTCTGATGGTCCCAAGAAAAAGGATTGGGGTGCCACACACAACACCTGCACACAGGAGCTGGGAGAGGGGCTCGTTGAACAAACGGCTCTAAGCGCACCCCCTATCCCAGGGCCCGCCTACAACACCCCCATGGCCTCAGTTCTCCACTAGGACACCTGAGTGCAAACGAGTTGTGTACAGAAAAGAAAAGAAACCAGAAGGTATACAGTAGGTGCTCAATACATGCTTCAGTCACTGTTCTCAGATTACTTTTTTATAAGAGAGAGAAAGGGTCTCAATGTAACTGAGGCTCAGCATAGGCTCCTCCGTGTAGCACCTCCTAAAAGGCTGGTGGTAACAGCGGGCACCCACACTGGTGTCTGTGGGGCTGAGAACCGAGCCCAGGGCCTAGTGCGTGCTGGACCAGCGATCCATTACTGACCCTGGACTTCTTAGGAGCCTTTAATAAAGTGACCAATATACTGCTTCTCTTGCCCCAGACTCCCAGCCCCCCCCCCCAATGTCCTCTAAGTATTGGATTGAATTCCCATTTTTTCCCCCCCAGCTAGGAACTTCAACCTTGCCCCGAAAGTCTAGCCGGACTCCCACACCTGTCTACTAAGGCTGGCGGCCTCCCACCCAGTGTGAATCCCCCCACAGTAAGGATTTAAACCTTGCGGGAAAACCGGGGGGGGGGGTGTGGAATGGAGAAAGCCGTACCCCTGAGCCCCTCACTCCTTGGGCGCCCTGGGGCTGCCCCGCCCCATCCAGAAACCTGGGAGAGGGGTGCAGAGAGATCTAGGTCTCAAGGGGTTCTGGGGTCTGGATGGTGGGGGGGATGTCTTGTATTGAAAGTCATTCGAGGCCCGGAGTTGGGGTTCAGTGCGGGACCTCAGCCCAGCACTCGATCTGCCAGACATAGGGGGCGACGATCCGGTCACCAAACACTAGGAGGTTGTAGACGGGACAGTTACGAGCGCCCAGTCAGCCTGGGCCAAAGGAGACAGATGGAAGCAGCCTGGGCTTGCACCCATTTTAACCTAAAAAAGAAGCAGGGGAGGGGCTGGGGAATGGGATGGGAGGAGGGGAATATTCTACTTTACCTAAGAAGTTTTCCATCGGAGACGGCCAGCAGAGACAAGCCAAGGGTGGGGCAGAGCTCCCTGGGGGCGTGGGTTGGGGCGTGGTCTGGAGGGGCAAGGCCACGCGCCGGGCTGGGTTACCAACAAGGTGCGGGTCGGGCGCCAAGCCCGACCGCACCTTGTTGGGAAACCCAGCCCGGCGCGTGGCCTTGCCCCTTGGCTGCGCCCTTGGCAGGGGCTTTGGACCGAGCCAAACCGCACCTCGTGGGAGCCCCGCGGGACAGGTCCAGGTGAGTGTGGGGGGCAGATCAGATGTCAGGAAGACTGCCCCAGCTGTGGCCACCCCGGCTGTGCTAGACACTCCGGGGGCTCTTTCCTCCCGGCGCGTCAGTAAGGAAAGAGAAGCGAAAGCAAGCGAGCTAGCGGCCAGGCGGGCGTCCCCCGCGTCCTGGGGCGCTCTCTTCGAGTTTGTTTCCCGCGCTCCAGGAAATACCAACCCTTTCCTTCCGCTCTAGCTTGGGTGCGCCTCAATCAGATCCATGACCCTCCCTCGCTTCCGGCCCTTCCCGAGGCGATGGATTAAAAACGGGGTACCCCTCTCATTGGGTGCTCCTACGAGCCTCCCTGACCTGGTCGACGCTCGCTTTTTTCCCCTTTCTTAAATCAGTGCCGGATGCTTAAAAGCATCAAAAGTCAGTCCTGCCTGTCTCTCTCCTGATCAGCACCCTCCCCAAAAAAAACCCATACACCGGACACCCTCCCCTCAAACTTGACCACGCTGTATACCCTCCCCCTCCTCCTGTCTTTCCATGTCTTTCTAGAATGATTTTCAATGTACACGTTCCTTTTACCGCTGTAGCTTTAGGGGGAACAAGACCTTGGGCTGTAGCACCCTAAGACTCGGAAAGTCTCCAGTACTAAGAAGCTGATGTGTGCAGCTTGACATTACAAGAAGTGAGAATTGATAGATCACCTGGCTTCAAGTACACGGTGCCCTGAGTCCACTCCCTGGGGCCTTCCTCCCATGCCCAGCTTGGGAACTTTCCAGAACCAAATTCCTGGCCCAGAATCTCAGTCCAGCCCTGGCCGGAGAAATCCACAGGAGGCCTGCTGGCTATCACCGCTAGATTCCTGAATCTTTGGCATTTGGAGTCCAGAGAAAGAAGCAAGAGCGGGACCCTTCAACCTCATCACACAGCGAACCCCAAGATATAAAGAGAAAGTTCAGAGGCAAAATTTGCAGCCAGTACACAAATTTCCCAAATGTAACCTTAAGCCACTTGGAAGATAGCACTGCACTGAGCTGATAATGCATTCACCTCCCAAGCTGGAAGCACTAAGCCAGGTCCTCAGATGCCATGTGCCTGGGAGGTGGGGGCGGGGGGGGGCCTGCAGCTCAGCAAGGGTGTGTCCCCAACATGCACCAGGTCCAGGATTAAGCAAATACGTAATGAAGCCCTGGGTTGCGTGCCCAAGATAATCTTTGTGTGTGTGTGTGTATGTGTTGCACGTATGTGTGCCGGGCTCTTGGCAGCTAGTGCAGAAGGGAGTGCTAGTCCAGCCAGGCACAACCTGGGGCTGAGCAGGATGATGAGTGTTGCCAGCCTGGACCCCCCTCACCACCGGGGAAAGACACATCAGGTTGGGAGCTCGGTCAAAGCAGGAGCTCTTCTTTATTCCAACGATCAGGCCCTTATATACCCCACCCAACATCCCATAAGTCCTACCGTGAGTCTTTGCTGATTGGCCCTCTCAGCTAGGCAGTTTAACAGCACCAACTGTAGACGGCGTAATCTCACAAGATTTGTAGTCTCATGAGATTATTATGGGCTAGTGGGGCGTTACTATGGGCTAGTTGCTGTTGCAATCTAAGGCTGTATTGCATCAGCCACAAGGCTGTGCTGAATTATGCTGGTGAGGCAGCTTAAACAGATCATGAAACTCTAGCCAGGCTCAGGAAGTTCCAACAGACCTTGTCCAGGGTCTTGATAAGGCCCAACATATGTGCATGTTCATATGTGCCGGTGTGTCAGTCCCCACTGGTTTACGTAAAAAGGCTCCATAGTTCCCATTTGCATCCATATTTCAGGTAGTGAAATTTCACTATCATGTTACATTGTGTTTCAGCTATGACACAGTGAAGGACTATTCAGGATTGTCCTGGTGTCCATCATGCAAGAAGATCATGGGTCTGCGGTCAGTATTGGCTACAGAGTGAGTTTAAAAACAACTTGGGCTACAGGAGACATTGTTTCCAAAAATAAAAATAAAAATGTGTACTACTGAGATTGCTGTAGTCTGTAGAGACTTAAAGTTGGACGGAAGGCTAGAGAGGTGGCTCAGGGGTGAAGCCTCTGCCTCACAAGCAGAAGGACTTAAGTTCAAATCCTGGATCCCATGTAAAAATGCTACTCGGAAATGGCAACAGCCTATACTTCTGGCCCTGCACAATAGAGCTGAGAAACCCCAGAGCAAAGCAATAAGGACGTAGAGCAATCTGGGGTGATTCCTAAAGTCGCTCTTGGACCTCCACAGTGCCCTATGGCACACACAAAGCACACATGAACTCTCTCTGTCTCTCTCTCTCTATATATATATATATGTGTGTGTGTGTGTGTGTGTGTGTGTGTGTGTGTGTGTGTGTGCGTTACTGAACACAGTTTGCATCATGAGATGGCCCTGAGCCAAGAGCTATCCCCAGAGGCTCTGGGTTTGCATCCTTAGCTGGTGTTCATGTCTCTGAACATCCTGGCACCTTTAGAAGGTGGAGCCTTGCTGGAGGAAGGCAGGTCATGGGGGTGAATCTGGAGGGTTGGTCACCCCACCCTGCTTCCTCTCAATTTGCTCTTGCTGTCTTTGCCTTCCTTATGGACTTGAGCTGAGCCAGCCTTCCACTTCTGCCTGCAGCCACACCTTCTGGTATGGGATTTCTGCTGTGAGAAACTAGGTCCCTTTGTCATGCTAAGCCAACGACATAGGCCAGGCTCAGAAGACAAACTGCACATCTAGTCACGTATCCAGAATCTAGACTTAAATATACATGCATATGTTGCAGTTCACCTGCATGGTTGCTGATAAATCATCATCAGATGGCTTAAGGGAACAAGGGGTTTATTTCCTTACGACAGTCCAGTTACAGTTCATAATCCAGCTTGACAGGAGAGCACACACCAACACCAGGGCCGAGGGAACTGGCCACATTATCTCTACATAATGGCTGAGAGAAGGACGATCCTTATCTGCTAGACCAGCATGTCTAGCCAAGTGTACACAAGGATGCTGACCCTGTCAATCAGCACTCTGTATTTTATTTCAGGGCCTAATCTCACCTGCCATGGGCTGGACCTTCCCCATCAGCTAAACAATCTCCTGCAGGTTTGTTCTGGGCTCAACTCAACTACTAATTCTCCACAAAGGTGCCCAGAGTTCAAACCCTCAACTGTCAAGCTGACACCTGTGCCTTCCTATGACAGCATGTATGAAATATATATGAGGGACGGTGTGGAGAGATGGCTCAGGTGTTAAGCCTCTGCTGTGCAAGCAAAAGACCTGAATTCAAATCCCTGATCCCATGTAAAAACACCAGATGGAAATGGTGACTGCGTGCACTTTGGCACAGCCTGGAAAACCCCAGGACAAAGCAAAAAGGAGAGAGAAGCAATCTAGGGTGATTCCCAAAGTCATATTTGGGCTTCCACAGGGATACACAGTGCCCTCTGATACATACACACACATACACACACACACACACACACACACACACACTAAAAAGATAAAATATATGTGTGTGACAGATGACGTTGAGAGAGGTTAGTGGATAAATATGAGCAAAAAGCATCATTGTGTGTATGCAAGTGTCATGAGACCTGCTGTTTGGTGCGATGAATAGATGCTAAAATAAATCAAGGAACAGACGAAGACAAGCCTGCCAGCTGCATAGCTGACACAAGGGTGAATGGAACAGGCCCGGAGTTTCTGCCTCAGGCATGGTTGGTCCATTTTGCAGATGCGCAAGACTGAGGCGTGAAAGGGCAGAGCTCAGCTCCAGCGCTCTCGAGAGTCGGCACCATGCTGGCAACAGAGGGTGTAAAAGACCTCGCCAGGCAGCCCGGGTACCTCGGCACCTATCCCGTCAGGTACCGCCCCCTGCAGGTATCAAGACCCATCCTGTAGGGAGGGATTCCCACAGTGCCTTGGGGTGGGGGATTTTGGAGGAGGGGCTGGGGCTGGAGGCCCTGGGTTGGGGGCTGGGCATCTCTCCAAGCTTGGGGGGGGCTATATGAGCTTAAATCGCTCTGACCCAGGGCAACTGTATCAAATTCCAGCCTAGGGACTTAATTGTTGGAGCTACTGGATGCCCCGGGCCTCAGTGAGCCCATCTGTGGAATGAGGATAAAAACGCGTGCAGAAGCCTGGCGCTGTGGGCCCCTCTACCATGCGACAGATGAGAGGATGTCACTCAAGAATGAGTGGCAGCCCAGCATC
Organism: Typhlomys cinereus; assembly: GCA_023101885.1. Taxonomy (NCBI): domain Eukaryota; kingdom Metazoa; phylum Chordata; class Mammalia; order Rodentia; family Platacanthomyidae; genus Typhlomys; species Typhlomys cinereus. The sequence continues at coordinate 1,632,179 of JALPQD010000436.1, read as the reverse complement.
TCCCCAGTGAGAGCTAGGGACAGGACTTAGAGGAAGAGTGACAGCCCAGCATCTCCCAGCGAGGTCTAGGGACGGTCTTCGGAGAAGAGTGACAGCCCAGAATCTCCTAGTAGAGGCTGGGGGCGGGGCTCAGAGGAAGAGTGACAGCCCAGCATCCAATATTGAAGGCAGGGGACGAGGCTCAGCTGGACAGCACTTGCCTGTCACACAGGTCGCCCAGGGTTCCATCCGCAGCCCCAGATGGTGTTTTGGGAGGCCAGGAAGGAAAGGGGCTGTACTCCCACTCCATCGGCAGAAGGCAGAGGTGCTGTTGTTGCAGGACGGAGACTTCCTGGTTCGCGCCTCGAGGTCTCCAGAAGGCCCCCCTGTGATCTCATGCCGCAGGCGGGGCTGCGCCTGCACTTCCAGGTGGTCCGCATGGCGCTGCATCCCCGACCGGGTCGCCCCGAGGCTGTGTTCCAGCTGGAAGACGACTGCCCTAGTGCACAGCTACCTATGGTCACCGGACCCGTGCTGCACTCGTGGCCCCTCATGCGATGCCTCAGAAAGGATGTTCTGCTGGACAGTGTGCCCAGGCCGGCCAAGTACCCGCCTGCTCTCTCCTTTCCTCTCTGCTGTCTCTCTCCCTCTCTTTCTTTCTTCCTTTCTTCTTTCTTTCCTTATTCCTTCTTCCCTTTCGGTTTTCCTTCTTTCCATTTTTATTCCTCCCTTCCTTCCTTCCACATTCTTTTCTTTTCTTCCTTTCTTCCTTCCCTTCCCCTTCCTTCTTTCCTTCCTTCCTTCCTCCCTCCTTCCCTTCCTTCTTCCATCATTCCTTCCTTCCCTTACTTCCTTTTTTACTTCTTTCTCTTCCCCTTTTCTTCTTTCCTTCTCTTCTCTTCCTTCCCCCTTTCCCTTCCTCCCCCTCCCCCTCCCCCCTCTCCCCCTTTCCTTCCCTCCCTCCCCCCTCCCTCCCCCTGTTCCCTCCCTTTCCTTCCCTCCCTCCCCCTTTCTTCCCTCCCTCCCTCCCCCCTCCTTCCCTCCCTCCCTCCCCCTCTTTCTCTCCCTCCCTCTCCCCTCCTTCTCCCCTCCCTCCCTCCCTCCCTTCCTTCCTTCCTTGACAGATCCTCACATGGCCCAGCCCAGCCTCCAGCTCCTGTGTAGCTCTTGATTCCTGAGCACCCCAGCCTTGGCCTCCCCAGCACTGGGATTACACCATTGAGCTGCCAAGCCCCCGGCCTGCCGAATTATTAAATGTCAAAAATATTCTGGCTTCCTGTTTGGAGTGACCCTAGGGTCCTGGGGTCCTGGCCTTGGTGGGCCGGCAGGAGCTGGATTCTAGGTTCCGTGGCTCTGGGTGGCCCTGTAGTTCTCTCCCCTCTGTACTGCAGGAGCAAGAAGTGGAGCACCAGCCAACCAGCTGACCTGGAACATTCGAGAAGCTCAGATCATGACCTCAGGACAGGTAGGGGACGGCCAGGGATGTAACAAGATGGGGGGGCTCAGGGACAGTTTCCCCCACTGACCACCACAGTGAGCTATGGATACTTCAGACCTCACCTTTGGGAATGCAAGATGGTATAGCTCTTGACATCCCACGGAGGACTGCAGCTTCGTGTTGCTTATAAACACAGCAGCAAACCAACAGGCGACCACGTTGCATTCCAGTAACAGGTCTTATCCAGCTGGGCAGTAGAGCCCACCCCGCACCAGGGCTGAGGGAACTGGACACACCATAGCCCAGGACGGCTGCCTCACCTGCCAGTCTGAATCTGCACAACATAGGACCAGCTCTGCATCTCACCCAGGCTCCCAGGAATGGCCTCGCCCACCACGAACGACCCTCCCACATCAATTAGATCATGTGTCACATAGGTATACTTCAACTAATTCTTCACAAATGTGTCTAAAGGCTCAGCCCTCCTTCGTCATGGGCACACAGGGTCAAGGTACTTTGAAGGCTGACAATGCATGTGGGTGTCAGGTCCAGTGCTATGTGGCTCCTGCCCACTCGGGAGGCTGAGGTGGGAGGATCATGAATTCAAGACCAGCCTGCGCTGTCCATTGAAAGTCTATCTCAAAAGAGGAGGAGTGCTTGGAGGGGGCTCAGCTGGCAAAGTGCTTGAGAACCTGTGTTTGCGCCTCAACACCCGCATTAAAAAAAAAAACCAGTGTGGCGGCTGTGCCGGTGACCCCAGCCCCAGGGAGGTGGAGACAGGCAGTTCCCTGGGGCTCCAGGGCTGCCAGCCACTCGGGGTGCTCCAGGCTAGTGAGACACCCTATCTCAGGGTGAAGCAGTGGACAGTGTATGAGGAATGGAAGTGGAAGTCACCTTTGGCCACAGACACACACATGTGCACACACATGTGTACATCACGAACAAATATGCATGCATGTATATACATGTATCTCCATACATTGACACACAGGTGCACACACATGAACACATGTGTACACCATGCACACATGGACACAGACGTGCATATCATGAGCACACATGTCCACACCATGAACACACGTGCACACATGTGCACACCACAAAACATGTGCACACATGTATATACAGGCATGTGCACACACATGAACACAAGTGTGTATACCATAAGCACACATGTGCACACCATGAACACATGTGTACCATGAACATGTGCACACACATAGACACATGGGCATACCATGAGTACACATGTGCATGCCATAAACAAACGTGTCCACCATGAACACATGTGCACACACATAGACACAGATGTGCATACCATGAATACACGTGCACACCATGAGTATAAATGTGCACACACATGTACGTACACATGTATATGTGTGTGCAATGGACACACATGTATATACATACATGCATTGCACACACATGGACACATACATATATGCACACACATGAACACATGTGCACCTTCCTTTTTTCCTAGACAGATCCTCATGTAGCCCAGGCTGGTCTTCAGCTCCCTGTGTAGCCCTTAACTTCTAAGCTCCCCCACTCAAGTGCACACAGACACATGCATGAACATACACATACAGATGAACACATACAGACATGCACACACACAGACACATGAATACATACAACACAGGAGCATATACACATATATAGGCACATAGCACACACATGAACATGTGCATATACCACATATTTATAAATACATGTGCATGCACACAGGTGCATACACATGCACATATGAATAGACATGCACACATGTATATTCACATACATGTACCTTGCATACAGCTACACAGGTGTACTATATGTAAACATACACTTAGTATGCATACATGTACCACACACAAATGCATACACATCTACAAACATGTATTTGCACACATGAACACTCAAGAACATGCACCACACACAGGCACACACAAACCACACTCACGAACACATACAGGTTCAAATTTAAAATTCAGAATTCAGAACAGGGCTGGAGCGACAGCTCAGTGGTTAAAGCACTTGCCATACCAGCAGAAAGACCCGCACAGACTCCTTACAGACCCCATGTAAAATGTCAGGAGAGTGTGGCAGCAGACTGTCAATCTAGCCCCAGAAGGTGGAGCCTGGGAATCCCCAGAGCAAGCTAGCTGCAGACTAGTGCTGTTGGTGAGCTCTGAATTTGATTGAAGAACAGGCTCCAAAGACTAAGATGGAAGAGTCTTGGAGGGTGATTCACAGTGTCACCTGGAGGCCCACCACACTTCATGCACATACATGAACATGTACACACACATACATGCCATGCACACCTCTCATGCACACGCATACATAGAAAGAAATATAATTTGGAAAATAGTTTATTTTCTAATCTGTTGGGCCTCTTTACCAGGCCTGAGGCCTGCTGGAACTTCCTGAGCCTGGCTAGAGTTTCAGGACCTGACTTTAGGTTTCGAATCTCATCTCTTTCGTTTACCTGGAATGATGTCACACCTATTCAATCACCTTCTGGTCACTTATTCACTTTCTATTGGTTACCCCATAATCTCACCACCCCTCACCCTTCCCCCTGCTGCACACTCTATATAATTCACCCCCCTATTTAATAAAGTTGAGTTCCTGCTTTGACAGACCTCCCGGCTCCATTGTGTTTGTTGGGCCACAACACTCATCACCCGCTCAGCCCCACGGGTTGCCCGGCTGGTCCGGTTGTCCCTAGCCGCACTACCTGCAGTGGCCCCAGAGTCCTGCAGACTGGTGCCCCGTGTGAGGAAAACCTCAACTCGCTGACGGTCAAGTCGGTCTTCAGGTGAGTGTACCCCCATAAATTATGGGGCAGTCCTCGTCCCGGGCTTTAAACCTCACAGATAACCAAGCACAGCAATCATGATCCTGCTTGCTCAAGGTGGCTCTATGGCTACCTGAGAGCAATTTATTTGTTTGGGACACTTGGGACCGGATAGAGAAGTTGATTCTAAAGGCCCAAAAACAGAAGGGGGAGATTCCCCCCTTGGGGGTCCTACCCACCATAGGCGCCCTCAAGAGTTGTTTTCCCCCACAGCCTCCTAAGGAGAAAAAGGAAACTGGGGTGGAGGGGGTTAATAGACCAGGAGATGAAATGAAACAGTAGCCCGGTGAGAGCCCTAGCCCGGCTAACCCGACTGCCATCAATCATTCCCCTCCTGATTCCTTTGTTCTTGAGACCTCTCGATCACCTCCCACAAACCCCTTTCTATCCCCTTCTGCTCCTCCTCCATATCCTCCTTTAGGACCGACCGAGCTTTTCCCGGTTAACATAGCACCGGGGGGGGGGGGGGATCGCCTTGCAGCATGGTATCCTTGGACAGCTACTGAGATCAAAGATTTGAAAAAAGCTGTAGCTGAGGATGGGCCCAACTCCCCTTAGGCAGAGACCATCCTTCAAGGGCTTGTTCATCAGCCCTGCACAGCCCAAGATTGGATGGACTTAGCTAAAGCCGTCCTCCCTGGGGCACTCTTTATCAAGTCGAGTGCTTTTTTTCAAGATGAATGTAGAACTCAGGGACAGAGGAATCAGGAGGCCAACCCTGTGATCCCCATCACCTATGGTATGCTTGCTGGGTTTGAAGCCCAATATTCTACCGGAGCTCAACAGGCAGCTATCCCTGACCCCTATAGAGACTAAATGAGGACTGCAGGCACTAATGCCTGGAAAAGGCTAGATGATGGCCCAACTGAGTCCCCCATTTCTGGATTGTCCCAGAAACCAAATGAGGACCTCGCCTCTTTCATTGAGAGGGTGGAGAAAAGCCTAACCCGCAAGGTCCCCCCAGGGCCTATACAAGAGCAATTTGAAAGATCTCTAGTCTGGGAAAGTATGAATCAGGATCACAAGCTGGCCTGTGCCCGGGCTAATGCTAGGGCCATGGCTACGGCTTTGCGCTCAGCCAGAGAAGCTGACAGGCAGGAATCAATTGACACCCTGGTGTGTGCCCTCCAACAAGTTCTTCCTGGAAAAGGAAACAAAACTGCTTTGGCTGTGGGCAACAGGGTCACTTTAGAAGGGAGTGCCCACTTAAGGCTAAAGCCCCTCCATGAGAAAGTCCTTGGACCCCCTGACCGAGATGTGGAAAGGGATTCCATTGGGCTAAAGACTGCAAATTTAGAGTGGACATTCAGGGGAAGTCTTTAAACTCCCTCCGAGGCTGCCCCCAGCCCCGTTAAATAAGGGGAAGCGAACCGTCAGAGCTCATTGGACGGTGCCTCTAGTCCCGAGACCTAAGCTATTCCTCACCATTGGCGGAAAGAGTTTCAAATTTCTCATTGACACAGGGGCTGACCGCACAGTTATAAGAAAAGAGGAGGTGCCTTCAGCCTGGCAGCTGGTCCCGGGCCCCCCATTACTAGGAATGGGTGGACAGTCTTCCTCCTGGGAGACTACTGATTACCAGCCCTGGTCTGATCCCGATGGGAACCATGGAGAGGTACGCCCCCTAGTGGTATCTGGCTTAACTGCTAATCTTCTGGGCCAGGATATTCTTGGTGAAGCTGAGGCCTATATTACAACTGATCATAAGAGTTTTTATGAGGATGTACTTGATCATGAAGAATATGAGCAGCAATTTGAAGCCGGCAGAAATAGTCATCCAAATTAAAGGGATGACCCTTATTTTGAGCATTTGAGGCGGAATCATCCTCCGGTCCACCCCCAATCCTAGAGGCCACTGCTCGCCCCCTGGTACCTAAGATTCGATGGACATCAGGAGACCCCATATGGGTTGAGCAGTGGCTGCTCCCTACTTTCAAATTACAACTTCTTGTGGAACAGCAATTGTCTTTGGGACATGTATGACCTTCTACTAGTCCCTGGAATTCCCCTGTTTTTGTTATTAAGAAGGCCAATGGCTCATGGAGACTTTTACATGACTTAAGAAAAATAAATAAAAGGATGATTCCTTTTGGGACCCCTCAAAAGGGTCTGCCTTGGATTCCAGCTATTTCTAAAGATTATTATTTGACTATTATTGATATTAAAGATTGTTTCTTCTCCATTCCCCTTCACCCAGAGGATGCAGAGAAATTTGCATTCTCCGTCCCCTCCGTTAACTGTGGGGGGCCAAATTTAAGATATGAGTGGACTGTCCTGCCTCAGAAGATGGCCAATAGCCCATCAATCTGTCAGTATTTTATGTCACAAATTTTCTTATCTTTGCTTAACCGCCCTAACATTTTATTTTACATTTATATGGATGATATAATTTTGGGGGCTCTCTCCTCTGCCAGTCTCCAAAAAATTACTAATGAGTGTCTTGCTATCTTAGAGGCCAACAAGTTTAGGGTGGCTCCTGATAAGATTCAGACTGTCCCTCCCTTCAAGATACTGGGCTCCATACTGTCCCTCGATATAGTTTCCCCTATCAAGCCTCAATTACATATCAAAGACTCTTATACATTACCCCAACTACAGAAACTCCTGGGAGAAATTAATTGGATAAGGCCATGGATCCCCATCACTACAGAGGAACTGTCTCCCCATTTGATCTTTGAAGGGCTTGGATCTTTCCTCACTCCTTATCATCATCAAATTTTTCACAAAATTCAACGAGCAATAGATCATTCTGCCTTAAAGAGATATGATCCTGGCCTTCCCATCGTCCTTTACCTTTTTTCTTTTTTCTTTTTTTTTTTTTTTTTTGGAAGTATCAACACAGGTGTACTTTATTTCACATTTTATTAGTAGACAGATGGGTAGAAAAAGACAAAATGAACCACTAAAGGGGAAGTGAACACAAAATGCATCAGATAATCTTCTCATAAGTTAAACTGAAGAAAAACAACTACATTTTTAGCTAAGAAAACTATTAAAGTCAGGTGTGTCCTGCTGGTTTCTTAAGAGTTGAAAATTGCATCTGAATCTTTTGTTGTAAATGTAAACCTTTTTTTTTTTAAATTAGGGTGGGAGGGGTGGAGAGCTACACATTTCCCCTTTCAATCTCTTACTAGAAAGGATGAAACAAGGAAACCAGCAAATAAAAAAGCAAATAACTGCCAGGAAAGAGGGAAGAAGGGACTACAAAAGTAAAATATAGCTAATAGAAAAAGAATTCTGGAATGATAAGGGAGACTGAGAAGCAACACGGAATCATGATATACTTTCTCCACTCTGTCTCAGGATACATGGAACTGAAGATCAGTTCAGTGAGGCCTCAATTAGAATTAAAAAAAAAAACACAAAACCACGCAGGATTTTGAGTTCATTTCACACCGAATAACCGGCTTCAACTGTACTCACTAGGTTCTGGCGTGAGCCCAAGGCCTCCATCCACTCCCCAAAAGACAAAAAAAAAAAACACTCAAGTATTTTTTTCCACAGGATATGTTCTCAGGGACAGAAGTCTAGAACTAGCATCTGAGTTTTATAAGTCAATCTAAACTACCAGAATGTCTGCCTGCCAGCAAGTCCACATACTCCAGTCTTCTGGAACTGATTGTACCCTTGTCAGAGGCAAACCCAGCCCACAATAGTAACACAAGGGTCAAGAGGCACCCCTCCACTGGGCTCTCAGCTCCCTGAGTCAACTTGCAACACAGGCCAGCAGGGCACCTCCAGCTATGCCAGTGTACCGAGGAGTGAGATGCTTCAGCAGTCAGGGGAGCAAAAAGCTTAATTTTAGGGTTCCAAGAGAGAGAGAGACCAAGCTACTGGCTGTAAACTTGTAGGGTATGGGCTGGAGGCAGGAGGTAATTCAGCATTGCAAAAGGCTTTGGCTCCAAGTTTGCCAGTTTGGAAGCATTGAGGGGAGCAATAGGCTAGTTCCTTCTGAGCTTGTACTCAAACCTTACGTATTGTCACAGCTGCTGTGTTCCCTGAATCTGGGAACCCTGACCCTGTGGAGACTAGAGATTCAGGGACCAGGTTCAATAGCATCCCATAAGATTACCTTACTGTGTTCGACATCCCCACCGAATAAGAGACCAAACTTCAGAGGCCAGAGAGAACTGCTGGGAAATAGCAAATGCATGGGACAGTTGAAGAGTGAATGAAAACCCTGAGATCAGAAAGGAAGGAGGAGCTAAGGAAGTAAGGATCACCTATTCTGAACATCCTAGGATCCGTCCTACCCCTGTCCCTAATCTGGCCTTTGGTTCTTTCTGAGCTATGGTCTGAAGAGGCGGTGGCCCTGGTGCACAAGGCTCTAAGCAGAACTATAGTCCTCACTGTATTTCCTTCTGAAATCTGGCTTTACATTATAGCAGTTTTCTGCATTCGCAACACCATGAGATCACTCACCCTAATAATAAAAATTCATCTTCAAATTCTTAAGTCCCTGGATAGTGAAGGCTGCTGGATCTCAACCTTGATTGAAGCAACACATAATTGAGACCTGGGAAACGAAAGCTGCAGCATTGCATGGCGGAAAGAATCTAGCTTTGCCTGGACTGGTAACTGCCTGCAGTCAACACTCAGGGCCCTGCCGGAAGCAAGACAAGCACAGGGGAAGTTCCATGCAGTTTCTGCTTGCTCTCCACAGCCAAAGCACGGTGAAAGGAGGGGGGAAAGTCTGGATCGTATCCAATGAAGAAAGTAAGAGCCAGTCAACCCAAGTCTCACACGTCCACATTTATCACTATCAGTATAAGCAGCTCAATGAAAACCAAAATCTTAAACACATGCACCTAGGATTAATACTGAGTAATTAAAGGTGGCTACTTAAATTAAAAACAAACAAAAAAACCAACAAAACCTCTAGGTGAGAGTGCGTCTCGGAGGGGAAGACCAAGTTTCATACGTGAACAGATGTTTCCTTTCCCAGCAGTGGCCACCAGTAGTTTTGACACTTTTTCCCTCAGTAAGATTTTTTAACTCTGTTTTCATTACTGAAAATACACACACACACTAACTTCCCTTTCTCCCCACGTGTCCCACTCTCTAGTGGGAAAAAAAAAATTACCCTACCTTTAAAATAAATAGCAACCAAGTGCTCAGTTCTATGTAAAGTATGAATATTTATTTCAGACTTTCGATCCCAATCAATTTCAAAAAACAAAATGATTTCTGTCCTCAGAGTAGCTGAGGCCTCCATGCAGAACGATTTCGTGGAGGCAGAAGCGCATCTCATCAGGCTTAGCAGAGAGTCCCTGACGCCCACTCTATCCCAGCCTTTGAGAAGGGAAAGAAAAGAAATTCACCACCATTGGGCTGAACAAATGCACATGTACTAATGTAAATGAGCAGCTAAACCTTGGCATATCTGCTTTTTTCCTGTTTTCTTTTGCTACCCAGTATATCCAGCACTTGTGAACTCCCAGTAAGTTCCCAGCTTTGAACACATGAAATGTCTTAAACAGACTCATTCTTCAGCAATCTAAAAACAGACAAATGTGTTTTGCTGTGAACATTTTGTCGAGATGAAGTGAGATGGGAGTTTGGGTGGTGGTGGTCTTTGTGTTTAAGAATCAATGCAGTGATGGAAGGTAAAGAATGTGAGAACTCAGACATTCTGTAGAGGGTTGCTTTCTCTCCATTGAAGGTCCACAGAGAGCAGACAGATCCGTAAGGGAGTCAGCAGGCGCTGTTTCCTTTCCCCACCCCGTGAGTCAAGTTTTTGCTGAGAGGCCACTGCGGGTCTCCGTGTGCTCCCCTCCCTCGGGCCTGAGGTGGCAGTGCGCAACTGCAGGGACTTGTCACGACTCCTCGTTCCCAGAATCATCGTCATCATAACAGTTGGCATCTTCCTCCTCCTCATCTTCATCATCAATGTCATCATCATACAAGTCATCATAAAGCAAATCTGAGCTGTTGTCATTGGAAGGCACTTTAGTTTTGATGCAGTATTCTGCCAGGGTTGTGGGAACCTTCACTCCATCTTTTTCTGCTTCAGCCTTTGTGGCTGAAACCTGTTTCCTAATGATTTCAGCATATTCTTTGTCTTTTCCTTTACTGTCTCTCCATTTCCTGAACATAACTGAAGCATCCACATTGGCTGGGGAAAAGGTGTTGGGCTCATTAAGCAGTGAGATTACACTTAACAGGATAGTCCTCACATTCTGAGTAGGATTCCACCTTTCAGAGGGCAGTTCTCCACTCTGTGGGTCATCTACAGGCGGATGAAGAATTGAAATGCATACATCTCCATTCTCATAAATGTTGGGATGCCACATTTTGGTCAAGAATCTGAAGGTAGGTGGTGAATATGGGTAATCAATAGGAAATTTAATATGTGCCTTGAAGTAGCCGCCTTCGTAGAGGGTGTTGGGGGGCCCGAAGATGGCCACCTCCCAGTTGTAGAGGTCGGACTCGTCCACCAGCGTGATCCGGAAGCCCTCCACCGGCTCTTCCTGCAGGGATTTGAGCTCGAGCATCAGCGCCTTCCGCGAGCTGGTCATCTGCTGCTGGGCCATCGCGGCGGCGGCCGTGCGGCCCGGGGCCCCAGTCCTCGCGCGCCGGCCGGGCCGGACAGGCCCCTCTCCTCGCTCGCCCTCGGCCAGGCCGCGGCGGCTCCCCGGCTCTCCCCGCCCGGCTCTGGCCTCACACACGACGCAGCCGGCCCGGGCCCTTGTCCCGCTCGGGCCGGCGGGGGCGGGTCCGAGGGAGTTGGGGGAATTCGCTCCCGGCCGGGCCTCCCCCCCCCCAGGGGGCCTCTACTTGGGGGGGGGGGGAAGGAGGTGGAAGTCGCGGAAGGCGGCGGAGGACGGGGCGATGGTGAAAAGAGGGGGCCGGGCCGGCCTGGGAGCGCCGGGCTCGCTCGCCCTCTCGTCCTCCTCGGGGGCCGTAAGGGCGCGCGGGGGAGGGAGCGCCGTGGCTGGGAGCTCGGGACGGCGGCGGCGGCTGCGCGGGGGAGGGGGGCTGCGGAGAGCGAGAGGGCCGCGCGCCGTGGGAGCGCCGGAGCCCAGCCCTTTACCTTTTTTCTGGAGAGATGTTATGTACTGCCATGTTGGCACAAGGAGGTGATCTCCTTCAATGGATCCACCTCTCAGTTGGAGGAGCCCCTAAAGTTTATTCTATGACTGATCAAGTTGCTGACTGTATTATCAAAGGCAGAGATGCTTGCACCTGGTTATTTAGGCTGGAACCTCACCTTCTTGTTGTTCCTTTTAAGCTGTCAGACTTTACCTGGCTTCAGAGAAATAATGACAGGGTTGCTTTAGCCCTTGAGGGGTACTTAGGAAAGATTGATTGCCATTATGGCTCTCATAAATGGATGAGCTCATTTTTACGACTAGATTGGACACCCCCTAGGCTCTTTCTCCCTCAACCTGATCCTAATTTTCTTACTGTATTTACTGATGGGGGGGCGCCTAGGAGCCTCCTTGGTAGCTTTTCCCCCTCATAAGAAGGGGCAACTGTTGTTCCCCCTTAAGAGGGTCACCCATGAGATTGAGGGTTCGGCACAATTTAAAGAATTGTTTGCGGTGGTATTAGCACTGAGCACTATACCTGAGCCTTTTAATTTGTTTTCTGATAGCTTTTATGTTGTTAACCTACTGCCTAATCTACTTGATGCTTATATTAAATTAGATTCTACCCTATAACTCCATTGATGCTACAGGCACAATTATTACTCAAACAAAGACTTAATCCCATCTTCATCCAACATCTTCGGGGTCACCAAAATCTGCCTGGATTTCTATCTGAAGGAAATACCCTAGCAGATAAGATGGCATCTGCTTTAACTTTTCAAGAGGCGACCAGTTTACATGAGTTAACCCATATTAACTGGAGAGGCCTCCATCACAAATATCCTTTGGCCATCAAAGATCTTAAAAAGATCATCCGCACTTGCAAGTCCTGCCAACCCTTTTTTCAACTCCTTCCTTTACAAAAGATGGGAGTTAACCCCCGTGGACTACGACCTAACAACCTATGGCAAACAGATGTTACTCATTACCCTCCATCTGGTAATCTTAAATATATCTTTCTCACTATTGATACATTCTCTCATGCCTGCTGGGCTATGGCACACGCAGGGGAAAAATCTAAACAAGCTGTCAGTCATATGTTACAATGCTTTGATGTTCTTGGTTTGCCTGATCAACTTAAAACAGATAATGGCCCTTGCTTTATTAGTAAAGCCTTTTCCAAGTTTCTCCAGACCTGGAATATTACCCATTCCACTGGCATCCCTCATAACCCTCGGGGACAGGCAATCATAGAACATCAAAATCAAACTCTTAAGGCCCAATTACAAAAACAAAAGGGGGAGTCTCTCCCCCCCATTATCAGCTGAAGAAGACTCTGTTAACACTTAACATTTTAAATTTGACTAAAACAAATTTAGAAACACCATTCCAGAAGCACTGGACTTCTAAGATCTCATACAAATCCATCCAGGTTCGCTGGAAGGACCCCCTTACGGAGGGATGGAAGGGTCCAGACCGCCTCATTACTGCGGAGAGAGGATTTGGATGCGTGTTCCCCCAAAGTGAAAAAAGGCCTATTTGGGTCCCTGCTCGGGACATCAAATACCTTCCTCCATTGGCGGAGGGAGAGGATAAAACCCTTCCCAGGGAGTCGTCTCCCCCTGAGGATTTTCTTTCTTTTCTCTCCACAGAGAAGCATGAAGGCTCCATTGATCTTACTCTACCTGACAGTGATCTTCCAGCCATCAAGAGGAGGATTTGGAGATCCACATGAGGCCCGAATCATCATTGAACGACAGATGGATCAGGATTTGTGCGTGATAAGATAAAGAAACTACAGGAGGACCTGGACTGGCGAAGGAAAGAGCTCCAGGGACACCCCTTTTGGTCCTCCTTTGGCGGCCTCCTCCCATACCTTACTCCCCTCTAGGGTCCCGTGTCCATGATACTTCTCCTTGCAGCCATTGGGCCTTGTGTGATTAATGCTCTTAATTGCTTTATTAAAAGACAGATTGAAACTATCCAGCTTCACTAGGTCCACATCAACTATCAGATGCTCACCGCTCAGGAGTCCAGCTCTGAACGTTTGGCCTTAGAGCCATTTGATGTCTCCCTGTGACCATGAAACCCCCAAGTCTGGCCTAGCCAGGTGCTTAAGTGAGGGCTGGTGGCCAGAGACAGGTGAGGGCCCAGCCGGAGATCAACCTAAGACAGGACTTGTAACACTCAAAGTTGCAAGCTCCCATGACGGGTAAGACTCCGGAGAGGGCTCTCACACCTAAGGCAGGCACAGTCACTCAAGGCCAATACAGCGTGCTCGATCACAGGTAGCCCCTGGATCATCTTTTAAAAAACAGAAGGGGGAGGTGTTGGGCCTCTTTACCAGGCCTGAGGCCTGCTGGAACTTCCTGAGCCTGGCTAGAGTTTCAGGACCTGATTTTAGGTTTCAAATCTCATCTCTTTTGTTTACCTGGAATGATGTCACACCTATTAAATCACTTTCTGGTCACTTATTCACTTTCTATTGGTTACCCCATAATCACACCACCCCTCACCCTTCCCCCCGCTGCACACTCTATATAATTCACCCCCTTATTTAATAAATTTGAGTTCCTGCTTTGACAGACCTCCCGGCTCCATTGTGTTTGTTGGGCGACACTCATCACCCGCTCAGCCCCACGGGTCACCTGGCTGGTCCAGTTGTCCCTAGCTGCACTACTTGCAGTGGCCCCAGAGTCCTGCACTAATCCATCTTAAGTGTAGCATTTGTCTTGCTAGAATTGTTTTGTGCCTGTACTTATGTTTGTGTGTGTATGCCTCTGTGTGTGTAAGAGAGAGAAAGAGAGTGAGGGAAAGAGAGAGAAAGAGAGAGAAAGATGAGGGCACTGTGTGCCTGTAGAGGCCCAAGGGGGACATCAGGAGCCATCTTGGATTGTTTTACTTCCTTATTGCTTTGCTCTGAGTTTCCCAGGCTCTGCCTTCCGGGGCTGGATATGCAGACCACAGCCATGTCCACTCAGTGTTTTTTTTGATCTGGGCATTCAAACTCAGGTCCTTTTGCTTGCAAGGCAGAGATGTAACCCCTGAGCTGTCTCCCAGCCCTTGATGGAATTAGTAAGATTTCGCAGACAGGTTTACACTATTCTGTAGCTGAAGGAGAAGATCCACAGCTCTGAACCCCCTCTACTCACCCACTGGACTCCTTCCACCCACTCCCCTCTTTCCCCTTTCCCTCTCCCCCCTCTCCCTTCCCGTGATCTTGCAGAAGCCTCTACCATGCCCAGAGCTGCCCTGCACCGGATAAGTAGTGACTCCATCTCCCAGAAGGCACCACCTCCCTTGGGGACCATGGGGTGTAAACTCAGGGCCTCAGATGGGCAGCTTCATGCCAAGGCACCCAGCAAACCCCTCCGGACACTTTGAACCCTGGTCGGCCCCCAACCTACTGTGAGCTCCGTCCCCACGTGACCAACATTCAGAGAGCAGCCCTGGAACAAAACTACCCAGAGATGGAGACTCGGTGGTGGGAAATGGAGGAGGAAGAGGAGGAAGAGAAGGCATGTTTCGTGAGACCAAAAACGGAAGTTTTCTTTAGTCCCCTGGACAACTCTTCCCCCCTGCTGGGTCCCCAGAACCGACCCCTGGAGCCCTCGGCCCTGTACACACTTCGGGGCTTGTTCGTGGCTCACCATCCCCGCAGCACTGCGCTGCGCTGCACTTCTTGCTGGTGGACTGCAGGTGAGTCATGTGACAGGGTCTCCCCCTAATAATCCCCCACACAGAGAGGGGGGACTGTAGATAGCCTGTAGAAACCCGTGCACTCTAGCTTGATGAACAAGGGAGTCTATAAGGGTTCCAGGATCGGAGGTAAGTGGGGCTTTGGGGAGTGTGGATGACTCAAAGGCGGCGACATCACCACAACACCCCCCCCACCCCGTCCATACATATGAGTGACGGATACTCCCTCCCCCCAAACAAAGTTGCTTCTCTGAATCTCTCAGCGCAACTCCACTCAAGAGCGGCCCTTCCCCTACTTCTATAGCCTAATGGGAGGGGCCTGCTAGGAAACTGGGAAGTCTAGTAAATTCCCTTAAGTTCTTCTGGGCTTATGATCTTCGGGGCCTCTTTTCTTGTCTCCGGGAGAGAACAAATGGACACAACCACATCCGGGTCTTACCTCTGCCTTCTCTCCGCCCCCTTCCCCCACCCCCTGGTCTCCTGGGCGTGACCAAAGAGCAGAGATGGGCCATAGGCGTGGCCTCCGGCCTAGAGTTAGTGACAATTCCCCAGGGTCAACGCTTGGGGCTGGAGTTGCTGGAGAGGTGGGCAGGAGGGAGCGAGCGAGGGAGGAAGGGAGCGAGGGAAGTAAGAAGGGAGGGAGGGTAGGGACGCCCCATGCTCACCCCCTAGGATGTCCAAACAACTCGGGATAGATGTCTTCCCCCAGGGTTGAGGAGGGCAGCACTTTCTGTTCCCCCTCCCCACAACTCCTGTTTTCAGACTCCCTTGCTCGGCTTATCCTCAGGATGGAGACGCTGGCGCTGGCCGGAGCGCTGGCCGTGCTGGGGTGCCCCGGGTTCGTGGAGGAACGCGTGGCCGCACTGAGAGGCCTGGTGGACTTGGCCCTGGAGCTGAAACCAGGGGCCACGGGGGACCCGCTCGGGTTGGCGGGGGTTATGGGCGTCCTGATCATGCCCCAAGTATGCGGGGAGCGAGACGGGGAAGCCCGCGACCAGGAGGGGAAGGTCCCGATGTGCGTCTCTCGGCCGATCTCACCCCAAGTGTCCACGTGGCGACAGATCCGGCGGAGCCACACAAACGCCGCGCTGGCCTTTAAGCAGGACATGAAGCCGCTTATGCGGGCTTTGGATGAAGGCTCAGGTGCGGTCAGAACGCATCAGGAACCTCAGGCGGGGCGGAACTAGCTCCAGGCAGCCCTAGGCTCCGCCCACCAGAAACTCTTCCCCCTCACTACGCTCGCCCACCCGGGACTCTTACCGTAGACCCGCTCCACGCCAGGCTCCTCCCCTTCGATAGGCCCCAACCCATCCTAACCACCTCCCCAGGTTCCGCTCTGCCCACCCTAAGCTCCTCTCCTAGCCCCAGGCTCCACCCTTATGCTGTGTCCTCTGTCCCAGGCCCCAGCTCGTTCCTGTCTGTCCCCACCCCTGGCTTCCTGCCTCTTCCCGGGCCACACCTTAATCCTTTATCCACTCTCTTGGGTCTCAAAACTTTCCCTCGCCCCCGTTCCCCGCTCTTCTACTTGACACCCCTCATCCCCCATTCCCCAGCCCAGCATCCTCGCTTCTACCCCATCACTAGATCCCATCCGCCGGGACACAAGCCCAGATCCGATCCTCCCCACCCTCTTGCAGGGTCCTGCGACCTCGGCCACATGGTTGTGCCACATGTGGCCCGCGCCGTACGCGGGATGGAGGGCAAGGAGCTGGCGGGGCCACTGGAGGAAGGCTGCGACCGGCTGCTTCGCATTCTGCTCAAGGCACGGCAGATAGCCCGCGACGCGCCCCGCTTCCACCAGGCGTCTGCCCGGCGTCTGCCAGGTGAGCCTCCTTGAAGGGGCAAGCTCACGAAATAACCCCCACCTCAAAGATCACCTAACTTCCCAAGCGTGCAGCCCTATTAGCAAAACTGCCAAGAACCCCAAATGTCTCCCTACATTCCCAATGGGACGCCATTACGCCTGTTTCCTACCATCCCTTCTGGGACCATCCGGCTCCACAGGAAGCCCCACACACACCAGTAAAGCTCCGAAAAGACTAAATCCTTCAACCTGGTAGGTCAGCGTGACGCCTTCCACACACCCTAGAGCCGCTCAGCCTCTTGAGATTCCTTGCCTAGGTCATTCCTAAAGCCAGAAGATACCACACCCTGCAAAGTGGCTGTCCCCTCCCTATACTTGCCGGACTAGATGGCCTGACTCAGGTCCCACCCTTAGCCTCGGCCCCTGCGAGTGTTTGACCTGGACAGGGTCCTTTGGGCCCCAGAGGACCCCTCTGGGGCCCTTCACCCTGTGAGACGGAGGCACCTCTTTCCCCTAAGCCCTTCCTTCTCCCGGGGCGCCCCATTGGGTCGAAGTCCGCAGGGAGGGTCACAGGAACCATTGCCTTGCCCCTCCCCAGCACCCTGCTCTCTCTTGTAGGAATCCAACCCAACTCGGAACTGAGGGAGACCCTAACCATTGGCTTCCTAAGAAAGCTTCTTTGAGGGAGCTGGGGTGCCCAAGCCCCCCTGAGCTGAATGGCTGGAGAAGTTCCAAAGGATCCTTAAGGTCTTGTCTCAACACCTGGAACCTCAGGGCTGAGAGAAGGGCCCCCTCCCGCTGTTCTGTACCTTGGGGGGACACTCACACTTCCAGGGACCCTCCCAAACAGACCCCAGAAAGTTGACCCCCAAACCACCCTTCAAGGCTGTACAGTGCGGCACCCCAGTCACACAGACACTCTGGAGGGAAATGGGGGAGGATCACGAGTTTAAGGCCAACCTGGGCTACATAGCAAACTCTTAAGCCAACTTGACCCAGGTCAAAGAAACAAAGATTGAAAAGAGCTATGCGATGAAAACTTGTGTCCGCCCCCTTTCCACCCCTAAAGGGCAGGGTCAAAGTTTGCAAGCAAGCATCTATCCTGAAAATGTACACCAGTCTTCCTGGAAGACCATGTCTACACAAACCCCAAAGCTACAACACCCAGAAACCAGTGCCCCTTGACCTGTGTGGCAGATGGCTTGACCTCTCTGTGTTCCTTTCAATGTGTGAATGAGAAGAAAAGTTCAAAAGATTCGATCATAGGCACAGAATTCGAGCACCAACACACAATCTGTATTCAATAAATGCCAGCACATAGTAGGCCCTCAAGTGCTGGCACACAGTAACTCTGGTAAAAAATGGCTGTCACATAGTAGTAGGTACTCAGTCAACTCCAGGCATACGACAACTGTCAATAAGTAACAGGTGTACATACAATGGGCACTCAGCAAATGCCTGAGCATACAGAAGGTGCTCAATGAGCTCCCTAGTACATTGCTGCATTCATTAAACTCCTGGCGCACAGTAGGTACTCAGTGAGGGCTGGGTAGTCTCTCAATAGCTGCCTGGCACACAGTAGGCACTCAGTGAGGGCTGGGTAGTCTCTCAATAACTGCCTGGCACACAGTAGGCATGCAATGGATGTCAAGCACACAGCAGGTGTGTAATGAATGCCAGACACAATAGGCATGCACAATTGTCTGGTGCACAATAGACACACAGTAGATGTGTGATGGGTGGCAGGCACACAGTAGGCATCCTAAGTCCTGCCCTTTCCTGGCACTCCCAGCAGACACAGACTTGGAGTTTAGAGCATCATTTTTATATAAAACAAAATTGGGCAGAAGCCATTGGTGGGAGGGAGAGATGGTAAATCTACAAGTATGAACATCTGGGGAAGGGGGGAGCAGGGAAAGGGGAGACAGCAGGTTTCCCCAGCCAAATCCACGGGGGACGGGGGTGGGCCGAGGCAAAAAATAAAGTGCACAGATCCGAGAGCCCCCTGTGTGGCTCCAAAGCAGCAGCCACCAACATCCCGTCTTCTTGGCCCTAGCAGGGTTTAGCTGGATGTGATTTGGAGGTAGGAGGTGGGCACATAGCCCTCACCGCCCTGCTTCCTCCGGATCCGTGTCCAGCCGTCTCCTTTGTCCACTTTCATCAGGCTAAGATCTTCCTCCTTGGACATGGAGATGGTGCCTTCGCTGAACCCTGTTGGGGGGTGGAGCAGAAAGAGGGGGCAGGTCTCCACTTTAGGTGACTGTCTCTGCCCGCTAAGACTGACAGCTACATCATTACCTTGGCATGTTCTAGAATCACCTGGGAGACAAAGCTGTGGGCATATCTAGAGGGAGTATCTGGACGGGGTTCACTGTGTCCTGAATATGGGAGGCTCCATCCCAGGGGGTTGTGTGTGTGGGGAGGTTGTCCTGGGTCCAGCTCTCTCCACTTTCCGATGGTGGATGAATGGGACCCGAGGCCTCACTCTCCTGCCATGATGGACGGAATCCACAAAAATGTGAGCTTAGGTCAACCCTTCCTGGGGCCAGGAAGATGGCTCAGTGACTCCCCAGGGTGCTGCTGGGAAAACGGAGAGGGGTCCCAAAGGCCAAGTCAAACTGTTGAGCTCCAAGTTCTAAGCAATCTTGTCTCTATGTAAAGAGACGGAAGGGCCCATGAGAGAGTTCAGCAGCTGAGGTGCTTGCAGGGCATGCGAAAGGATGTGAGTTCAGATCCCAGGTGAAATGCCAGACAGGTATCTTCTCGCACCCAACCCCGGTTGTCTTTCATTGAAGTCTCAGAAGGCTGGAATTGGAATCCCCAGAGCAAAGCAGCTGGCCAGACTAAACCAATCAATCAGCAAGCTCTGGGTCTTTTAAGGACCCAGCTTCAAAAGAATAAGAGCAATTAAGAATAGAGGACTTCTGTAATCATAATAGGACTTTGCATGACCTGCACAATGAGCAAAACATATCATTGACCCTCCCCAAAGTCTAGCATGGATCACAGGTTCTAAGATCCTTAGAGGCAAGGGATTAACAGCCACAACAGTGTTCCTACACTAAAGAGGAACACAAAAAAGAGCTCTAGGCAATGCTACTGAGTCCTTATACCTCATCAGAGAGGACCCAGAGGGAAGTTTGACATGCACAGTAAAGGATGCTCCAGGAATGTGGGGGGGGGCACTGGGAGAAAAGGAGGGGGGGAGGAAAGAGAAAAAGGGGGAGGGAGCAAGGGGATACAAGGAGGAGTGGAGGGAAGGAGGGGAATGTGGTACCTATCAAATTTGTATGCGTGGAAAAAAATAAATTAAAATTAAAAAAAAAGAATAGAGGACTTCTGGTTATCAGCCTCTGGCTCCACCAAAGTCGGGTCCAAACAGGTACCCCTGTGGACGTGCACATACATCCACACGCGCACCACAAATATGAGATAAAACAAAACACCTTTTCCTTAAGTTCCTCTTCTTGGGTGTTTTGTTTGACAAAATTAATATATACCAAGCCACAGAGGTGAGGGGATGGGGAGGTAGAATGGGAGGGTGTTAGTTGGGAAAGTGATCGAACCTTCAAATCGGTAAATGGCCACACAGTGACCAATGGGCGACACAAGTTCTTCAAAGTCTTCATCAAACTTTGTGTAGATGGGGGTGTCAATACCTTCTTCGGAAGGAGTCTCTTCTGAATTGCTGGGGGTAGAGGGGGCGGAAGACACGACTAAGGTCAGCTGGGTCCTTGAGGCCTACCTCCCTTCCCTCTCCGAAGGCCTCCTCTCTTTGTTTTCTTGGGATCAGCTGTTGCTGCTGCTGCAGCTGCTCTCTGGAGGGGCCGTGCGAGTCGGTTCATACTGTTCCCTCCGTTGCTGAGAACCCGACTTTCTGCCTCCGACAGCCAGGTCTTCCGATAAGGCACACACCAGGTGGGGGAGGGGGAGAAAGATGAGCAACAGCTGCAGGGTTGCAAGTGGGTCTCAGCCACCCCACCACCAGCACCTCCCTGTCCTCCGCCCGCCCTTAATGACTCACTCAGTTCTGGTGGTCCCCAGCCATCCCCAGAGTCTGACCTCATACTTCTGTATGTCCAACTTAAGCCTCTCAATGTTGCTCAGGTTTTCTGCAATCCGGGGTTCCAAGCTGGCCAGGTCCCCCATCTGGGGTGTTTTCTCATACACATCTTTCATCTTTTTAAGAGCTTCCCTGGGGCCAGACAGACAGGAAGTGAGAGGCTCCGTGTGACTCAACCAATCAAATCCAGGCTTAGGAAGAGAGGAGGCACATTATGAAATCAAATGGGAGGGGGGGTTACAAGGAGGATGGAGGGTGGTCTGTGGAGTCATGAGGGGTGCCTGCGGGCCTGAGTTCAAATACACACAACCCATATAAACTCCCATAGTGATGAAGGAAGCTCATGATAACAATGCTGTCGCCTGGCTTGCCAGAGGCCAAGGAGGTACATCGCAAGCTCCAGACCAGCTACATTGCAAAACTATCTTCACAAAAAATTGGAGATGGAGAGTTGGCTCAGGGGTTAAGCCTCTGCCTTGCAGGTGGAAGGTCCTGAGTTTGGATCCTAGACCCCACATACAGATGCCCAGCGGAAGCAGGGGCGGCCTGTGTTTCTGATCCTTGTAGGGAGGAGCCTGTGAACCCTGGGGCAGAGTAAACAAGGAGGTGGAGGCGTCCATGGTGGTTCCCAAATTCGACCGTGATTCTACACATACACACACACACACACACACACACACATACACACACACACACAAGCGCACACATGCACAATTGAATAATAAAAAAAATAAGGAAAAAAAGAAAAAAAAAAACTAAAAATAAATAAATAAATAAATAGTAATAATACAGTCAGCGATATGGCCCAGCAGGTAAAGGGGCTTGCCACGTGAGTCTGAAGGCTTAGGTTCGATTCCCGGAACCAACATAAAGGTGGGAAGGAGAGAGGCCTACCTACCAGCTGCCTCCCCACCCCACTATCCTGCGTGGACTCAAGATGCACCCTGTTCCCTTCTGTCAAAAACCCACAGGGACTCAACAGTTAAGGAAAACCCCCCAAAAGGATCCCTTTGTCCAACAGGCTACCAGCTACCTGCTGGCTGACATTTGGAGCAGCAGGAAGAGGATTTTGTCTGGAAGGATCCACCAAAGATTTTCTTCCTTTTTTCTTCTGTGGTCAAGTATCCCAGCGATCACAAAGATCATCACCTGGTCAGAGTGGGAATGAGGCTGATGGATTTCCAGATTGGTCCGTCCCTGGCTAGAGGAACACCTAGCGAATTAGGCTTGTTTATGATTCTTTTATAGGCTGCAACAGGATCCTGGGAAACTACTCGGGGGCCTGTAGTCCCAGTTGCACGGGAAAATGAGGCCAGAGCCTGGCAAGTTCCAGGGTGGTCTGGGTAACTAACCCAGAGGCGGTCTCCAGGTGAAAAGTAAAAGGACTACCTGGGAGGGCTGGGGGCAGGGCTCAGAGAGAGAGTGACAGCCCAGCCGCCTGCACTGAGGGCTGGGGGCGGGGCTCAGAGGGAAAGTGACAGCCCAATATCCGCTAGTGAGAACTGCGAGCAAGCGGGTCTGGACCCCCAACACCTCAGGACACTAGAAATGCTGGTGCATATCCGTACCCAGCAACCAGGAGACCGAGGCAGGAGGATTACCGTGGATTCAGCCCTAGCCTGGGCTATATGCAGGACGAAATCCACACATTAACTAACCCACTCCTGCCCCAGTCAGCGCCTCACCGGAAGTCACTGCCGGTGTAGGTTGGACTCTCAGACCCCTCGCTAGCCCACTGAGATCCGAGATGCGGGACATATCGTACCATCCGAGTTACTTGAGTGGGATTTCCCACGATGCAGTAAAACGAGGCAAAGGGCGAGACCCCCTACCAGCCTTCCCAAAGAGGGCCCAGACACCCCTTTCCTGCCAGCCCTTTCACTTACAAGATAAACACAAAGGTACCTCCTACTGCGTTGTGCTTTGTCTTTTGCTTCCTGTATTAGTCAAGTTCGCAGCTAGCCCAGGCTCGCTGGGAGGACCACATCAGCGTGTGTGTGAGTGAGTGTGTGTGTGTGTGTGTGTGTGTGTGTGTGTGTGTGTGTGTGTGCCTGTGGAGGCCCAAGGGTAACATCAGGAACCACCCTGGATTGCCTCTACCTCTGCTCTGTTGTTTCCCAGGCTCAGCATTCCAGGGCCAGAAGTGCAGCACCCCCCTCTGCCGTGTCCACCTGATAATTTGTATGTGGGATCTGGGGGATCTGACCTCAGTTCCCCCTGCTTGCTAGGGGGACAGCCCCTGAGCTGTCTCCACAGCTCCATTTCAGAGACTTGTCTTTCTCCTTGGGGATGAAGGCTGAAGCCTCAGGCATGCCAGACAAGTGAATGACATAGCTGAGCCCCAGCCCCTGCCTGGGGTACCTCAAGCCCTGAGCCCCCCACAGCCTCACCTCTGATCCACCTCCTTCTGCAGCTCTTGATTCCGATCTTTCAGCTGTTGCTGCAGCCACTTCTTTTGCTGCTTGGGAGACAAGTGGCTAAAATCCTTCCTTATAACCATCTAAAAGGTAGGGAGGAGACTGAGTATGGAGTTGGGCACCCCACCCGCACATCCCACAACCGCTCTTGCAACACATCAGGTCCACCATCCCTGCCTGGTGGACTCTGAATTTTTTTTCGGAGGAGGAAGCAAGGCCATGCACAGAGAGTCAAAACTGGAATGGGGAAGGGACAGGGAAGGTGGGACCCAGCAGGCCCCAGGGAACAGCTCAAAAGGGGAGGGGGCCCCCCAAAACTGGTTTCACTTACCCCACGGCCACCTCAGAGGCTGCGGAAAGACACCAGCCGGGGTTTGACTAACTTACTCATCTCGCTCAGTATGGCCAAGGGGTCAAGACCTGGGGGGATGGGGTTGCATTAGGCCACACCAGAGAGGGATCCCCCCAAGGGGAATGGGGATGAGGACAGTGGCTACCGGTGGGGGCAGCCCAATAAAGGAGCGGGTCAGAGAAGGAGATGAGGAGGATGGAGAGTCACAGGATGGACGAACCGACAGGGAGGTAAGATAGAAAAATAAAAAACAGAAAGAAGGGAGATGTATAAGAAAATTACAGAAGATGTGGGATTCACACGGAGAAAAAAAAAAAAAAACGCTTGCTGGAAAAACAGAACATATGGGGGGCATCGGGGTGGGTGTCAAATTGAGGACTGGATTACTAGGGCTCGGGGTTCAGGTAAGCATAGCTCCCTCACCCCTGCAATGGTCTCATCTGCCCGGGGCTCTAGACTCTCGGTCTATGTAGGATGAGGGGACAGAATGGGGTCCATGTAGAACAGGTTAAAATAAACACTCGGATAGAGGGCTGAGAAGTGGTAAGACTCAGGGCTACGGTTGGGACCTCAAGTTCAAGAGAGGAAAAAGGTAGGTGGGAGGCAAGAGTGGGGTCCCACAGACTAACAGAGGGGAAAGAATAATCTAAATCAAAAGCATTGGGGGAGAGGGCAAGAGTTGAGGAAGGCATAAACTAGGGGTGGAAGTAAAGCCACCAATATGGCCTAGCAGTGAGATGACTGTTCCCAACCCCAGTGACCTGAGTTCAATCCCCGGAAGCTCAAGTGGTGGAAGGAGAGAACTGACTTCTGAAAGTTGTCCTCTGACCTCAGCCCATACATGCACCATGACATGCATGAGCTCTTTCTCTCAAATTAAAAAATCAATTTAAAGTGAGAGATGTATGAATATAATCAACTAATTCATCATCACTGATTTTAATTATATAAATACATTACATTAGGTGTACGTATACATAATATATTAACACTAAATTAGGTATATATTTAATGAAAAATAATCTTAAAGTATTTGTATTTTAATAATATAATTATAAATACAATCTATAATTTCTTTAATTGTAATTTAATCATAATTAATTTTATTTACTTCCTTATAATTAAATTAATTTACTTAATTATGATTAAATTAACAATGAAATTTAAAACGACAGATGCTAAATCCCAGGTAGCACATTAGAGTTTGGTAGCTCAGAAAAAACGCCTTGGGGGTAGCAAGAGGCAAGGGGATTCCCCAAGGACAGCCCAGACCCCTCCATTAGCCCCACCCCGCATCCTCTCTCCTACCTCCCACCCTCAGCTAGGGACAACAGGAAAATTCCTGCCCCGAGAGTACATGAGCAGAGCTGACTGAGCGGGAGAACTGTCCCCCGTCACGGCCCTTTTCCCATCCACTCCCCATCTCCAGGGCCCAGCCCCCCACCTTCTTGCCGAAAGGCCAGCGGTTGGCCCCGCTGCGGTCAGGGGTCCGGCTCTCCGGGGCGCCCAGGCTGCTGTCCGAAGGCACGCGGCTCATGGGTTGGCTGAAGTCTTCGAATTCCAAGTTGCCCAGCCGTGCAAATCCTGACTTGTATAGTTCAACCAGGACCAAGGAATCCTGGGAGACTGGGGGCGGGGCAGTCAGGGACAAGACCAGAGGACACCAGCTTTCGCTCCTGGTCCCACGCCGGGCACCCACTTGCTTAGCATCCACGGAATCCGCGGCGACCTTCATGCCCTCCAAACATTTGCCGATGATGGGGACCACCTGTGTCTCCGCTTCCGACAGAAGCCTGTAATCCGCGCCCAGTCCGGCGACCCTACGCTCGTCCATATTCATTCTGCAGCTTCTGCGCACAAG
This sequence comes from Typhlomys cinereus, assembly GCA_023101885.1. Classification (NCBI taxonomy): domain Eukaryota; kingdom Metazoa; phylum Chordata; class Mammalia; order Rodentia; family Platacanthomyidae; genus Typhlomys; species Typhlomys cinereus. The sequence goes on along the minus strand of JALPQD010000436.1, from coordinate 1,606,687 downwards.
GTCACCCCAGGGTGAGTCACGGCAACCCGGCTCCAGCCAGGGGGCTCCTCACACCCCTCCTTCTCAGAGAAGAACCCGATCGGCAAGGTCAAGGAAACCTGGGGGTAAATGGAAGCTCCGCACAGGAAACCTAAGGTCAAGGCTGGGGGGAGGGGCGGTGCGAAGCAGGGAACCTGAGACCTCAGGGGGGTTTCCATGGGAAAATGTGTGGGTGTTTCCAAATCAAAGAAAGGCCTGTTTTCCTTCCTCCCTCCCTTCCTTTTTTGTCCATTTCTTTCTTCCTTCCTTCCTTCTGTCCTACCTTTTCTCCCTCCCTCCCTTCTTTTTCCTTCCCCCTTCCTACCTCCCTCTATTTTCCCTCCCTCCCTTCCACTGGTCCCATGGCACACCAAGCGAGTCTGCACTTGAGCCCCCCAGAGCACATGTAGGCTGTGGGGTGCGCACTCACGTGGCCCTGTCAATCTGGGAGCAGGCCCCGGCGGCTGGGGTTTTTATGCTCGAGTGGGAGTTGGCTCGCTGGTGGGCCCGGCGTAGTTCCAGGAGACTCACGTCAAATATCTTGGGCATCTGTGTGAAGTAGAAGTGCAGTAGAAGTGCGCCTGGTCACGACTGAAGCGCTGGAGCTGCGCGGCATACTCGTTCTTGCTCTCCTCTGCCCTGTGGCACCGCAGGTGGGCTTGCTGCTTGGCCTGGGGAGCAGAGCAAGACGGGGACGTGGTCAGTAGAGGCGTAGTCTCGAGGAGGTCGTGGTAAGGACACGGACGGGGGTGGGGGAAGGGGGATGCCAGCTGTGCTGACCCTAGCTGGCGCGCACCTTCTCCACATCCGCTTTGGTGGCGTTGATGTCCTGATCCAAGAGCTCCGCTGTCTGAGCTGCCTTTTCCGCCTCCTTAAAGTCTCGAATTTCCGCTTACTCTATGCAAAAGCCAGGACCAGAGTGAGGGTCTCTCCCCCTTTCCCCAAACCAGGGTGGCTGAAGGACCAAGGTGCATCTATCCTATGGTGGACACAGAAGGATTAAACCTTCAAAAGCTGGGGAGCAAACAAAGTGGGTGAGGGGCCTGCGGTGCATGCAGGGGGACCTGGTTCCAATCCCCAGCATGCCTGTAAAGATGCAGTGCTGTGCCACATGCCTGTAATTGCAGGGCTGGGAGGTGCAGGGGATCCCTAGAGTTCACTGGCTACAGCCCAATCGGTGAGAGACCCTGTCTTAAAAAACAAAAACAAAAACAAAAACCAAGCAAAAACTAGGAGAAAGGACTGGAGAGAGAAGAGTTCAGGGAGGGCTGGAGAGGTGGCTCAGGGGTTAAGCCTCTGCCTTTCAGGGGGAGGGTCCTGAGTTCGGATCCCAGATCCCACGTATAGACGCCAGGCGGAAGCGGAGGCGGCCTGCGTTTCTGGTCCTGGTAGGGCGGAGCCTGTGAATCCTGGGGCGGAGGAAGTAGAGGCGTCCATGGTGGTTCGCGAATTCGTCCGTGGTTCTACACACACAGAGACACACACGCGCGCACACATACATATGCACACACGCACAATTGAATAAATTAAAAAAAAAAATTAAAAAAAAAAAAAAAAGAAGAGTTCAGGGATTAAAACTCTTGACTTAAAAGCAAAGGATCCGAGTTTGGATCCCCAGATCCCACATAAAAATGCCAGTCAGATATAGCAGGGGCCTGTCATTCTGGCCCCGGAAGGCAGAGCCGGGGAAATCCCAGAACAAAACAGTAAAGAGGTAGAAGCAAACCACGGTGATTCCTGATGTCAACTTTAGGCTTCCACAGGCCCACACAGTATCCTCAACTATGAGTGTATACACACACACACACACACACACACACACGCACAGGGACATGCAAAAAAGGGGGAAATATATAAGTAAATAAGGTTGGAGCAATTGAAGGAAACATCTGATGCTGACCTGTAGCCTACACACGCACTGATGCTGACCTGTAGCCTACACACGCACATCCACACATACACAGGCACACACATACACACATATATGTGTGCATATACATGTGCGCAAACATGCAGATGCGCAGACTCACGTGCGTACAGACACATAAATACACGTGTTCACATGCACATGCCCAGATACATGTGTACGTGCACATGAACACATATATGCACTCACACATGTGTGTGCACATACACACGTGTGCAACTACATGTGCATGAGCACAACACACACACAGGAAGGCTCACCTCAGTTACAAGGTGAATTTGAAGTCAATCTGGGCCACGTGAGAACTAGATCAAACAAGATCAAACAGGGGAAGGAGGGGGGAATGAATGGGGGTGAGGGGCATGCTGGGGACCCTCACGGATGGGGCATGCGCACTCCCAGTCCCCTCCCAGCACAGCTACCAGCTCCCACAGCGACTCACGCTCTCCAACTGCTTCAAAGTGCTTTCCAGCTGCTGCTGGGCCCGATGGCCCTCCTGCAGGTGCTGAGAGAAGCTGGGGTTAAGAAGATTCTTGGGGCGGTGCCCTGGCGCACCCCACTAGAGGATGGGGATAGAGGGGACCCCTCATCGTCTTCCTCTCCTGCTTCATCTCCTGGGAATACTTGGTCAGCTTAAGACCCACTCGGATGCCCAGATTCTCAGCCACCAGCTCCCGCTGGCCAGCAAAATCATTGACCTCTTGGAGAAGCTGGACAAAAGACTGATGTTGGCTGAATCTGGAGGGCCGGGGATAGGCTGGTCAGGACCTTGCTCCAAGGGGGGGATCAAGACCTGCCTCAGAGGCGGGGTACACCTGTCACCCTAGCCTTGGCTGATTAAGACCAGGAAGACAGAAAGGGGGAAAGGAAGCGAGGAAGGGGGGAGAGAATGGGAGGAGAGATGAAAGAGGGAAAGAGAGAGGGAGGGAGGAAGAAAGAAGAGAAAGGAAGGGGAAAACAAAAAAAAAAAGAAAAATAAAGGAGAGGAGAGAAAGAAGAGGAAGAAAGACAAGAAAAGAGGACAGAGGAAAAGATTAGAGAAAGAAGAGTAAAGAGAAACAAAAAGAGGGAAGGAAAGAAATGGGGAAGGAAGAGAAGGGAGGAAAGAAGGAAAGGAAGGAAAAGGAAGAATGAAAGAAGAGAGAAAAGAAAGGAAAGCGAGCAAGTATAAGCTGACACCTGCAGTCCTAAAGCAATGCTAAATACATTTGAGGCCATGCCTCTTTCCCCTCAACCTTTATTCACATGCATTTTGGAGCTCTGGATTTGGGAGTTCCAGTGAGAGCTGCAAGACTTATAGCATTATTTTCCCCAGTGGGCAGCAGATGGGGGGGCAGCATCCAAGAAATGAAAGGCTTTGGGCGCTCTGATCCAAGATGGGATGGTTCGGAGCCCCCCCATCCTCCTGCCTTAACCTCCCAAAGTGCTGGGGTCCCAGGTGAGCCCCGTCTCCAGGTACAGAGAGAGTGATTCAATCTTCAGAAGCCAGGCATATTAGTTCCAGCGTCCCTGGAGGGCACCCCTTCAAAAGCATGCCCATGCCTATCTATACAATGGGATGGCATGATATTGCTTAGATCGTGGGCACACCGACGTGGGGATCCCGGAATTCCAATCACCACCCTAGTGTATAGGGAACAACCATGAATGTTCATGAATGTTTGGGACAAGAAAAAAAAAATGCTTCATTAGAATATTTTCAGTCCTGGGGGCTGAAGAGGTGGCTCAGGGGTTAAGCCTCTGCCTTGCAGGTGGAAGGTCCTGAGTTCGGATCCTAGACCCCATGTACAGACGCAGGCAGAAGTGGGGGCGGCCTGCGTTTCTGGTCCTGGTAGGGCAGAGCTTGTGAATCCTGAGGCAGAGTAAACAAGGAGAAGGTAGAGGTGTCCATGGTGGTTCCCGAATTCGTCCGTGGTTCTACACACACACACACACACATACACTAATGCACGCACACACACATGCACAATTGAATAAATAATAAAAAGAATATTTTCAGTCCTTAAGGATAGGAGAGCTGTAGCGTAGAGAACAGAGCTTGGATTGAGCGGCCACAAGATGACCACAAACGTGGAGACCTGAGTTCGATCCCCAGAATCCCATGTGGCAGAAAAAGAAAAGGATCTGGAAGTTGTTCTCTGACCTCCATCCTGGGCTGTGACATGCATGGGCCTCCCCCATCTTTCCATCTTAAATAAACTAACTTCTGAAAATACAAATCTATATACACACATATTAAATTTGGAGACAGGATCTCATCTAGCCTAAATGCTCTTCAACTCACTGTGCAGCTGAATCTCCTCCCCTCAAACCCCTGATCATCCCGCCCCCTTCTCCAAAGCCTGGGGGCGATGGGAGGGGGGTTGCCATCTAATCTGGCCACTGTATTAATTTGCCAATCCAGTTTATCTTCCCCCGGGCCCTTCTTGATAGGAAGCTCAGTTCACCGAAGAGGAAAACTTTTGAAAATCACTTCCCCCTAAGTCTCCCAGGAGTAGGGGTGACAAGCAGTGGGGGGGGAGGGGACTGAGGCAAGGGGATGACTTCGAGTTAAGATATTGATCCTAGAACCCTGGTCAGAAGTAAATAATCGCAGAGCTTTGTCATAGGACACATGTGGGGGAAACGACCATTGAGACCAAGGCGACCCCCCATCCCATCAAATCTTACCCCCTCTTCCTTGGTTGGATTCGGGGTCATCTTTGGCAGGTCTTTTGGGAAGGTATTTTTTCACCAGGCTCCTGAATGGGAAGCAGGGGCAAAGAGACTGAGAACGCAGCTCTCTCACCTGCTCCTCTCTCCACTCCTCCCCAGTGATTCCCCCCATACACCGCCGTCCCCCTTGGGTCTCACCGAAGTTGCTTGGCGTAAGCCTGCTCCACTTCGGCGCGTTCTTTTACGAACTTGACGTATTTATCCAACAGGTCGAGCCCCCACTGTGTGTGGCGCTCAAGGACCTCAAACTGATCCTGGGGGGGAGGGGCGAGGACCCGGAGAGGGGATTTGGGGGTGGAGGGGTCAGCGTCAAGACAGATCCGGACCCCCACGTACAGACCAATTACGTGCACCCGGAGACTGCTGAGAACCCAATCCGGGAAGGTCTGGCTGGCTGATTGCCTTAGGCGCCGCCCCGGCGTGGCAGTTGAGGGACACTCCCCGCCCTTCTGCTCCTTCCCAGGAAGACCTTGGACAACAAGACCCCCAAACCGGACGACTGGGGCTTCTGGGTGTCGGGATGGCCAAGAGGGGTGTGGAAAGATGCTAAGAAAGTCCTCCCGGCACCCCTACGCCACCGGATTCCCTAATTCCTCCCCCTCCAGAAAATCAAGCCAGCTTCTCATGAGTCAGAATAGGCTTTGGAGAAGTTAGATGAGTGAGTTGTGGGGGGGCTTAATAAATAGCCTGATGCCCCGATTACCCATACTTCTCGGGAGTCCGCTGGTGCCTGACTCGGTTTCTCCCCCCTTTTACGGTGACACCATTGCACCTCTATTTAAAAAAAAAAAAAATTGCACCCCAGGAGGCTCTTGCCTTCCGAAAGGGAAGGGGGTCAGAGATGGGGCTGGGATAAAGGGAAACTTCCAGAGCTTCCGGGAGGGGGTCGGGAAGGTGGGCCAGGCTCCGCCCTGAGCCTGGAGATCACTTTCCCTCCCCCCGAGCGGCCCAAGCCCCTGAGGTCGGAAGCTTAATGGGGACCCACATGGGACAGAAGATGACCAGGGTTCCCGCTCCCAGGCGAGCAGGCGAGCAGGCGGTCGGCGGGCAGGGACCCCGGGGCCGTAAGATTAGCCTCCAGTCCCGCCGGGGTGCTCAAAATAGGTGACCTCTCCCGGCCGGGTCAAGGACCTATTGTGAGCAGGTTCATTCGCCACCTCGTGCCTCAGTTTCCCTTCTTCGCCCAGTACGCCGATCTTAAAAAAGTTGCCTCTGGAAATCTAGAAAAGTCCCAGAAAAACTACGAGGGCAGAGGGCGGGAGCCCAAAGGGTCAGCAGGCATTAAAGAAAAGGCGCGCAATGCCCGCCCGAGCATCTTGGGAACAGAGTTGGAAAGGCCGACAGCCCAACTAGAGAACTTGGAAGACAGATCCGAGAGGACCTACCCACAGCTCGGTACCCCAATCCATGCCGCCGCCGCCGCCCACCCCTCTTCTCAGGGCTTCCTCCGGGTGGGGCCTCTACAAAGGTGGGGCTCAAGGATGCCCCGTCCTTTCTTAAAGTGAACCCGGCTACCAGGCAGCTTCCCTTTATAAAAGCCCCACCCCTCTTTCTCCAAATCTGTCACCCTCACACCAGCTCTTCTCCCGTCCTAAACTACACAACCCTATCCCCTCAACTTTGCATTCCTTAAAAAGAGCTCAAACCATAACAATCCCAAAATTCAAGAAGTTTCCTCGCTTCCCCCACTTCCCGCCGCGTCCTCACCCCCTCCAAAACACATCGGTTTGCAAGGGATAAACCTGCGGGCGCCTGGCTCTGGCGGAGCCTATGGGCTCAAGAAATCTCCTTCTGTCCTAACTAATGGGCTGGTTCTCTCCGGCCACAGGACGGATGGGACGACTTCGATCCAATCCCAAAAAGCGCCGGCTAGACTTCACTGGGTTCCATTAGCGCACCCCCCTTCAAAACCGCATCCTGCTTGCCTCCCCCCACCCCGAGTCTCCGCAGGGAAACAGGACGCTCTGTCCTTGGAGCGCCCACCCCAGTCCTTTCTCCGGGTTCAAGCCCGGCTAACCTAAAAGCTATGGTTCTAGTCTCCGGTAGCAACCACTGAGAACAGATCGGTGTCAGCCCCACCCTCCGGGGCTGGGACTCTGGGGCTTGATTGGAAGGCTTCCGGGAGAAAAGTTTTTTCACACCTTGTAAACTTAAACCCCCTAGAGGCTCGAGAATTGAAGGGAAAAGGCCCCTGGCAGCCTCCACCCCTCACTCTCTCCAACCTTTGGCCTCCCGGGGCTATGGGAAAGGACACCGGAAATCTGTGCTCTAGGGAAGAGACGTCCTAGGCGCTCACGTAAGGACCAAGGCTCCGCCGGACCTGGTCCCACCTACAGGGCGGCTCCGAGTTAACTAAGCCAAGTGAGGGGCTGAGAAATTCACTGGGGTGCTTTCATTTTGGGGGCACTCCACGGAGACGCAAACTGGATTCGGGGTTCCATCCAGGTCCGCTTCTGGATGGCAAAGAGGTCTCAGACCGGGGTGGGCATAGGGACCTGAACTTTTAGATCATTTTTTAATACTCAGGCGACTCATCACTTTGGTCTAAAAATCGGGGTTAGTCTGGTGAGATGCCTTGGTGAGTGACTGTGGGCTGTGCCTGCATGCCAGGCTTAATGGGAGACCCGGTCTCAAATCACAGAGCACCCGAAATCCTCCTTCAGCCCTCTGGCATAAGCATCCACCCAACCACAAATACAGGTCATGCACATCTCTCAAAAAAAAGATTCAATATTTAAAAGTGGAGGAGGGCACAGGTCCTGGATCAGAAGGGACGAGATCTGCAGGGCAGCTTGGGGTCAAGCCTGGGAAAGGGTGGCTTTCTATGGAAGCTTAACCTAACCCTCCTAGGGTCATAGGTCATGCTTAGGGCAGGACTTGTGTTCAATGTGTCTATGTTTGCCTTTTCTTGTTACAGTTAGGTTCATTTGTGAAGTTCTAGAAAAACTTAGATCCGTCTTTTGTCTGAGGCTATCTGGTGCCTGGTTAACTTTACTTACTGGTTTGCCTGTCACGGAGCACTGTTTGTGGAGACCCGAAAGGGGCTCATTTGTGGAGCTCATTTGTGGAGACCCGAAAGGGGCTCTTTTGTGGAGCTCATTTGTGGAGACCCGAAAGGATCTTTCTTCAGCCTGTAAGCAGCCCGTACAAGGCCGCCAGCAGGGAGTGCTGCCGTGACAGGATTGTGGCATTCTCCACCAGGATGCTATTGTCTAATTTGTTTCATTGTGGGTATTACTATTGTCTTTTTTGTGCTTGCACTGACGCTTTTTCTCTTCCCTGACTGATTTCAATATGGGACAGACTATTTCTACCCCATCTCTGACTCTAAATCACTGGTCTGAAGTTTTCTGCGGCTCAGAGTGGCCAACCTTCCAGACCACCTTTCCAGACCATGGCCACCTGAGGGGTCCTTCCATCTAGACAAGCTAAGTGTTAACATTAAGGAAAAAATTCACCACTCCCTGTTCTGATGAATGGCTCACTTTCAAGGCCAACAAATATGTGTTTTAAACGGTCTTCTTTTTAATTTACCTAATAACACCTCTATTTTAATTTCTAAAGCAACTAAGGAAAGAAAGCCTCTGCCCCCCTGTATTGGAGAGGCCAGAAGAACTGTCTGTCGTTTTTTTGTACTGTGTCTTGATGATCTCATTTTAAGAGTTACTTTAAGTGTTTTGACTTGTTTAGTTATCTGGGTTTCCCATAATATGATGTGTGTTTTATATTTCAAAATAACAAAGCTATGGCCATTTCAAATTATTGTGTGCTTATAATTACATTTTGTTTTTTTGACTCTTTATTTGGCATGTTCAATTTAAATGCACGTGCACACTTAAGAATGAATTATTTTGATAACATTAAAAGGCCTGAGTACGTACTGACTAAAATATTTTGTTTTATCTTGATTTTTATGAAGCTTCACAAAAGATGGCATTGTGTTTTTACCTAGGATCTGATAACATCACTTTTGTAATTCCTTTAAAAGTTTGTTTTCCCATGTGTAATACTAACATATCTAGCAACCAGAAAGGAAAACTGATCTCTGGAAAATTCATTGGAATTTCTTCATTCTCCTGGTATGTATGAGCTCCCTTCCTTGGAGACAAGTCTGCTTTCTAATTCCAGGTGTACTCCTATGTTCTGCTACAATCTTGGTAACTTAATTTGGATATAATTTTTTAAGATGAATTCTACTGTTATTGCCTCTTTCATAGGACATTTCTTAAAGGATATCTAATGTGAAAACATTAGGGAACCATCAAGTAAAAAAAAAAAATATATATATATATATATATGCGAGAAAAAAATATATATAGTACTTAGATGTACAAAAGGTTTAAAAGAAGGTTTATGGGATGAGTTATGTTACTAAAAATGTTAAAATATATTGTAAAGGTTTGTAAAATGTTAAGTTTATAAAAAGACTAAAAGTTAGGGATGATGTCATACATTATAAGCTTCATGTATTCAAATGTATTTCAATTGTTTGTTCTGATTAAATAAGAATTTGGTTACTAGGACCTGCAGCAGCCCTGGCAGGGCCCTCATCCACTCCTTGGGAGATGGGTTCCCAGAGAGAAGGGCTTCTCCCAAAAGGAGAAGAAAAGGGCACTTTAAAATAGGGGAGGGAATGCCTTTAATCTCTGTGTGAATGTGTGAATGAATGTCAGCCTGAGGTGGGAAACCTGTCACGCCTCTGTGCTCCAGTTTGTAGTCCCACGGCAAGATCCCTAAGATCTCTTAAAGCCACAGTATTTGATTGGGCCAGTTCTGCGTTTCCATGGTGATAACATACGGTCTAGGGTGGGATCGGATTAGAATCCGGTCGCAAGTCACGAAATAACTGAACCCACTATGGCCAAGTTATCACCCATGATTCTGCAAAGAGTGGCCAGACTGGTATTTGAATGATCTCTCCTGAAGGGATTCCCATCCTTTGTCTGTCTGCCTCGCATGGTGGGGATCAATGTGACTCTAGTTCTTTGTCTATGAAACACAGTGGGGATCAATGTGACTTTAGCTCTTGTTAATCAATGGAAGGGAATTCCTAGAAATGTTTGCCCTGAAGGAAAGTGCTTCAAATCTGACACAGTGACTATGCTGTTTAAATAGCATAGGGAATACAGGAAGCTTTAGGCATGTGTGGACCATGGACTCTTCCCTTTTAGTGTCATCAAGTGGGGTTCTGGTGGCATCAGGTGGAGCATTGGCCTCCCCCGACCACGCCCTGGGCAGTGTCAGTGGATGACTGCATATATAATGATTGGCAAAACTCTGCTGAGCCATACATCCTCAAGTCCAGGTTCACTAAACTGAAGCCAAAAGAGAGATCTCCCCTTCCCATGTCCAGGAACTGTTGGGGAAAAAAAAAAATAATAAATGCTTAGTCCTACCAATCTAAAAGAGTCAACGTGTATATTCTTGGACAGGTCCTGTATACATCTTAGACAAGAGATAACCCCAAGAAGATCTTTAAGCTATAATACCATCCAACTAGACAAACAATGGCAAACAAATGACAGAAAGTTAAGAGACTATAAAGATTTGTACCAAAAGTACCAACTAGTATCTCAGGAAAAGCTTTGTCTCGCAATAGAAATGCCCTCAAGAGACTAAAGTGGAACAGGAATTTCATCTAGCTTCCACATCAGCCAAAGTCCCATCTGGAGGTCAGGGTCCTCATCTATTAGGGGAAAATAGGCCCCCATCTGGAGGATAGCATCCTCATCTGCAAGGGAGAGGTTGGCACACTATGATTAAATAGTCCACTGTCAGGAAGCTTTCATTTCTGTCTTGGAGGTAGAATCCTTTGTTTCTGTTTGTCCTAGAACTTTAAAATAGGGCAGGTGACCTAGGATTTAATATAAAAAAAAGAGAGAAAGAACCAAGAAACAAAGAAATCAGAACTTGACATTGCCTAGGAGGCACACCCAAGCAGATCAACCCAGGACCCCTTCCGACAGGGGAAAGATGAAAAAGATGCTTTAAATATGACCAGACTGGGCGCTTTGAGACGATTGCAAACACAGGAAGCTTTTATATGGCCTATGTCCTGACTATGGAAATTTCCACTGGAGGAAAGATTGCCCCCTGAACCCCAGGGCCCAGGGGTCGAGCACCCTGGTGGAGATCAATGAAATGGCCTGAAGCCCCTAGCTTCCCTCCGATGGGAAAAAGGAGTTTGCCTCTGATAACCAGTGAAAGCCCAAAATGCCAGGTTGAGCATCTCATGAAAACCTTGGGTTTAAACAGGCATAATGGGAAGCCTCTTTGTTTCTATGTTAATGGACAAGGGAGCACAAAATTCTAGTGCTCAACTTCCTTCCTAGGCTTTTGTCAATCTTTGATTTTACTAAAATATTAATGATCATGGAAGTGACAGGTTCACCAGTTACAAAGTAACTACTGAGATCCCTTACATACTCAATAGTAATGTTTTTTGGGCACTCCTTTGTTTACATGCCTGAATGCCCAAATATTAGACTGTTATAAAGTCAATCACGTGGTTCTGGTTTTAGACGCACCAAAGTCTTAAGACATAGGTGGGTAATGAAGAGACCTAGAACCCAATTTTGGTTTTCTTTTAGTTACCTTTTAAGTATGTTTCTCCACGTGTATATACTTTTCTTATGAGGTCCAATGGAACTCTCATGTGATCTAGTCAGAAAAATGGCCATTATTAGCTCTAACTATAGACACCCTAAGAGTTTAGAATATGGCCCCACATGCCTAGCTGAGCAATGTCTCTGCTCGACTGGAGTTGCCCACCCCCTGTTTCTCCCCTTACCTAGAGGTCCATGGGCTGTCCCCAGGTGTTATGGGTAAAACAGGATGCAATTCAAACTGCTCATGGACAGACGGGTGGGGGGGCCAATCCCTGCACACCAACATTGTTGGCTGTCAGCCAATCATGTAACTAAGTTAGAAGCCCCCTCCCTTTGCCAACAAGCTAGAGCTGAAATCAGACATGTTTAATAAGTTTTGCCCTCACCCTAAAAGTTTGCCTTATAAACTCAGTGCTTGACAGAAGAAACATACAATGACAAACTTAAGGAGTTAGACCAGGAAAAACAACAAAACTCCAGATGTTAGACAGACTAGTTCTGACAACAAATCTATGTTGGCTTTTCATTTAAATTTGAGGAATGGTCTTGCCCTAAAGACAAAATAATGCTTACAGACCTATAGAACTTCCATGTCAGGAGATAATGTCTCCTACATGTGTCATCCTAAAAGAATTTGTGACAGGTTTTATGGAATCAATGTTTACACCCTACAAACATGATTTTCTTTACTAACTTTTGCTTGTACCCACTGTAAGATTACTGAGCTTGTTTGGTTTATTAAGGATGTCAGGCTGCTCAGCACCCCATTTCAGCAGGAAGCAGCCAGAACGATCGTCAACCCTTATCCCCTGAGCAGTCTGGATCCTCAAATAGGCTAGAGGTAAAATAGGCAGGTTTAGAACACCATGCTGGGATAAGTCTCTCAAGGTCTTTAGAATTCCTGAAGGCCATCCACCACTGCTGGGATCAACACTCCTGCTAAAGAAGTGGACAGGAAACAAGCCAGGGATGGTTTAAAGACTGGTTCGATTCCTCTCCATGGCTAACTACTCTACTTTCTACTTTACTGGGGCCCCTAATTATACTTCTATTACTTCTTACATTTGGGCACTGCATTTTAAATCGCTTGCTTGCTTTTATTAGAGAACACATTAACGCAGTACAAGTAATGGTATTGGGACAACAGTACCAACCTGTACCTCAATTGGGCCAGGAGACATCCTCTGAATTTTAAGATTAAAATTCCACCAAAAGAAAAAGGGGGGAATGTGGAAGAAAAATTTTTAAACAGACCCAAAGGCAGAAATGTTTATGTCCTTGAGCTTGGTGGTCAGCAGTTTTCAGAGTTCTGAAAACAACAGGTGGCTAGAGACTGAAAAACATCTCCGCTCTCAAGGTCCCTGTGAGAGGGCCAGATGCCAAACCATCCAGACATCCAGACTCAGATATCAGACCAAAGTTGGTTCCAGGAATCTTCCCCCTTTCAAGGTCTCAGTCTTCAGTACATGCAGATGTCGCTTGAGCCCACTCAACCCCTCCCAATTCTCCTCTCAAGGTGTAATATGTACAGCTATGCTTTTGTACTAATATGATAGCCAATTATTTTATAACATGACGTAACCTCCCTGTGAGGAGGGTATAAAAAGTGTGTGCTTCTTGGCTCGGGGTTGTCTCTCCCTCTAGTGTATGGGGCGACCCCAGCGCTCTGGAATAAAATCCTGTTGCTGTTGCATCGAACCTGTGTCCATGAGTATTCTGCCGGGGTGGGGGGGGGGGGGGGGGGGGGTGGTGATGGTGGGGGGGGTGGTCCCCACTTCCTGGTGGCCTTTGGGCTTCGGCCCTTTAGGTCTAACACAGGAAGATAAAAACAGGACAGACCTTGACAGACTGCTAGTGTTTACCAAAAATCCAGACTTCTGGCTGAGAGCCACGTCCCTGGGAAGCCGAGAGGGTGGGGAAAGGAAGTCCGGCCCTGTAGCATCCTGGGAAATGTAGTGTCTGAGGACCGGGCTGCACGGGTCTTTTCGCTCTGATTTCTGGGTAGTGTAGTTTGCGACCATTAAGAGTCGGGCGAAGGAATTCTGCTTTAAGGGGTCTCCACCTTTAGATATCAACTCCGTGGTGATTGGTTCAGTCGACTTTCTATCAAAGGACCGGAACCATCTTTCTAGGGATTGGTGAGTACCAAGGGGGACCGAGAGGGATGCGTAGGCCCATTGGGAAGAAGTGGTGTTAAACTTGCCCTGCCGCTTGTTGATTGGGTGATACGGGCCGCACCGTGCGACGATTGGCTAAGGTGGGCGGGCCTTGTGGGGCGTCAGAGACGGGGAGGGGGCGTAAGGGGGGGGGAAGGCGGCAGCTCCAGAGATGGCAGTGAGCGAGAGGAGCGGCTTGGTCGCGGAAGCCTCGCAGAGAAGAGCCGGCGGTGGCTGCTGCTGCTGCTGCATGGCTTTTGCATGCCTGCTCGGGCTACATCCACCGTTGGTGCTCACGGTGAGGATGGCGGACGAGCCCCTCTACTCCCGTCTGGGACTTGGTCCCTCCGGTCTTTCCCCTTCCACTCCTCCTCGCATCAACGCCCGCAATGGTCTTGTCCCTGGATCGCACCCTCCACCCTTACACACACACACGCGCGCGCGCGCACACACACTAGGTGCTCGTGGCCGACCCGCCTCTCTGGAAGGATACTTGCAGGGCCTTGGCGGGGTGAGGTGTGGGGATGTTAGGGGAAGGGCGGAGAGGAGAGGGTCCCCGTCTCCCTGCCGGCCCTGACCCTTTAAACTGGTAGGAACTTTTGGAGGGAAATTTCTGTCGGAATCCCCCTAGAATTCACTGGGACATTTGGGAACCCCCTTCGAAATCTCGAGCCAGACGGAATCGCAAAGTTTTTCCGGAAGTCTCGGCTCTAGGCGCCTGAGGGTGATCCAGTCGGGGAGAGACGTCTGGTCACTGCTAGGGGTCTCTCCGGTCGGAATATGCGTGATCAGAAGCCACCCAGTGGCTACCAGGGGATCTTTTAAGAGGTCATAAACCATCCATCGCCCCCCGCCCCCACCCAGGGAAGACTTCCCACCCTCTCTCGCCATTCCTGGGCCCGTCTTGAATTAAAAATGCACCTGTTGGAGGAACGGGCTTGGGGGCTAGACTGGTGAGAAGGAGGTCGACCCCTCCCCCCTCGTCTTCTTGGTATTCAGGGTAGACAGGAGAGCAGACATCCAGCTCAACAGCTTCGGGTTCTACACCAACGCCTCCCTGGAGGTGCAAGTGGAACTGAACTTGGAGCTAGGTCTCCATGAGCCGGAGGAGAAATGGCCATTGGTGAGGGGCTTGCAGGAAAGCTGGGTAATCGAGTCTTCCAGGGACTGATGGTTCCCTCTTCTGGATTCCTAGCCCCGCCCAGCCCTTCACCCATGTGATCCTGGGCAAGACTGACTGTCCGTTCCCTGATGTTAATGTCATTCTGAAGAATGGATGTCTGGGGGCTGGAGAGGTGGCTTAGGGGTTAAGCCTCTGCCTTGCAGGCGGAAGGTCCTGAGTTCGGATCCTAGACCCCACGTATAGACGCCGGGCGGAAGCAGGGGCGGCCTGCGTTTCCGGTCCTGGTAGGCGGAGTCTGTGAATTTCCCGGCAGAGTAAACAAGGAGGAGGTGGAGGCGGTTCATGGTGGTTCCCGAATTCGTCCGTGGTTCTACACACACATACACTCACGCACACACACACATACACACGCACAATTCAATAAAAAAAAAAAAGAATGGATGTTTGGCGGCCAGGCTGCCTAGCCAAGGTCTCTGGAAGCTGAGGCAGGAGAATTCAATTCACTGGGGGATGCTAGCTGTCACTCTAACGTTGGCCACACCCCCACCGGAGGATTCTAAGCTATCACACTACCTCTGAGCCAAGTCCCCAGGATGCTAACCTGTCACTCTTTTTATGAGCCCCACCCCCAGCCCCCAATGAGGATGCTGGGCTGAACCCGGTCCCCAGCCCTCACTGGAATAGTAGGCACCCACTTGTAACTTGGAGAAAACCAAGAGGAACATCAAAAGTCGGAGAAAGGGGTAGATGGGGGACAGAGGAGGAGGATTGGGGGTGGGTAGGCTATTGAGAGATATGGTCTAGCACACGGTTGATATTCTGTAAGCTCCTTATTCGGGAGGTGGAGGCAGGAGGATGGCTGCAAGTTCGGGCCAACCTGGGCCACTACCTCGTGGGGTCCTGTCTATGCCCCAAAAGGTCAGACTTCCTTTACCTTTCTGCAGATGGATGGTTCCCGGGTTCGGAATCCTTCACTCTCCTCCCTTCGTTATACTCCCTAGGTGGGGTTCATCCTGAGTGGGGTTGGATCTGGCAACATATGCTCCTACACAGTGAGTGGAGGACACGGGGGGGGGGGGGGGGGGGGGGGGGGGGGGGGATGATATCCCTAGGGAGAGAGCCAGGCATCAGTCGGCTGTCACTCTCCCTCTGAGCCCCGCCCCCAGCCCTCTCCCTGGAAGATAACCAAACTTTTAGTCTCCTGCCTGAGCCTCAGAAGTAGCTTGGATTACAGGCCTTACCCTACTCTTCTTTCTTCTTCATCCTCCTCCTCCTTTTTTCTCCTTCCTGCTTTGAGAGAGCTCATAGCTGAAGGTCAGAGGCCGTCTTTTAAAAGTCAGTTGTTTCCTTCTGCCATGTGGGCTTCCAGGGTTCGAACTCAGGTCTTACCTGCTGAGACCTCTGGCCCTCTTTTCTTCTTAAAGTTCTTGGTTCAAGTGACTCTCTGTGACAGCCAGTCAGTACAGCACACACTTTGGAGGTATGTGGGGTCACCATGTTGGGGGATAGCCGATGGCTAGGAGTCCTGACCTCTGCAAGGATACACCTCTCCTGGGCAGGGAGGGGCCGTCTATCCAGGTTTGTGTCTCTAATTACAGGCTTTGACCCTCTGTCCCCCATCCATACCTCGGGGTGCAAGTGCGGAAGTATGGAGAGCAGAATACACTGTTCATCTCTCCCAGCCTCTTCCCCCAAAGCTCCCCCACATCGGGCACCCTCCAAGCCTGAACCTGCCATCACCCCCAAGGTGGATGCTGGTAAGTCAGGCTGCATGGACAGAAGGACAAGGATGGGTGTCCCCCCTTTTCTCCATTACTCATCTCCTGAAATCATTCACTCACCACTTTGCAGTGGCATCCACTGCTGACAAGAACCAAGCAGAACACAAGGGTGTCTCAGGTTCTGTGAGACAGGCTGGCGGTGTGGTTTGGGTGGAGTGGGAGTCAGTCAGCAAGGCAGCAAAGCAGGCACCTCTGTCCCCTCAGCACCCCAAAGGGCAGGAGAAGGAGCTGGTGTGGGGCTGGATGATCTCAATGATAACTTCAGCGTGAGTCCCTGTGGCCACAGGCCATGGATCCCCCACGTCCTCCCACCCCACCGGATCTGGGGACAGCCCTCCGGAATCCTAGCCTGAGACCTCTCCCTCTCCCCAACCCAATTCCACATGATGATTGGCTCCCAGGCAGAGGAGGGCCAATACAGCCTGAGCTTCCACCATCTGTCACAATGCCATACCCGGCAGGGAGCGGCCCTTCAACCTCATGGTGAGGGGGCCTCTATGTGAGCCCCACCCAAGCCAGGGCACTGGGGCTTCCTGAGGGCTTTCCCAGGGGCAGGAACAGGCCGGGCAGCTGGGATACACCCAAGATCCAGATAACCTCCGAATAAAGGCTCTCCATCTCTACCTCTCCAGCTCCCTCCCCTACCGCTATCTCTCCAGCCTTCAAGGTTGGGATGACACATGCAGGCCACCATACCCAATTTTCCTCATCCTTCCTGGAGCTAGAACTTGAGTCCCCACATTGGCTAGGTCAACGCTGCACCCATTGAGCCCCCACCCCACCCCAGGGACAGAGTTTGTGTGTGATCATTCTGTAAAGGATGCAGTAGCCATCGGAGACCTAGTATGTCTCTCAATCGAAACAATGTAGCCAGCAGGTGGTACATTGTAACAGGTGAGCCACCATGTGTGCTTTCTATGCAAACACTGAGCTACTTCCAATAATGGATTTCAACTTCCGCTATCCGATTGGGCCTTGGCACAAATTTCTCTGAGATCAGGGTGTGGCCAACCACCCACTTGAGAGTTGGAGCAAAGCAACGCATGGAAGGAGGGGTGCAGATTACCCTTCTGGAAGGCAGAAGAACCTGAGACTCAAATCCAGTGCCTGCTCCCCCTCTCCCCAGGTGATGATCCGGGAGAAGAATCCAGAAGGCTTCCTGTTACCTCCGAAATCCCCCTCTTCAAGCTCTACCTGGTGTTGTCAGCCTGCTTCTTCACCGCAGGCCTGTTCTGGGTGTCTGTCCTCTGCAAGAACATGTGAGCCCTCTGTCCCCTCCTTCCCTCCCTCCCCCCCTCCTTTCTGCTTTGGCACCTTGATATCCTGAACCCCGCTGACTCAGCCCCCCTTCCCACAGGTACATTGTCTTTAAGGTCTACTGGCTCATGGCAGCACTGGTGTTCACCAAAAGCATCTCCCTCCTGTTCCACAGTGTGAGCATCAGGGTGGGTTGTGGAAAGGGGCTCGTCCACCAGCCAACCCCATGTGTCTCAGTAGCCCCAACCAGGAACCTCCATCCACCCGGGTGGCTGACCCCTCTGTATGGCCTGGTCGGTTCTGTCTGTCAATCCCCAGCTCTCCCCCACCTCTTGTCTGTCTAGCTGCAACAGCCCACTCTCTGGTCTGATCACCTACTCTCCCCAGCACACCCTTGTTGGGCGGGCTTGACCATGTGTCTCCTGCCTGCTCTCAGGTGTCTGATGGCCCACCCATCCCACAGCCACTCATGCTCCTCCGCTGTCCCCTGCCTACCGTGCATCCTCCCTGACTTGCCCACCCATCTGTCCGCCTCCAGATCAAATACTACTTCATCAACAGCCAAGGCCACCCTGTCGAAGGCTTCGAAGTCTTGCATTACGTCACCCATCTGTGAGTGGTGGTCCATTCCGTCCCCTTCTGCTGTCAGGTGGGCGGAGGCAAGCAAAGAAGGTCTGTCCCCCCAGCCTCATCACCAAACCAGCCCAACGATTGGGCCCCCCAGGCTGAAGGGCACGCTCCTCTTCATCACCATCGTGCTGATCGGCTCAGGTTGGGCCTTTGTGAAGTTCGTGCTCTCGGATAAGGAGAAGATTTTTGGGATCGTCATCCCCTGCAAGTGTGTGGAGATCCTCTGGGCTCCAGGAGTGGGCTGCAGAGCCAGATGCCAGGCATGGCCACCTGGGAGTGCAGCCAATGCAGGTTTCCTATGGTCCTGGATGACGCATTCCCATGGCCCCCCAGGCCTCCAGCCACCCCAGCCTGCAGGTCCTGGCCAATGTGGTATACATTGTCATCGACTCCCAAGGGTGCTAGTGACTACGGGCTCTGGAAGGAAATCCTGTTCCTGGTGGACCTCATCTATGGCGGTGCCATCCTCTTCTTGGTGGTCTGGTGAGGCCCCCATGCTTCCCACCCTGCCAAGGTCCCAAACAGCACTCGGGACATGCCCTCCAGCCTCCCTGAAATTCTGCCCACCAAATGCCACCTAGCACTGTGCACATAGCCCTTTGGGGATCTGGATTCCCAGTTTTACTGGGGCCCCCCCTTATTCCACACCAGGGCAGGATCAGCACTTTCACGCTCTGTGTTTTCCACCTGACAGGTCCTTCCGACATCTATAAGATGTGTATGGTACAGACGGGAAGGGTGAGCTGGGTTCCTCAGCACCCCTCAGTGTCCTGCCCCCTTCCCCCCCTGCCCAGGCCAGGAGCCGTGACTCAGAACGCCCCTATACCTCGTCGCCCCTGTACCTCGTGTCTTTGCTGGGACATCTGTGTGTAGCCTCTCTGCCCCTCCCTTCATCTGGTGACACCCCTACCAAGAGTATCTTTCCTGCCCTCTCACCTACCACCCGCCAGTCCCACCATGCCCACTGACATCCCTCCATGCCTATCCCACAGTGGCAGTGAACCTAGCCAAGCTGAAGCTCTTCCAACATTATTACATCATGGTAAGAACCCTGCCCACCCCTGAGCCTGGGCCATCCTCCAGCCTTCCTGGCTCGCATCTCCCACCTTGTCCCCTTCTGTCCGTCATCCCTGCCATCCCCCCTCCCTGCCCTCCTCCCTTCTCATCCACCCTTCCTCCCTTCTCATCCACCCTTCCTCCCTGCCCTCCTCCCTCACTGTCCATCCTCTATTCCTCCTCCCTGACCTCCTCCCTTCTCATACCCCCCATCCACCCTTCACCCCTCCTCACCATGCTCTTACCACCCGCAGGTCATCTGCTATATCTACTTCACAGGCATCATCCCCATCCTGCTGCGAGTGGCTATGCCCTTCCAGCTGCAGTGACTGTACCAGGTGCGGGCCGGAGAAGGTGGTGGGGGACAAGGCGCCATCTTTGATTTTCCCCCCTCACTCATCTGATTTCCTCCTCCTGGTAGAAAGCTCCACCCTGGCCTTCGTGCTCATGGGCTACAAGTTCCAGCTGGCCAGGGACAATCTGTACTTGGAGCTGCCACAGGAAGACGAGGAAAACATGCAGATGGAGCAAGTGTGAGTCCAGGGCAGTGTCTTGGAGGGGCAGGGCCTGGAAGGTTTAGGGTGGGGGCTTGGCAGGAAGGGCGGGGCCTAAGAGCCCTGGGGCCCTGGGAGGCTCAGGGATTGATGGGATTTAGGCAATGCTGGGGTGGGATTTAGGGGACCTGGGGGATGTGACGGACTGTCTGGGGCTGGGCTGGGCAGTGGCAGTGCTGAGTTGATGGGCCTCCTAGGGAGGGGCTGGGCAGCTGGAGGCAGGGGGTGGTGGGTGGGGAGTTACTGGGGGCAGAGTTAGGGCAGCTGAGGCAGATCAGCTGGGAAAGGAGCCCCGGTATTGGGGCGGAGTGATAAGACAGGCAGCCCTGGGGCGGGGCCTGTTGCCAGACAGCATCTATACCCTCTTACTTTGTCTACCCCAGAATCACTGACTCGGGGTTCTGGGAAGATCTGACCAAGGTCAACCAGACAGCCTGCAGCCGAGAAACCTTGTGATATCCCCACATCAGTCAGCAGCCCCTCCGCCTCCTTCACGCCAGGAGTCTGCAGCTCCCCAAGGGCGCTGGGGTCCCCAACGGACCGTGTAGATGGGGTGCCTGGGACACGGGTTCCCAAAGAAACAAACTTTCAGAAGACCCTCCTAACTCCCAGTGTGGGGAGTCCCAGCCAGGCTACGGAAACCATCTCCCACAGTACAGAGCGACCAACCTGTCATCCCGACAAGGGGACCAATCTGTTTCCTTCCTTCCTTTCTTTCCTAAAGCAAGGAAGTACACGTGTGTTTATACTTGAGAAACCAAATAGGAAGCAAACGCTGGTTACCCTAATCCTCTGGAGAGCCTGAACTCTGGGAAGCACTACTAGGAAAAGAAAAAAAAGGAAGGTGAGGGAAATGCAAGAATCCAGGATTCACTGGGGAAGGGTGCAGTAGCTATTGCTTTTCACAACAGTAAATGTTCATTACACACCTACTGTGTGTTGGGCAGTGTGTTAGTTTCAAGGGATAAACCACCAACCAGGACCCTCACCCCACCCTCTCCCAACTGGCTAAGGGGCATTCAGCTCCCAGCCCTGGGGAGGGAGTAGGGGGGGCGAGGGGTCACAGAAAAGGACAGGTCACTAGACAGTTCCATTCTCTGGAGGTGCCCCAGGAGACCAGACACAGTTACACAGCCACAGAAGTAGAGACGGTAGAGAGATAATTGATACCAGAGGTGAAGGAATTGGGGTGAACCCTGATTCGGTGGGTCATTTACGTGGGAAGCCTGGAACTCATGCAAAACTTGTGTAGAGCCCATCCATGATCCAGTGCTGGGGAGGGAAGGGGAGAGTTGGGGATATCTCTGGTGTTTGCTGAACAGCAAGCCTAACCTTTGTGCTTAGTTACAGGCCCCCAAGAGACCCCGTTGTCAAAGTTAGGTGGATAGACAGGGCAGGGGAAGATCACTTGGGGGTTAAAATCTTTGCCTCTCAAGCAAAAGGACCTAAGTTCAAATCCTAAGATTGTAAGTGAAAAATGCCAAGTGGGTAAGGCAAAAGGCTATCATCCTAGCCCTGGAAAGTGGAGCCTGGGAAACCCCAAAGCAATAAGAAGCAATCCCAGGTGATCTGCGATGTCACCCTTGGTTCTCCACAGGCACACACAAGTGCTCTCTGGTACACACACACTTTAGAAGCAATTCAGAGCCAAGAGCAGCCAGTGCACAGCCCGAGTCCCAAACTTTTGAGAGCTGAGACTAGGGGTCTGCACAGTTCAAGGCTAGTCATGCTACCAAATGAGATCCCCCTCTCTAGAAACCAAAAGGGTCGAAGCTCAGCGGTCGCACTTGCCCAGCACCCAGGAGGCCCAGGATCCTGTTCCCAGCACTACCATGGAAGCCTGGCGGCAGGGGGGGAGGGCACGCCTGTCATCCCAGCCCTCAGGAGGAATGGATTAGCCTGGGCCAAAAAGCAAGTTAGAGGCCAGTAGGGACCACAGGAGATATCTTGAAAGAAAGATGGAGCATCCAGTGCGAAAGTGGGGATTTGTGGCTTCCAGGGCCCAGTCCCTGCTTCCGTCCAAACCCTGCGACGCATATTTAGTGCTGACCGACTCCGTTGGCACTCTTGAGAATCTCTCATGGAAGAGGGGCACTACCAGAGGGCAGAGCCGCCAAGAAGGGCTAAGTGAAGATGTCTGCAGGATGGAAGCAAGGTGCGGGGCCCAAATGAGCAAACACTCCACCATTACTACCAGCTGGCAGGCACAGAAGGAAGTAGGGAGGCAGTGGGGTGGGCCTGGCAAGCGACAGGCTGCAAACAAGCTTTGAGCAGGGGCCCACGGGGGGGGGGGGGGGGAAGGGGGGGATGGTGAGAGGGAACAGGGAGAATCCAAGCAGCACAATTAGATCTGCTCTCTCTGCAAAGTCCCATGTCGCGCTCCTATCCAACTTGTCGCGCTCCTATCCAACTAATCTGGTAGAATATGTCTCAGTTTGGAAAAGGTGGATTCAAAGTAACATGTTTTGGGATAAGGACATGGCTTTATTTTAGAAAAATAAGGAAAAATATGGGAATTGTCAGGTCTTGGTGTTTCTTACCAGTTCAGGCCTAAAGCCTGTTCCCTGGGAAGGTCACAGTAACCCCATGGGCAAGTGCTAGGAATTTCTCGGTATGTCACAATAAAGCCCATGGACAGGTGCTAAGCATTCTTACCTAGGTTTCGTTTGGGATAATTCAAGTTTTGCCTCTGGCAGGAAGAATTCTTCTGGGATTTAGGAGTGCCCTTTCTTAGGGTTTTTTGGAACTAGCTTCCTGCTCTCTGTTCTAGAGAAGAAGCCTGCTTTTTAAGTTTCAGTCAAATACTAAATAGAAATTTCATGTCTAGTCATTTACAATAAGTAGACTTGTTAGCCAGAATGTGTGCACTGATTTTAAGGAAATTAGAGAATAACTTCTAGAGTCTTAAAACATAGGTGGGTAAAATTCCCACCTACGTACTAACTCAGAAATTCCAGAAGTATAAGGCTATGCTATCAGTCCACCAGAACCTTAAAAGAAACTGTGATACCCTCTTACTCTGGCTGAAGGCCAAGGAAGAGACCATCGTGCTAGAAAGTCTAGATGCCAAGACTGCCCCCGGACATGGTATTTGCGATCCAAACTGGGAGAATTCATGTCAGAAGCAAAGGGGGGCCATGTCTTTCCTACCCCAAACAGCACTCTTATGAGAAATCACAGAGATAGACCATTCGAGTGCACTCCCAACAAAGATCGCCTCCGCCCGGAAAGAGACACCCTTGGCATATGGGGCCTGACTGGACCCCAGGTTTGGAGTATGCATGGTTCACAGAGGGGTCATCGAACTGATGGCAATACACTTCTGGAATTCCTCAAAGGAAGACATAAGCAACCTTACTATTAAAGGAATAGAAGGATGCTATTATAGAAGTTATTCTTTTAATAATTATATTGGTTAAGTGTTTTCTTCAGTGCATACCTCAGTGGTCCATCGACAGAACCAGCTATAGCTTATGAGCCTTGAGTATCCAAGTCAAGGCCCCCTTAGAGATATAGTTTAAGCATGGATAATAGAGACTACATGAGCCGCATGCATCTTCCCAAGTTAGAACCTGCTGCCATGCCTGGTGTCTATGTCGACCTGCCTGACTGAGAGTATCAACCTGGAGAGGACAACAGCAAAAGCTCATGCTGGGACTTATGGGGTGTTGGGGACTTCTATAGTTAATTGTAAAATATGTTCCTTGCTAAAATCAAAAGGAGATCATTCTGCCTCTGTATTTTTAAAAAGCAGTTAAAATGTGGGCTCAGCCCCATAGCTATCCGGTGAAGCATTATAGATAAGTTTGGAAATACTGAGAGAATGTTTCTGTTAAGTACCTTTGCCCTGAAGCTATGGGTTAGGTTCTTGAAAAAATGTCCACTCTGAAGGTGATTTTTGCTGACTAAAAAATTATATGTCTGTTGTAGGTGCAACATTCTTTACCCCAAAATTTTCTGTATAAAAGTTGTCACAAAAGTTTCAATAAACAGGTTCAGGATTCACTCAGACGAGAGGGAGCCACGTGTGTTCTGTTCTCCACCCAGTCCTGGGGAGCCCTGGTCTCAAGGCCGCGACTCTGGTCTGCGGCAGTCCCAGGCAAGAGAGCCCCCTGACATGGCAATACAAGGAGAGGACTCTGCGAGATGGAAGAAGCTTAGGTGCACTGGCACAGCGTAGCATGTCCTCCCAGGAAAGAACCGGAAGTTTGAAACTAGGAAGGACCCGGGGTTGGAGTCCCCCAGACCTCCTGTGAAGGCCAGGCGCTGTACTGTGCATCTATAGAGATCAGAGAAGTTTCAACAGCCCAAGGCCTAGGAGGCAACAGAAACCTCCACAGAAATGCAGAGACATGAGTGACCATGCATACACACAAGTGCACACATACACGTGCATACGTGCACACGCACACTGGCATGCACACTTGCATACACATACATACACACTTTCAGGCACACATGCACATTCACACTGGCATGCACACATGCACACTCACATGGCATGTACATATATGTGACAGGCACACTGCACCCATGCACATGCACACTTTCATGCACATATATGCATATTTACCCTGGCATGCAAATATATGTGCTCCCCAGGTAGGTACACATACATGTACACACATGTATCTGCCCATATGCACACTCACATGCACATGCAAGCACTCACACAAGGAAAAAAGAGAAGGGAAGAAGTGATAGAAAAGAGGAGGGAAGAAAGGAAGGAAAGAGGAGGGAGAGAAGAGAGGGAGGGAAGAAGCCACATGAGGAAGGAGGGAAGAGGGAGGAAGGAAAGGAGGGGCCAGCAGCTAGCCTGTGAGCGTTCAGTTTGCCCACTCCCTCTGAACTGTCTTCTCGCCCCCATTAGATTGTCTGTACTTCGGGTCTGGATTGACCAGCGGGCCCTAGGATTGGCCACCCACTAGCTGAGGCCAAACCCCTTCTTAGAAGTCTAGGGGGGGTCCCTACTGACCCCAGCCTGTCCAGGGGAAGCATTGACACTGCAGTTGGTCAAGGTCGCCTGAGGGTTAATAAGTAACCAGGCAGGAGTAGCCAGGCCAATGTCCTGGGTGCTGGATCGGAATTCCAGAAAATGAATCCAGTGTGTAGCACTGCTGGGTGAGGGAATGATCATGGGGATGGAAAGCTGAAAACAAAGATGGGATGCTCCAGGGATAACTGGACCCAGGCAACTGTGAAGTTGGGGATTCTCTCCCCCCATTCCCCTGCATTCTCCTCCTCCTGCCCCTGTCAGGGGTGCTGACTCAAATCAGGGTGACACTTGAATTTCAGAGACAGCACCAGCTTGCCTGGGGGGGGTGGCCCAGCCCCCCTCTTCCATGATGTGCAACCCTCTAGATAATGGCACCTGTTTGCATAGAGCCTGTGACACCCATAGTCCACAGAGGCATCCCACCATGCCTCATTCAGTCTCTGTCCCCAGTCGGTGATTCCCGCACAGCCCTGCTAGCAACTAACCGTGGGTATGCGCATGCGCGCGTGTGTCAGCAGCATGCGCGCGTGTGTCAGCCGTCTGTGGAGATTGGGAATCACCCTGGATTCCTTCTACCTCCTTCTTCCTTCCCTCTGGGGTTTCCCAGGCTCTGCCTTCCAGGGCCAGAAGTGCAAGATCTGGCCTTTTCACCTGGCATTTTTATGTGGGATCTGGGGATTTGAACTCAAGTCCTTTTGCTTGGGAGTCAGACTTTAACCCCTGAGCGGCCTCCCCAACCTCAGACATCGGATTTTTTTTAAAAAGTCTTTATGTGGTCAGAATAGATGTAGCATATATATATAGTCTGTTTAAAGAGCATTTTACTTGAATTACTTCTTTTGGTGAGACGGGGTCTCACATAGTCCCGGGCTCCTCATGTAGCCCAGGTTGACCCTGAGTTCTTGGATCTTCCTGCTTCCACCTCCCAAGTGCTGGGGTGATACGCTGGATTTCTGTGGGGCTGGTGACAGAGCCCCAGATCCCTGTGTGTGAGCACTGTGCCTCCTAAGCCGATGCCCAGGGTTCTATTTTAGGAAACCCCCTCCCAGGTATTTTCCCTATGAGGTTAGTTGAATTCACAAATCTAGGCTTGGAGACAACAGAGGAGAGGGGAGATTTTGTTCCTAATCATCTCCTGTAGCCCAGGCTAGCCTCCAGCTAGCTATGTAGCTGGGGATGACCTCCTGCGTCTACCTCTTGAGTGCTCAATGACAGGTCTATACCACACAGCCTGGCACCTCTCTCCCTCCCTCCCCCCCATATATATTTTATTTATTTTGCCTGTGTGTTGTTTACAATCACATGAACTCCCAACTCGGCTAGCCTTGCCCTATCCCTTCCCTGAGGCTGACCTCAGTGGCCCCATAGCCTGGAAATCCCCCACACTTATCTCCCTGCCTCGTGGACTTGGCAGGATTCCCACCCCACCCCATTCCCAAAAAAAAACCCTAGATATAAATTCTCATCTTCTCCAGGGAAGTATCACAGGGCACAAGAATTCTGCCTCTGACTCCTCCCTCTCCCCTTCTCCCTCCCACTGGGCTCTGGTCCAACCCAGCCTTCCTCCAGCCCAGTCTTCCCCTCACCCCTCGGTGACCTGTTTACCTCTGAGCATTGAGAATAGGGGAGGTCTTCCAGACCCTTCCCACATTCACAGCGGGAGAAGGATCTGCCTCCCAACCACAAGGCTCCTTAGAGTTCCCACACCCAGACCCCCTGACCTGGTTCAATCCCATTGCTCACATGGGTAAACCAAGGCTCTGCATACCACGATCCAGCAAGAGACAAGGCCAGGCCAGAATTCCTTGGCAATGCTGTTGAAGACCCTGGCCCTAAAAAGGAAGCTCACAAATGGGCCAGGTTCACAGTGTAGATATTTGCTCATAGCTGATCAGGCATAGCTATAGTTAGTCACTGCTCATAGCTATTCAAGCATAGCTACTGCTAGTCATTGTCTAAAACTATGCACCTTGCTACTTCCCTCCCTGCTCTGAAACCCCTGGTGATGAGAAAAAGAGCTGTAACCCTTGGTGATGGGAAAACAGGCTGTAACCTCAAGATGACTAGCCCTAGGGAAAATAAATCTTGCAAGAAATTCTGTCAATAGCATAATTGCCATCTGGAGCAAACTTCCTGCGGTTAAGCAGGTAGACTGCATCAGTCACAGAGGCCTGGACTCTTGCTAACCAATGAGACTCCCACCCAAAACCCCTTTATAAACCCCTTGCTTCAGTCGCTAGGGGCCGCTTCAGTCTCTCCTGCCTGAGAGGTTGCTGGAGCTGCCCGGCGCGTCGTTAAATAAAACCTCATGCTATTGCAGCGAGAAGGGTCTTGGTCTTTCTCTCGGTGGCTTCGTTCCTGACTGAAAGACCGGCAGCCCTGCAGTCTTTCACTGTCAAGCCACAAAGCCTCCAGCGCTTTGGACCAGAAGGAGACCAGGAAACTAAGTGCCTCGGGGTGCAGGAAGAGAGACAGTGTTGGGGGAACGTAGAGGAATGAGCAGGTTGGGGGGGATTTGGGGATCCAGTTTCAAAAGTCAGACCCAGACCTGTGTTTTGATTTTGGAAACAAAGATTTTGGTCCCTCTCTGCTCCTCTTCCTCTTCCACAGAAAGTGTTGCAATTAGCCGGGAGAGAGAAGCCAGTTTTGTTTGAAATCTCCCAACAGCTTGCCCTCCCCCCAACTTCCTCCCCCACACCCTAGTGACCAGAGAAAAGGTGTGGTTTACAGGAAATCAGAGTCAACCAACTAAACCATTAACTCCTTTGGCCCATGTCTTAAATCACCTGTTCCTGAGTTGGGCTGCTCCTGAGGTCACCACAAACCATTCTCCTGCCACTCCCTGATTTCCGGAACTCAGAGGTGAGTGGAGAAGAGAGTGTCACAGAAACGTCTGAGATTCTCATCATTTCAGAGACTGATCCAATGATCAATGCAGCTGGCTGTGGGGCGCACACCCGTCACCCCCAACTCCAGACAGGGAGTTGGAGCAGGCAGTCAGGATCAGCCTGGGCTACATAAGGGGGTGGAGGCCAGCCTGAGCTACAACAGACCATATCACACACACACACACACACACACACACACACACACACACACACACCCCAAAAAGATCTGAAAGTTGGGGTCAGCTTACACCCCAGCTGACAGGTCATTGGGAAATTGGAGACTAACATCCTGAAAATGGCAGTATGTAAATCGCCCGAAGTTTCAGAGGCAGGAATTTGGCAACGATTGGCAAGAGATGGTGACAATCCACAGCACTTGCAGCTCCTCGGCCATCTCGGCTCACCCATCTAGGGATGCCAGCTGCGGATGTGCAGCGCTCGAGGGGAAGGAAAAGCTTCCAGTTCATCAGTGTGCAGAACTCCATTCTTGACCCCAGAAGTCTGTCTGCCCAGCCACAGAGACTCGTGATTCTCAACCAAGGTGCAGCTGGGCAGGCGGAGGAGGAGGAAGTGGTGTGTGTGGAGGAAGGAACTGTCTTCAGGATCTGTGGTCAGAGATACACACACGTGCACACAAAGACACAGAGAAACATGCACGGATACACACAGACATGCACACAGAGAGATTTACACAGACACACATATGCATACACACACACACAGACACACACATATACACATAGATTTACATAGACACACATGCACACAAAGACACAGAGAAATAGGCACAGATACACACAGACATGCACAGAGAGATTTACACAGACACACATGCACACAAAGACACAGAGAGACACACATGGATACATACAGACATGCACACAGATTTACACAGACACATACATGCACACAGAGAGATTTATACAGACACACACATAGACACACACACAACACAGAGAGACGCATACATCTCCACAGAGACACACATGCACAGACACACGCACAATGTGAAGCCAGGAAGAACACAATAGAACAAGTTACTTTTGAAACGCTGCCAGGGTGGTGGGAGGTTGAGGCCATCACCATCCACCCATCTGGACTCCACTGTCTCTATTGATGGTCCGCAGCCCTGCAGCCAGGCTGATCTTGAACTTCTGACCTTCCCTCCCCCACCCCCAAGTGCTGGGGTGACAGGTATGCATCCATGTCAAGTGCTCCCCACTGACCTGAGGCCCAAGGCAACATTTGTGATTTTTGAGATTTTGAGCTGTGTGAAAATGTTGCCCACAAGCCACACAATGTTAACACAACTTAAAGTAATGATATGTGTGTTGACCTAAGATAGGTATGTAGGCTGAGAATGAAAACTGTCGCCTTGGTAATCCTTAGAAAACCTCCCCAGTTACTCAGACATCCTGGAAAGGGAATAGAAACAGAACTCCAGGCTCCTCTTTCTCAGAGAACAAGCACACCAGGATGGTGAACTCCTATGCATGCTCCAAAGCCCCACTGAATTGGTCCATCTCCAGGAAATCTGCCCTGATCTTGCAAGGAGCAGAATTCTAGTATACAGAGAACACTCCACAGGGCCAGGAATGTCTTTGCTGAACTCTCTCTCCTCTTCCCCTTCCCTTGGTTTAGAACATTCTCAAAATAGAAATAGGACTCTAGTTCTGATAGACTCATTGGAAAGGGCATCCATCTCTTCAATGACGGGGGAGGCTGAGATGGGGGAGGCTGAGGTGGGGGAATCACTTGAAGTCAGCAATTTAGGACCACCTAGAGCTATACAATGAGATTCCCTGATAGTAGGAAGGAAGGAGGAGGAAGAGGAGGAAGAGGAGGAAAAAGAAGAAGAAAGAAGCGGAAGAAGAGAGATAGGAAGGGAAATAAAAGAAAGAGAAAAAGAGAAAGAAAAGGGAGAAAAGAAAGGAGGGAGGGAGAGAGGGAATGAAAGAGAAGAATGGAAGGAAGACAAGAAATAGGAGAAAGAAAGGAAGGAAAGGGGAAGAAGAGAGAATGAACAAAGAGAGAAGAGGAGAAGCAAAAAGAAAGGAAGAAAAAGAAGAAATAGAAAAAAGGAAAAGAGAAAGGAAGGGAGGAAAGACAAGGAAGGAGAAAGAAGAAAGAAAGAAAAAGAGAGAGAGAACAGTACAGAGAGGAAGGGAGAAAGAGAGGAAGGAGGAGGAGGAGAAGGAAGAGGATTGGAGCGGCAGGAGTCTCAGAAAGCGCCCAGAGGCCACAGCCAGCAGGTGCCAGGCAAATGGATATACCTGGGGTTACTCAACACCAAGCCCCCCCCTCCACTTGCAGAAAGCAAGTTGAGAAATCTGGGGTAGCCCAGGGAGGCCGGAATACCGGGAGCAGGGAGGGAGGAGCGGAGGAGGAAGCAGGAGCTACATAAGAAGCAGGGCACAGAGCCCCGGCTCACTGCTACCTTCACTCTCCCTCCTTCCCACGCGGCCCTCCTGTCAGCCGGTGGCCATGGGACTCACCTGGGTTCCCTGCTGCTGCTGCTGCTGCTGCTGCTGGTCAGCCTTCCCCTGGCTCTGGGGGACCCCATGTGAGTACAGTCATCTCTTATGGGGGGGCGCTCCTTCAACAATCCAGCACCCGTCTATCTGCCGGGTGATTATGGAGGTAGGGTGTGGGGCGGGGGAGGCGAGGTTTCCAGCTGGGGGTGTTCAGCATTTGGCCTGGGGACAGGGTGGGGTGGTAGTTTAGTGGATAAAAAAGAGCAGTTCACTGGGTAAGCTTTGGGACCTGAGTTCGAATCCCCAGCACTCACATTAAAGGAGAGAAAAAAAAAAAAAAAAGCCAGGCTTGAAAACGCCCAGTTCTGTGAGAGGCAAAGAGGGGAGTGGAGTGGGGGGGGGGTTGAGGCCAGGCTAGCCCTACGTTCAGCGAGGAGACCCTGTGGCAAGGGAATAATGTGAAGAGTGACAGAGTGCCTGCGTGCCACACACACACACACACACACACACACACACACACACACTCTCAGATAATTCTGTCTGCCTGAATTGGGATCTTCACTGGCTCACAGAACTCTGGAGCCCTAACCCCTGCAATGCAGAGCCCCAGGGGATGCATATTCAGACCCCCTAGAGTGTATAGATTCAAGTATTGGCTCTGTCTCCTGATTGGGATTTCATGTCTCGGATCATCCAGATACTGCAAGATTTGAACTTCTCAATCAGACCCAGGATGTGTGTGGGGGGCATGCCTGTCACCCCAGGAGGCAGAAGCAGGAAGATCAGGAGCCGAGGTTCAGCTTCAGCTACACAGCAAGTTCCAGGCCAACCCCAGGGTCACTTGGGACCCTGAGACCCCCACTTTTTCCTCTCCTAAAAGAATTTAGAATTAGGACTTCCCCAAAATGAAAACTTGATAGTTTGAGGACTTGGGCTCAGGGATTTGGTTATGACATCATTGAGGGAGAAGGCTGGGTTTTGTTTATGAAACTGGGGCTCTTGATGTTCTAAGATTTGGGGAAGCCTGGGGGACCTTTCAGTGGAATCTGGGGTGCCTGTGGGTAACTTGATTGTATCTCAAAATCTAAAAGGGAAGCGCAGGATGTAGCTCAGCGGTGGAACACTTGGCTAATATGTGCAAAGGTCCTGGATTCACTACCCAGGATGAGGGGAGGGGGACGCCCGGCGGGGGCAGGGAGGACGAAGGACTCAGATTCCCGCATGTGCGTTGGCCGGTGTCCCAGCGCTGGAGAAATTCCAGGACCAGGCATTCGGCCAAGGGCTGGGGAGCCGAGGCCGCGGGGACACGGAGGGGTCGTGGACACGAGGCCCTGACCCCCGCGTCCCGTGCCCCCACTCCAGGTACTCGGTCATCTCTCCCAACATGCTGCGCCTGGAGAACCCCGAAACCATGGTGCTGGAGGCACACAAGATGCAGGGCGACATGCAGGTCACGGTCACTGTGCACAACTTCTCTGCCAAGAAGTAGATGCTGACCAGCGAGATGACCCTGCTGACAGCGGCCGCCGGGCACCTGGCCACCATCACCATCAAGGTGGGCGCTGGCCCGGGCTGAGGGGAGCAAACGTAGCCCTGTCCTTCCGGGCACCCCAACTGTGCCACCACCGGGCCTAAGACACTGCGGGTCAATCCTCTACACCTGAGCACCGCCCCCGAGACGCCTCCTGCCTAACTCCTCCCCCTTTCAGACTCCTCCCTTCTGGCTCCGCCCCTCTGTCTCCCCCTCGTCCTGGCTCCTCCCTCATGACACCGCCTTTCCCCCAGGCTCCTCCCTCTCATCTCTGGATAATTCCTTCTCGCCTCCTCGGATTCTTGAGCACCTCCCATTCCTCCTTGGAGTCCGCTTTCGCCCCTCCCTCTGAGCTGAGCCCTGAAAAGGGATTCCGGGCCATGTGAGGGAGGGCAGAGTGGGGACCTTCCCTGACCCCTCACTCCGCTTCTCCAGATCCCGCCATCAAGGAGCTGAGAGCCGACAAGGGACAGAAGTTCGTGATAGTCCAGGCCAACTTCGGGGCCGCCACGATGGAGAAGGTGGTGCTGGTCAGTCAGCACAGCGGGTACCTCTTCATCCAGATGGACGAGACCATCTACACCCCGGGATCCACGGGTGCGCGCCCGGCGGAGAAGACAGAGAGGAGGCAGTGGGAGCGGAGAGGAGGGACCTCACGGTGAGCGCCTCGCCAGGGGACAGGGCGGGAGACAGGACGGGCCCCCGAAGTCGAGAGTCTCCCGGGGGTCCGGTCTCCCCCACACTTTCCAGTGCTTCATCTCATCTTTTTTTTTTTAATTTTTTTATTATTATTTATTCAATTGTGTGTGTGTGCGTGTGCGTGTTTTGTGTGTGTGTGTGTAGAACCACGGACGAATTCGGGAACCACCATGGACGCCTCCACCTCCTCCTTGTTTACTCTGCCCCGGGATTCACAGGCTCCGCCCTACCAGGACCAGAAGCGCAGGCCGCCCCCGCTTCCGCCCGGAGTCTATACATGGAGTCTAGGATCCGAACTCAGGACCTTCTGCCTGCAAGGCAGAGGCTTAACCCCTGAGCCACCTCTTCAGCCCTCCATTTCATCTTTACTGTCAACTATGAGCTGCTGCCTGTGGGTCGGACGGTCATCTTCACTATCGAGGTATGCAAGGGCGGGCCCCAGACATTGAGATCCTAGAAAGAGAGAGGCACAGGCAAGACCTAGGAGATGTGGAACAGAGAAACTGTACATGGGCAGATACCCACAGGATGCGGGGAACCAGGAGACTGGTTCTGCAAAAGCCCTGGTCATGCACACCACACACCACACATGCCACATACACACTCCACATACCACACACACAGCACACATATACACACCACACACATACACCACACATGCACCACACATACGCCACATACGCCACACACCCCCCACAGCACACATATAGACACTAAACACACCACATCACACACCACACATAGCCCCCCACACCACACATACAACACACACACCACACATACAACACACATACCACATACAGCACACGTATAGACACCACACACAGCACACACCACACATACACACCATACATACACACCACACACACCACACACACCATACACACAACACAACACACACTACACATAACATACAGCACACATATACCATACACAACACACAGCACATACACACAACACATAGCACACACACCATACATACCACACAATACACCACACACACTATACACACCACACACTATACATACACAACACACCATATACATAACACACCCACACACCACACAGCACATACCACACCACACCCACACACATACATATACACACCACATACACACACCATAGATACACCCCACACATGCGTACCATATACACCAAACATATATACCACATACCACATACACCACTCAAATCGCACACCATACATGCATCATAAGGGGTTTGGCGTCTGTCCCGGCCTCACCTTCTAGAGCGAGCTCTGAGAAGAGTCACATGGTGTCCTGCACTTGCCATGTCAGCCCTTGGAGTCTGGGACAGGAGGATTGGGGTTCAAAGTCATCCCAACTACAGGGAGAGTTTGAGGCTCCATGTACCTATCTTAGGATGATGGGAAAGTGGAGCTTTCTTGCAAGGCTAAGCACTGATGTGTCTGAAGGCTGGCTCCAGGTCGCTGGGGTCACGTACCCCCTCCTCTGAACCTCCAGGCTCTTGCAGAATGAGCTGTGTCCAAGCTAGTGAGGCAGGTCTCCCCAATGCTCCCCTTTGTTTTCTGAACATGCTCTTAGAGCACAGAGAAGTTAAGGCACTTTCTAAAAGTCACACAGCTGCTCAGTGTCTCAGTTGGGATATGAACCAAACTGATTGATTGGGAGGTCAAGAAAGAATGGGTGGGGCTGGGCCTGGCCTCCATGGAGCCCTTTAATCCCCACCCACTTCTCCTTCCTCCTTACAGACCCCCCCGAAGGCGTCCCCATCAAGAGAGACACGCTGTCTTCACACAACCAATTTGGCATCTTGCCCTTGTTTTGGAACATTCCAGAGCTGGTCAAGTATGTGTGGGTTTCTCAAGCTCATAGCAGTGAGGTGGGAGAGCGATGGGGGGATTCCTGATGTCACGCTCAGGCCTCCACAAGTGCACACGCTAAGGTGCTGTAACAGTTACTCTTAACTATTGCTGTGAGAGAACACTCAAAGTCAATCAACCTAAGGGAGAAAGGGAAGTTTATTAAGCTTATGGTTCCAGAGGGAAGAGGCTAAGTCACTGCAGACATCTTGGAAGCTAAGAGCTGCAGACTGCTTGCTGCAAAGGCAGACTTCTCCTAGACGTAGGGTGGGACTAATCCACCTCAAGGCCCACTCCTTGTGACTGCCTTCCTTCAACAAGGCTCTACCTCTCAAAGTGCCATGACCTTGCCAAACACATGAGACTGTGGGGGACACATTTCAAACCATGACAGGTGCACTCATGTGCATACATGCATACTTATCCCAGACACACACAGGAAGGAAGAGATATACCTGGGTTCCAGGATTCCAGGTCGGGGATCAGGGGTCCCCTGTCACCATGAGGAGTGGGGTACTCGTGGTCACCCAACTCCCGTCTCTCTCCACAGCATGGGGCAGTGGAAAATCCAAGCCTTCTACAAACACTCTCCCCAGCAGGTCTTCACCTCGGAGTTTGAGGCGAAGGAATAAGGTAAGTGGAGGGTGGCGGTGGGGGAGTCGGCTCAACTGCACCCGGGCCGCCCCCCCAGTGCATCCACTCACCCCACTCCAGTTCTGCCCAGCTTCGAGGTCCTAGTGGAGCCCAAGGAGAAATTCTACTACATCGACGACCCCTAGGGCCTGAAAGTCTCCACCACCGCCAGGTAAGTGCTTGGGAGGTGCGGGGAAGCGGGTGATCTGCAGCCACGGCCCCCTGGAAGCTTCTGGCAACCTGAAGGGTACTGGCTTGCCCTGCAGGTTCTTGCACGGCAAGGATGTGGACAGAATGGCTTTCGTCATCTTTGGGGTTCAAGACCAAAAGATTTCCTGTCTAATGGAGAGGGGCATGTCCAAGCCCCGTCCACTCTAAGCCCCGCCCCTCTGAGCCACACCCCGCAGCCTACATGAAGGCCCGCCTCCTTTGCAAGCCGACACCCATTCCGGGCCACGCCCATACAAACCCCGCCCCCAGGGCCGCTCTTCTACGCGCTCCGCCCCTTTAAACCACACTCACCGGACTCCTCCTCTGGGTCCCGCCCCTCTGAGCCACACCCACCCAAGCACCGCTCTCTTTGGCCCTGCCCGACTCCTCTCTAAGTCCGCCTCCTCCGCAGATCCAGGACCGTGAGGGGAAGGCGGTGCTGAGCCGCAAGGTACTGTTGGACGGGGTCCAGCCGTCCAGCCCCGAGTTGTTGGTGGGGAAGTCCTTGTACGTGTCCGTCACCGTGCTCCTGTACTCAGGTGAGGGTCGCGCTGTCTGCGGAGGCCTGGCCCCCAGGAGCTTCTGGGGAGCCTACCTTCACGTTGCACTCAGCCCCCCTCAGGCAGCGACGTGATGGAGGCGGAGCGCAGCGGGATCCCCATCGTTATCTCCGGGTACCAGATCCACTTCACCAAGATACCCAGATTCTTTAAACCGGCTATGCCCTTCGACCTCATGGTGAGCCCCAGGGCGCGGCTCACTGCCACCTCCTAGGGCCGGACCATCGGGGGCCACCGTGATGGCCTTCCCCCGTCTTCCCCCCCCCCCCCGGCCTCCGCGTCGTCACAGGTGTTCATGACCAACCCCGATGGCTCCCCAGCCCAGGCGTCGTGCCGTGGTGGATGAAAAACCAAAGTGGAGGCTCTAACACAAGAGAAGGCGTGGCAAGGTCCCATCAAACACGCCAAAAGAAGACAGCACGTTGTTTATACATGGTGAGGGGGGTGGGCGGGGGAGGGGTCCGTGAGGTATGGTGGGAAAGATGCCACATAGGATCGTTAGTTCCTTGTTTTGGTATTGATTCAAAGCACCTGATCCAAACAGCTCCGGAAGGACTATCATCAAGGATATGCCTCATCTTATCGTTCCTCCGCCTCCTGTCCCTTCCCACCTTTGCTTACTCCCACTTCATTTTCAACAAAGCTTATTTTACTTCCTCTTATTCTCTCTCGACCCCCACTCCCTCCTATAAATGCTTTGGTGTTGATGACCTTGGCCACCGCAGACGACCCCAAGTGTTCCCTTTCAGCACAGGACCCCTAAGTCACCCCCACCTGCAGCAGCCCCTGTTGCCAGGCCTGAAAGAGGCGTGACAAGGTCCCAGCAGCATCCTCCGCCCCTCCCAGGTGTGCACGAAGAAGGAGGGCATCCTGCAGGGGCGGCAGGCCTCGAAGACCATGCGGGCGCAGCACTGTGGCACCATGCACAATTCCAACAACTTCTTAACACCTCTCCGTGTCCTGCATGGAGCTCAAGCCCAGCGACATCCTAAATGTCAGTTTCCACCTGCGCACGGACGCCGGTCTGGAGGCCAAGATCCGCTATTATACCTACTTGGTCAGTCCCTCGGTCCCCTCCCTGGCTGAAGCAAGCACCAGCCCAGGACCTCCTCACCGATCAGGAACCCCTTACCCCAGGACCTCCTCACCCCAGGAAGCTACTCCCTGAATACTCAGCCCTCAAACCAGGAACCACCCCTTCCCCCTCCCCTAAGATACCCCCACCCCCACTCTAGGATACCCCTCTGCCCCAATCCAGCCTCACAGTAGGTCGCCCACCCCACCAGGTCATTAGCAAGGGGAAACTGCTAAAAGTGGGGCGCCAGGCTAGGGAGCACGTCTAGGACCTGGTGGTCCTTCTGCTGACCACCACAAGTGACTTCATCCCTTCCTTCCGCCTGGTGGCCTACTACATGCTGATGGGAGCCAATGGCCAGAGGGAGGTGGTGGCGATTCCGTGTGGGTGACATTAAGGATTATGCGTGGGCACGTAAGCACGCCTCCCCCTTCTCTCCCGTCTGTCCACCCGCCCCCTCTTCTCCCCCTTTTTCTTCTCCATATTTCTTTTCCCTCCCTTCTCCTCTCTCTCTCTTCCACCCCAGTTCTGCCCGGGCAACTGTCCCTCTAGCCTCTCCCCGCAGCTGGTGTCCAAGTGACCCGAGGGGCACCGCAGCCGAGCCCTGGACAGCAGACGACGCTCAGGATGAGGGGCACCGAGGGCGCGAGTGGGGCTGGTTGGCCGTGGACAAGGGCGTGTTGTCCTCAACAAGAATAAGCTCAGTTGGGGCTGAGAGGTGGCTCAGGGTTCAGCCTCCGCCTTGCAGGCGGAAGGTCCTGAGTTCGGATCCCAGATCCCACGTATAGACGCCGCGGCGGAAGCGGGGGCGGCCTGCGCTTTGTCCTGGTAGGGCGGAGCCTGTGAATCCCGGGGCACGAAGGAGGGTGGAGGCGTCCATGGTGTTCGCTAATTCGTGGTGGTCTACACCACACAAGCCGCGCGTGCACATACACACGCATATGCACACAGTTGAATAAATAATAATAAAAAAATATTTTAAAAATCTTAAAAAAAAGATAAGTCAATTGTAAGGTAGGCGCCACGCTCACCCCAGGAAAAAACGGGGCTTTGAGGACTAAGCTTCTATCTATCAAGGAAAGACGATCTAGCTAGCGAGTCATCTATCTATCTACAAAGCTAGCTAGCGATCACGATCGATCTAGCTGGCTGGCTGTCTGTCTGCCTGTCCGTCGTCCTCCGTCCGGCGGCCGCTGTCTGATGTAGGGATATTTCTAGTTTCCCCTCCACTGTAGCTGAAAGGACATTCGGTAGGGTCCATTCGTCTAAAATTGGTTGCTGAAAGACTTGTTTCGTGTTGTGCACAAGGTGAGCTCATGAACAACGACTTCATCCTGCTGATGTTGGGTATGCACGCTGTGTTCAGTCCATTTGCCCATTTCGCGGTTTGACGCGCTGTTTCCTTATTATGTTCTGTCAAGTGATCGAGCTGGTTCGAAAATGGGGATTGAATCTATTGAAGCCTCCGCTAGTATTGATACTCTGTCTATGTCGCCTCTCGTCTAGCAATAGTTGTTGTTATTTAGATTGAGTACACAAAACAGATAAGGGCTGGTATCGCCCTTTGGAATCTGCTGTCTTAACATGTGTAATGACCCTCATTGTCTCTTCTGATGGTTCTTATGTCTATTTTGTTTAACAGAAAAACACGATCACGGCTATTCCTTTACTTGGTCATGGACTCATAAAAATAACTTTCCCTTCCTTGTTGCTTTCAGCACATGCCGGTTCTGGAACTACTCGAGTCTCTTGCAGGTTTGCAGCACACAGTTGATATATTTACTTTTTAAAATTCCTCCTCATCATTTGATTGATAGCTTCATCCATTTACATGTTTGATGTCAGTAAGTGACAGGTAAGGACTGCTGGTACTTCTAATTCGTCCTTTGTTTTCCTTGCTCCTTCAGTTGTTATCTTCTTCTGTGATTTGATTATTTTGGCAGCAACGGAATGTGATTGTCTCTGTACTTTTAGTGTACCTACAAGAATGGCTTACCCCTGTGGCGTGTGTGAAACTGTGTTAAGCCATAAGAGGCACTACATAGTTAAATATAGTGATCAACACTTAACTGCATTTAGAAACTCAAACGCAACCCTTTCCCTGCTCTGCCCATTACATTATAGAATCGATGTCAGGATTTATTGTCTTTTCATAATTACGATCCATTAAGAGATCTTTTTGTGTGTTAATACTTCAATATTTTTAACTTTGATAGCAAGGCACCAGTGTTATAGCATACTGATTCGTTGTTTCTCGTGTATGAAATTCACACCCGGAAGATCTGGCTTTGATAGACTTGATGTTCTCGAGTTCAGATAATATTTGTTTTTAACTTGTAGTCTTTTTGGAGGTAATAAACTCCCTCAATGATTTGTTATCAACAAAGGGCTGCAGCTGTCCCGTTATTTGAAAAGACAGCTTTGCTGGGTATAATGGCGCTCGCCTGCAGTGTATTGTGTTTATTTTTTTCAAGCACTTCGGCCTAATGGACTAGTCATCCATGGGGGACAGGGGCTGAGTCTCTCTCAAGCCTTATAGCTGATCTCTCTCAAGGCTACATGGGCTGAGTCTCATCTTAAGAGATAGGGCTGAGCCTCGCCGGGCTACTGGGCCAAGTCTACTCTTTGGACTGCATGGCCTCGGCTCTCTTGGACTGCATGGGCTGATTCCTCTCTAGGATTGCATGGGCTGAGTCTCATCTTGGACTGCACGGGGTTCGAGGTCTCTCTCGTGGACGCAGGGGCTCAGTCTCTCTTGTACTGCACGGGTTCAGTCGCACTGGACTTGCACGGGTTTTATCTCGTCTGGACTGCATGGGCTCGTCTCTCTTGGACTATAGTGCTCAGTCTCGCTAGGGCTGCATGGGCTCTCGCTATTGGACTACATGGCTCACTCTTTGGCCTGAGAACATTCTGCTGAGAGATCTGGAGACAAGTATGGTCCAAAGTTTCCGTTTTATGTGGATACCTTTTCTCTTCGTCAATTCTCACTTCCTTTCTGAGTTGGGGGCAATTTATTGCAAGTGTCTTGGGAGTACTTTTGGCTTTCTAGGTGAAATCCGTTGCATTCACGTGGAGAGCAGCTGAATGCAAAGGCAAAGCCACGTCATAAAGCAATTCTCAGACAGCAACGACATGGACCAAGGATATGTCTCAGGAGAATAATCCTGCCTCGAACGGGAGTGGAGACGTGACTAGGACAAGACCTGTCTGCCCGCATGTCTCTTGATAGGTTGATCATGCTTTGGCTTTTGACTTCTCTTTCCAGAGTAAGACGGCATGCAGCAGAGAACTCAATCTGCTCGTTCCCAGGACTGCACCCTACAACACGCCACGGCGGGCGACGGGAGGTTGCCGAGAAAAGAAACATGCAGCCTGGGACTGAGTGGCCGGCTAAACGAGGCGCCATCCAACTAGGAAGACGACCGGAGGCAAGCGTTTCTGGTTCGGTCTGTGTCGTTGGCGCAGTGGTGCAGCAACCCACAGGAACAAGGGGGGGCAGCCTGCAGCATCAATGAATTGGGATGACCAGGTTCCTTCCGCGACTTGGGAAGGTTTCTATGACGATTCCCTTATACTTCTCCGTCCCGGGTCTTTTCTCAGAAAACATAACGCGCCGTGAGTGAGGGCGCTCGATGGATTTTGTACATGATGCCCCCCCCCTAAGCTAACCTTGTTTGAGTGTCTGCTTCTCAGATCTAATGAAAGTTGCCCAGGGGAGAAAATAGTTCTAGGATAGGAGGTCTGCCCTCTACACAAGCTAGGCCGGAATGAGTGTGGTCCTGAAGATTCGAAAAGCTTGGTTTGTTGGTGTTGTTTGTATTTTAATTCCTTATTTATGCAGTGAACTGATAATAAGCAGAGAAAGACCAATACGAACATTTTCTAGGTTGAAGAGGAGGTGTCAAGCGGTGAGCTGTGTTCAAGAGTGTAAACAGTTGCCTCACGACAGAAGATGTGAGTTCAGATCCCAAATCCCATGTAAAAATGCCAGGTGATTATGGCAATGGCCTGTGCTTCTTCTGGCCGTGAAAGATGGGTCGGGGAAATCCCAGAGCAAGGCAATAAGGAGGTAGAGAAATCCCAGATGATTCACAAAGTCACCCTTCAACCTCCATAGGCACACACAGTAACACCCTGCCCTCCTACCACATCACACAAACACACACCACACACACAGCCACACACACACACATGACACACAAGTGCACACACAGTGGCGACCATATCAAAACCAGTGCCCAGAGCAATTCATATTACTGACTTTTGTTTAGAACATCTATTGATTGTACAACTGAAATAAACACTGTTTTGAAGAAATAAATGGCCGTGTAATACTGAGAACACTCAAGATATCTGAACAACTCCTGATAATGATGGCCCCACTCGGAGAATATACCACAAGGAAAGACCCTAAAGGCACCAAAGTTATAGAAGCAAGGGCCATTAGAGATGCCTAATGTGCAATAGCATGAATCAAGACGTCCTTAACGGGCGGGTGACTGTTTTAAGTGCGTCAATGCCCTGTGGTGACCAGGAGCCTGGTCCTGGCTAAGTTTCAAACTCTCTTCCTCCTCTGCTTGGTCCCATGGTCTGAGTCCAGATGGGCCAGCTACACATCTGTGACTCTTCTCTGTAAGATGATTGTAAGAAGGTCACTGGAGGAGGAAAAGGAGGCCGGCTCCCTTCTGATAGCTCGTTAATCTTATCAGAGTCATAGTGATCTCCAGTAGCACCCTAAGTCAGTCCCATCAGAAAGCAGCCGTGTTGTCCCTCCTCAAGATTCCAGCCTTGGGACCTCCAATCCCCAAGCCTGTCTACTTGGAGGGTTCCGGCGGGTCTGGTTGATATCCGACATCTTCCAGCGACTTCTCCCCAGACTTACGCACGATGCTGCCTCTTCACACGACACCCACCTTTGGGAGACTCATGTGTCCTTAAATGCTTTGTCAGTGACCTGGGCTTAGCCTTGGTCAACAGGGAATGCCAGGCAGATTCAAAAGAAAGACCTTAGCTGCCTGGGCTCTATGGGACAATGTGCACATGCACGCAATGCGAGTGCGCGCGCGCGCGACAATCACACCCCAGCACAGCACACACACACACACACCCACAGAGTATCAAGTATCCAGGGGTAGCGAGATGGCAAGTAAGCGAAGGCACCTGCAGTCAAACCTGGTGCTGAGTTTGGTTCCCAAAACCCACGTGATGGAGGAAGGAATGACTTCGTAGGTTGGTCGCTGACCTGCATTGTGGACTGCGGTCAGCTGCCCGGAATCCAATAACCACATCCTTGAGACAGAAAATCAGATGTGACAGGAATTGATACATCCTCCCTCCGGCTGTGTCTCCCTGTGAAAGTCACAGCTTGTGGCCGGGGATCCTTGAGTCCCCCCCCCAAACAAGGCAAACCACCCTTACCCCAGCTTGCCTCATACTCGGCGCATATTCCCCCCTCATTTGCATACTCTGTGGAGTTTTGATGAGACCCTGGGTGCTGCCTGCGCCACGAACTGACTCCGGAAGACTCTCTTTGATGTGGGGATGTTCTAGGGTAGGAATCCCTTTGGAAAGACAGAAGGGGCTGATCTCATCCCGTTTCTATGGCAACCAATTTGCACATCCCTTGGAAATCGGACTTGTTTTTAGGATTCGTTTCCGATAATTACAGCAGCTCCTGCCCCTGCCTTCTTCTCCAGGAGTGATCTCTGCCTTACTTGCTGTCGAGATCACTGATTCTGGTTTTTCTTTTTGTTCTTTTAAATTCCCATTTTGTCCCTATTCTTCTGCCTTACCCTTAAAATGTGTATTACAACTTGGCAGGTGATTATAGATATCAAAATAGGAGAGAGAAGGAAAGAGAAAGAGAGAGAGAAGAGTGACAGAAAGAGAGAATAAGCAAGAAAGACTCTTTCTTAGAATTTAAGACTGTTTTTTTTTTTTTTTTGCCTTTAGCGGTTTGCCGATGGGGACCAACGCCAGTGAATAGACAGCAAACGTCAGACCAGACTTGAAGGGAAGAACGGCAACATGGCCTCGGGGCAGACCTGGGCCCAGCTGTGAATCAGCAGGACACAGATTGGCCCCCGTCAGAATGGTGAAGAGATGAAGGGGAGATGCGTTGGAAAGAGGTGAGTCCAGGGGGCGGGCGGAGTTGCTCACGGGTCCTCCGTGCCCAGGAGCCGGCGGGACAACTCGGGTGAACCGTCCTCCTATGGAGGTTGAGTGCGTCATGAGCTGGGCCACGTCGCTGCTCAGGGAGCCTGAGCAACGCGCGGGTCTTGGGGTCCCTGAGGGCGGTACGTGGGCCCCTTCAAGGCCTTGTCTGCCCGCGCAGGTCCGCCAGAATGAGCATCCGCGCTGTCCGGTTGCTTAGCTGCACACAGCTAGTGAGATGTGGCAAATAGACA
This sequence comes from Typhlomys cinereus, assembly GCA_023101885.1. Taxonomy (NCBI): domain Eukaryota; kingdom Metazoa; phylum Chordata; class Mammalia; order Rodentia; family Platacanthomyidae; genus Typhlomys; species Typhlomys cinereus. The sequence goes on along the minus strand of JALPQD010000436.1, from coordinate 1,563,543 downwards.
ATGCAAACAGCTCCTTCTCCATGCTCCCGTCAGTTTTCTGCAAAGGGAAACTGCAAGCAAAAAGTCAGTCTGCACATTAACACATTAGGTGGCCTTCTCAATTAGCCAAAATGTTGTATGCTTGAGGCGGCACTTGTGGCCAGTGGTTGCTGCAGTGGCTGGTACAGAAGTTACTCGTCGGTGGGAGACAAGGTACTCCCTGTGGAGCCAGCCCCCAAATGGACAGGAACCAAAAAGTGCTGGAATTACAAGCATGTGCCACCATTTCATTCCAGTCTAGGCAAAAATATCTCTGGTAGAGGGACTGGAGAGGTGGCAGGGTTAAGCCGCTGCCTTTCAAGGCAGAAGGTCCTGAGTTCGGATCCTATACCCCACGTATAGACGCCAGTGGAGCAGAGGGTGGCAGCGTTGCTTGGTCCGGTAGGGGCGGAAGCATGTGAATCCCGGGGCAGGAGTAACAAGGAGGAGGTGGGAGGCGTCCATGTGGTGCACCGAATTCCGCCCCGTGGTTCTACAACCATACACACACACATACATCAGAAATACACACACGCTCAAATTGAATAAAAAAATTGTAGAATATCTTTGGGTGTAAAGGGGGCCAGTGGCCATTCTTCATTCACTCACTTATTTATCACACGGATTTGTTTTCGTTACCAACTTTGCCGGGTACTTTGCTCCTTGGGGCGACCACGTCTGCCACGGTGAGCACATGTCAATCAAGAGCAGGGTCCCAGACTGCAGACAGAGAATTGCCAACAGAAGAAATAAAACAGCAGGAGGAGGCTTAGAAGTCCGAGTCCAGCCAGAAGTATGGGGAGTTCTGTTCAGAAAACAGCCCAGGAAGGCAATCCAAGAAAGAGTACAGTCCAACTGTAATGTGTGCATGTGTTTTCATATGCAGGGTGCACACATGGGTGTAATAATATGCGGTTTCCTGTGTGGTGCATGTGTCATGTGAACGTGTGAATGGAGGTGTAGACGCGTGTGCATATGGAGTTTGTCACATGTGCACATATGTATATGCATGGCGTGAATGTGTTGCATGTGGCATGCACATTTGTGTGGTACTTTTTTTCATGTGCACATTTGTGGGTTTTGCTCACAATGTGTATGTGAAATGTTGTATGTATGCATGAAGGGTGTTCCTCTATATGGTATGTTGTGGTGCGTGTGCAAGCACACATACATGGATATATTGTGCAGCCACGGTACAAGTTTGTATTTGTGTGCATCTGGTGTGGTACGTGAAGGGGTGGGGAAATACATACAATGCATGATGCAAAGCATGCATGTTCCACATAAGGCAGTAATTTATGCATGGGTGCAGCACGTAATAAGGTACCACGAATGCATGTGTCATCCGTGTAAATTGTGTGTGTGGTTGACGTGTATGTGGTGCATCATGTGTATACGCACATGGTAAGGCAACGCACTTGTGTTGCATGTGGTGTGTGGGGGCTCCATCGCAGCACAGTTCTATAATTTTTTAAATTTTTTTTTAGGAGTTCATGGGATTGCCATTCTAGGGGTAAAGGAATACATGGCCAGGCAGAGCTGGGCTGCTGCTGCTCCCAGAAGGAGAGGGTGGCTTAGTTCAGGGCCTGCGGAAAGTGGTAGCAAGAAGAAGTTTCTGGCTTGAAGATCCTAAATAAACAGGGAGAAGGCAGACGTGTGCTGCCGGGCCACGTGTTGTGAGAGGCAAGAAAGCTGCGTTCCATGTGGAACATCTAAGTTTTCAGGATTTGGTTTCCAACCTAGCCAGGGAAAAGAGGTCAAAGACCAGCAGCGGTTAGGTCAGGAGACGCAGGTGCCGTTAGACACGCACTGCTGTTCGCACCCCTATGTTGCATTTCGAGATACGAGGTGGGCTCCGGTGTGCTCAGGAACTTATACAGAGAATGGAAATCTTAGGTTATACTGGACTAGTGTGGAGTCTGAAGGTAGGTGGTCTGCATGAGATCCGTCAAATGAAGGAATAGGAGGAGGAGAAGAGAGAAGACAGTGAATTAGAAAACAAATCTTCCCTGTGCAGGTGCTCTGCAGCAGTTAGGGATGAGAGTGGGAGGAGCTGACTAGAAACACACCCACTTCAATGCTGAGACGAAAGCTGCCCTCATTGCTCAGTGCCTTGGTTTTTTGCACATAACACAGCACCTACCGCTCCTCAGATGCAGAGGCCCGCCGGCGGTCTTGCTGTTAGGACCTGCCTGGATAACCCCACCAACGTTGGTCCGTGCAACGAGAGGAAGCATAGGGAGGGGAGGACAAGAGCCTTAGGGTGTGGAGAGGTAGCTCCTAGCCTCGTTTTTGATTAATGTCTCTTTGGTTCTCACATACCACTATGGGGGTTCCCCAAACACCTTAATAACCTCTCCTTAACATCTTCGCAACACTGGGTACAGAATTACAGCAATAGATAACGTGGGACAATTCTTTTGGGGGGAAACAAAAGACAGACACTCCACAGTGAATGTAGTTTCATCCTAGGAACCATGGAGCACCCTACGCAGCGACTGTCCCTGAGCCCCCCCTGGGAACACGGTGTCCTAGGGCCCCAGCCCAGACCCTTGAGCATCAGCTCGGATGGTGGGGTTGCTGCAGGGTCCGCAGGCGATGTGGCCCGCGACTAGCAAGCTGTGCTGGATGAACTGTTGGGGCTTGGCCTGGTGGGTGTGACCCACGTCAGGAGTCACAAAGGTCTGGACTCCTCGGCGGGTATGAAGATCGGGGGAGAATCGCTTCTTCTCAGCAAACCATGTGCTGTGCCAAGACATCCCCAATACCCACACACAAACACACACACACACACACAAACACACACACACACACACACAACAAACAACACCACATGAGGCCCTGAGAGGGTACATGGCAAGGTGGAGCCGGCTGTTCTACCTGCCCTCATGCATCATCCATGCCCTCCTGTGGCCTTCACCGCCTCACCTGCACAGCTGCGGCTGCCCCTTCACCCAGGGAGTGGCACAGAACTGGAAAGGGCTGGGTCTCTTTCTCATCAAAGGAAAACCGGATCATGAACACTGAGTTCTGCCATCTCGCGCCAGCTGGAGGCAACATGGCTCAAGACTCGTGTGTGGCCTGCTAGTGCTTCCTGGCTGAGCAGGTTCTAAAGAGAACATCCGATGTCAAAGACTGTCGGAAGATCAATCTGGTCACGATACCCAATGCCTGTCAATAACTACTAACAGGCTAATGGCTGGCGGATCCCAGGCCATCCAGTGTTCGGAGCGAAATCGACTTCCACCGACGCGGCCTCCTCCCACCGCGCCGCCATGCATCAAACGCCGCGTCCCTGGTCTGACTGACTTGAGGCACGGAGAAAGGGAGGCGAGGCCACTTTCCTGGGGTGACCCCAGTCGGTAAAATCCCAATAGAGGCTGGCCCCAGACCCCACGCCCTGCTCTCCCTCTCTCACTAGCTGATGGATCCTCTTTCTCAGAGAGGGGTGCGCAGTGAGGGGAGGGGTGTCAGTCTGACATCTTGAGGATGGTGTGAATCTAGAAATGACGGGCTGGGGTTTGTCCCACCTTGGGAAAGTGATAAATTCACAGCAACTCTGGGTTCTTATTTACGCAAGACAAGAGAGCTGCCTGCCCGTGCCCGGACTCCCTCTCTACCCACTCCTCCTTCTTTCCACCTCTCTCCATCTTTCTTCCTTCTGTGTCTCTTTCCTCTATCTCCCTCTCTCCTCCTCTATCCCCCTCTGCATCATTTCTCTCTTCTGCACCCTCTCCCTTTCTCTCTCCTTCCCCCTCTCTTTATCTTCTCTCTCGTCTCTCTCCACATAGCTTCTCTTTCCTCTCTCTCTTCCTCTCCCTTTCCCTCTCTTCCCTCCTCTCTATCCTCCCACCTCTTTCTCTTCTCCCCTTCTCTCCACATAGTTTCTATCTCCTTTCTTCATTCTTTCTCTCCTGCCTCCAGTCTCTCTCTGTGTGTGTCCTTCTATCTCTCTTCTCTCTCCCTTCCTCGTGCCCCCCAACATTTTTACTTCCGTCTTTCTGCTCTTTTTCCCTCTCTCTCTTCTCTCGTCTCCCCTCTCTCTCTCTCCTCTCCTCTCTCCTCTCTCTCTCTCTCTCTCTCTCCCTCCCTTCCAGACCATCAAGAGCTTCTGTGGAATGAACATTGTTCACTGGAACACTTGGCTGAGAGGCAGCAATCAGGATGTCGGTTACAGGCTGCAGACAAGACCTTTGATCTGACTGGTAATAAATACCAGGGAGGCCGCAGAGAGGGCTCTGTCCACTGGGCTCCATCTGCACCCACCAACTCAGCAGCATTCCCGAGCCCCCAGGCTGCCAGGAGTGGAGTTTGTGACCCCCACGCCCGCCCATGGCTCCCTGCAGGGCACCTGGTGCATCCTGCGGGCCAAGGGGTTTCGGGGAGCAGCATCTTGAGCAAGCACGTGCATCGTAGGCAGGCCGAGCTGAGGGTTTGCAGAGGAGGGCGGCACTCTGTGGATGCGTGGACTTGGCCGCCTCGGGAAATGACACCCAGCAACTTCCCACGTGACACCCCACTGACAGTCCCAGCATCATAGAAAAGTGAGGGTTTGGGGTATGTGGATAGTGTGCCCAGGCTCACCATGGTCAGGGGACTCCGAGACACTGCACGGGGCCGGGAAACCACTGACTTTTCTCAGACGATGCTGGGGGCCTGGACATTGGAATTTTTTTTCCAAGGAAAATGTCTAATTGTCTCACCTGGGAGTGACTCATGAAGGCGTGTCCAGCCCAGCTGGGAATGCGGATTGGGATGGCTCTTTATAGAACAACCCTGTCTTTGGGTGACTGGGGGAGACACACTCTGTGTGAGGGGGACTTAGATTCCCATGTGTTCAAGACAGCAGCAGTGAGCCTTCCTCCCTCCCTCCTTCCCTCCTATCCTTACGCTACTCCGCCACTCCTCTTCATCCCCTACCCATCCCTCCCTCCCTCAAGCCCCCCCCCCTCCTCCCGTTCCTCCTCCCTCATTCCTCCTTCCTCCTCCCTCCCTCCTTTCTTCCTCCTTCCCTTCCTTCTTTTCTCCTCCCTTCTCTTTCCTCCTCCTTCTTTCTTCTTAATCCTCTTTTCTACTTCGTCTCTTCTTCTTCTCCTTCTTCTTTCTTCTCCTTTCTCCTCTCTCCTCTCCGTCCTCCTCATCCTGTTACTTTTTTCTTTTTTCCTTCCTTTCACAGATTTTGCTTTATCATTTTTTCCACAGGGCCTCTGTCTGTAGTCCAGGCTGTCTTTGAACTCATGAAGCTAGGATTATAGCTCGAGCCAGCACGCCCCTCTGACCCGTGCTTCACTGGGGCTCACGTCCACAGACGTCTCTGCTCTGAGTGGATGACATAGTCTGTCATGTCTGCGGCCTGGCAAGGAAAATCCCCTGACTCAGAGGTTCCAGGTTCCAAAATGAAAGACCCTCAACTCAAGTCTTGCCTGTGTCCCCTGCAACCAGTACTTGCTCCTTGGGTAAGGTATGTCTTTCTGAGCCTCGGTTTCCCCCAGGGACCAGTTGTAAGGACCCACGGGGTGAAATGGTTAACATGCTCCGTGCTAATAGAGTGAACCAACTTGGTGTTCAGCTTTCCCTGGTAAGGGTGCCCACACTGGAGACAGTGTGGAGGACCAGAGAGAGAGAGAGAGAGAGAGAGAGGAGTGTAGCTTCAGGCGGCTCTCCATTCCCTTGAGCTTCTGGCCGTCTTATATTAGACTGAGTGTTTCTTTCGTCGCTAGTGGTGGGAACAACACTCGGCTTGGCCTCGCCCCCACCCACCCACTCTAAGGTCACGACAGTTTCTTCTCTTTTTGGAATCTCTGGACAGTATCAGCATCACCAGGCACCAGGTGTTGGCCAACGATGACCAAGGGAAGTGTCCAGAAAAGACCTCCTCCCTTCTCCCTCATCCCAGACCCTCCCATGTAGCCTTGAGTATGTTTCTGTCTTTCTGTCAACCATCTCTCCGTGAGAGCTCTCAAATTTCACCCAAATCTCATCACCACGGGACCCTACACCTGACCCCCATCGAAACCACTTAAAGGCAAATGTGGGCAGTAAACAATCTTGCCCCCTCTTTTCTTCCAGCCGATGGAGCAGCGAACACTTGCAAATGCCCATAAAGAAGCCCATAAAAGGATGCTGAGCGCCACCCCCATTTGCAAAGCCGCCGGCGTGCACGCTCATCACGAGGAGACGGGCTAAATAAATCACGGCTCTCCTCTGTAAGCAGGAATGAGCGCTCAGCACTTCAGTCATGTCGGAGTGATCTACAGAAAAGATCCGCAGGATGTATCGATAGGTGGGGAGGCGGAAGCGGCACAGTGACTGCATCCGTGTAAACACAAAATGAAGTGTGTTATTGAACACGGCACGCCCCCCTCGTGCGGAGTGAAATGCCCGGAAGGATGCTCAGCAGAGCCATCGGCGTGGGGCTGAGTAAGGTGATGGAGAAACTGAAGCGAAATAAACCAAGAGAAGGTTCGCAACCGGCTTCCTTCTTTTCCTGAAATGCTGGTTGCTTTGTAGTGAGGAGCCTGGGAAACCAGAATGGGGGAGGGGGAGTGTGTGTACTTCAGTTGACAAAGCTCACCTGCCAGGTGTGAAGACTTGGGATCCATCCCCAGCACCCCAGAAACCAGGCCTAGCTATGGGGGTGCAGGTCTATAATCCCAGCACTGGGGAGCTGGAGGCAGGAAAATCATGAGTTCAAGGTCATCCTATGTTGCAAGTTCAAAGACAGCCCTGACTACAACACACACACACACACTCACACTCATTCATACACACACAGTGAAAGTTAAAATTACAATGCTATTCAAGAATACTATTTCAATAGAATTTGGTAAAAATGAGTGTAGTCTGCGAGCTATAGCCGAGGCTAAATGGCTTACTGTTGTATTCTCGCACAGAAACTTCTCATGAGACGGCCTCAACTCGTCCATGCATCCGTAAACGTAAATATGAGCAAAAGGCTGACAACTGCTATCGGATCCAAGGAGCTATCCATACTCTGTCGCTCTGTTTGCAGAATGAGCAAAGTCAGGTGGAAGGCCGGGGAGATGGCTCATGGGTTAAAAAGTCTTGGCCTCACAAGCAACAGGACCCATGCTCAGATCCCCAGGCCCCAGGTAAAAACACCAGAGATTTCAGCGGCCTGCACTTCCAGCCCTGGAAGGTGGAGCCTAGGAAAACCCAGAGCAAAGCATAAAGGAGGTGCAGCAGTTCAGAATGATTCCCAATGTCACCTTTGGTTACACAGACCCCATCACACTTAAGGTACTTGATACACACACACCACACACAACCACAACAACAACCAGTAAAAATTGAGAAAAAAGTTGGAATAGAGCCCCACTGTTGCCAGGCAGAATCCTGGCTTTCTGGATGGATGATGGGGAATCCTGGAGAGTGGGCATGGAAACTTCTAGAAGCAGTAGAGCTCTCTCTCTCTCTCTCAAGTTGTACCGGTTAGTTCAGTTTTGAAAAATTAATTAAGCCAAGCTCTTAGGATTTCTGCACTTTTTGGTATGCGTGTTACACATCAGTAAATGTTAAAAAAATTCATGTCATTAAAGTTTTTTTAAGATGACAGGAGAAGAAAGCCCTTTATCTTCCTAGAAAATCTACTATAAACTAGTGCTGGTTTTTTTTTTTTAAAGGCTTTAACATGAGTAAACAGTCATTTCTTTAATGGAGGGAGAAGCCCAGAGCTTTCTTGAGAATTTTCAAAGGCCGTTCACCCTGCAGAACGACAGAACAAATGATTGCCCTCTCTTGGCTGGGACTGGAAGAGGGGGGGGTCTCAAAAACAAATCCTTGAGGGACCATTTCATCACACCTGACAGGTCTGTCGGAAGTGGTCTTCCCCCCACTGTCCTTCATCATCTTTGCTTTCCCTCCAGTGCGCGGTGGAGGTCAGGCACCTGACCCATCCGCTCCTCCCCCACACACATATGCGCATTTAGATCCTCCCCTGTTTACCGGGATGCTTGGGATAGATCGGGGGGTGGGGGGTGGTGAGAAGGTTGTGTAGGAATGCTCCCCACCCCAGGCTTGTAATTTAAGGACACTTCGAGAATTCTCCAGGGCATTGGCTCTGAGCGGAAAATAAATGCGGGTCATTTGTAGGGTAGACGGTTCCCCAACATACGTGCCCCTTGTGAGGGGAGATGGATGATGGGGCAGGTAGCTTCCTCTGTAAATCAAAGAGCATTTAGACGCCATGGCTCTCCTTAAGATATGACAGAGGGAGGGAGGGAGGGACGGAGGGAAGGAGGGAAGGAGAGAGGCAGAATGGAAAGAAAGCGACAGACCATGTGGGCAGAGGCAAGACGTGGGGGTGCGGGGGGGGGCATCTTGTGGATTCTGGCAGATAGCAGAAAAAATCCTTGGGTCGTCTCATGGGAACCTGGTAATTTGTAAATTACCATCTTACACTGGGACAATGGGTTTCCTTTCTTGAATTACCCACATCCAGTCTCCAGTTTCCCTCTCTCAGTGGCACGGGAAAAGGAGTTTAGAGAGGTGGGTTCGAATCCTGGCTGTGTGTAGTCTGGGGAAGCTCTCTGGTCCTTCTCTGGCCCTCAGAGGTCTTGTGTGATATTAAAGACATTAAATAAGATTAAATGTCTTCCATGGGGCACTTACCTGATTTTTCCATTCCTAGTGATGATAACCCCCCCTTTCAAACGTCTTCCTCCGAGTCACAGGTTCTTGGACAAGTGGAGTGACGGTCTCCCAGACGTTTGGAAACTTCTGGAGACATTGCTAGTTGTCACCGTGGAAGAAGAACGGTGGCTCTTGAATCGGAAGGGGTAAAGGGGTGCAGAGTGCTAAGCACCCTGCACACCGCCAGAGCTGCCTGGCCCGAGTGGAGACAGCTGGCTTTGGGCTGTATGTACTGAACTCCATTCCCCCCGGACGCAGGTCCAGCACGCCGCCATCTGTCCTCCCTTTGGCCTCACGTCCTCCTGCAAGGAGAGGTGGCGCTGATTGTAACGGGCCTGGACTCAGAGCCTGGCTGGCCCCTGACCAGCTGTGTGTCCTCGGCTGAGCGCTGGGCCTCTCTGGGCCAGAGTGTTCTCAGGGGTAAAACTGGACCTGGCTAGAGGGGGTAACCATGGTGAACAGTTCGTGGTGCTCAGAGGCACATCTGTGACCTGCTGGTGCCTGCCTCATGTCTGTGTCCCGGTCACGTGGAGGGGAAATCTCTCTCTTTCTCCCTCTCATCTCTCAGGCTCTTCCTTTTTCTTTAATTTCTCCCTTTTCTTCTTTCCATTCTCTCTTTTCTTTCTCCCGGTCTTCTCCCCCCTCCCTCCCTCTCTCTGTTTCTGGCTCCCCCTGAGGCGGGAACCAAGGTGGGGGCAAGCTGTGTCAGCTGCAGTAAAACATGCACCGTTTCAAAGCTTCCCAGCCCAGCCACCGCTCAAAGGGAAGGCTGAGGCCGTCTGGTTTCTTTCTCTTTCACTTCCCGCCTTGGGTTATTAAAGTTAGGATCCTATAGGAAGAAGGGTTGAACTTTGAAAACCCTGGACTCGGATTCTGTGGGACTTTCTTATCACGTCGCCAGCACCCCCTGGGCTTTCCTCCCTAGGTGGCGAAAATGGGGGGTCATCAGAAGCTGGGGGGATGCGCCGTCTGGGTCTCATGTGGCTTGAGCTGCGGCCGCTCCACTTGCCCTGAGTCAGTTGAGGACCACATGTGTCCTGAACCCCCAGCATCTGAGACCCTCCTGACCTGCAAGGAGCTGGGGGCCACAGGGGCCCTGCCTGCTGCCCCTCCAAAGACCCTCTGCAGCCTCTGCCCTGCTCCCAACAAGTTTCACCTAAGTCAAGGGAAGGGGGCCCGAAGCTCCGTTGGGAGAGTTTTGCCCAGCACATGGGACGCTCTGGAGTCCCATCGTGGACTATCAGCCTGGCACTCAGGAGTGGAGGCAGGAGGGCCAGAAGTTCAAGGTTATCCTTGGCTATGGAGAGACTTCACGGTGAGATAGGCTGATGAGAACTGTCTCAAGAGAAAGAAAAAGAGGAAGAAAGAGAGGAAGAAAGGAAGGAAGGAAGGAAGACAGGGAGGGAGGGAGGGAGGAAAGAAGGAAGGAAGGAAGGAAGGAAGGAAGGAAGAGAAAGGAAGGAAAAAGAGGGGGGAGAGATGAAAGAGAAAGAAACAGAGGGAAAGGAAGAGAGAGAAGAAAATGAAGAAGGAAAGAGAGAGGAAAGAGAAGGGAAGGGAAAGAAGGGAAGGGGAAGGGAAGAGAGGAAGGAAGGGAAAGGAGGGAGGGATAGAGGAGAGGAGAGGGGAGAGGGGAGGGGAGGGAGGGGGGAGGAGTGCTTCGTTGAACTCCAAGGGGGAGACCACAGCCCAGGCTGCCTGTCAAGGGCTCCCACTGCTTTCTCCTCTCACAATCCCAGAAGATGCTGAGGCGACAAACCCAGGCTCACGTGGATGCACCTGGCTGAAGGTGTGATTTGCTGCATGGCTGAGCTGGCTAGATAGCTGGTGGCTCTCGGATGCCGGTTTGCTGAGACTTACCCTGTTTGAGCAAGAGGAAGCAAAGGACTGAACCCCCAGGCTACAGGTACAAGCCCAGTGCCTGGGAGAAGACAGGAGGACATGAGTTCAAGGACCTAGTACAGTACACAGCAGTAAAAGACTTAACGAAGGAAGAAAAGGAGAAAGCGAAAAGTAAAGCGCAGAGAAAAGGAAAGATCGGAAAGTAAAAGTAAAAGAGTGATAGAGATAGGAAAAACGTAAGTTATAGAAGATGGGAACGGGAGACATGAAGAAGCGAAAGAAAGCAACACAAGGAGAAGGAGTAAAGAAAAGAAGCAAGAAGGATATGGAGAAAAAGAAGCGAAGGGAAGGCACGAAAGGCTCTTTTAGCATCAAGGAGAAGGAAAGATACGAAAGCAAGCACTGAGAAGGATAGGAAAGATGGCGTAAAGAGCTGTAAAAAAGGGACATAGAAAAATAAAGACAAGCTTGTATCCGAATATTTAGGAAGGCAGATGAACAGAATAAAACGGAACGAAAAGAACGCATAATAGTTGAACTAAGTTGAACTAAGGCCGATCGGACGCAGCGTGTAGCACAGACTCAAGGCAATTGCGAAGAACGCCTTCACTTCCAATCAGCAGTTTCCTTTCGTCCCTCCTCATTTCCTCCCCTCTCCGGAAAATACCTCCCTCGGGTGCGTATATTTCTTACTATCCCTTTCTCCCTCTCTCCATCTTTCCCTCCTCTTCTTCCCACCATTCTTCTTCCATTCCTTTCTTCCTCCCTCTCTCCATTCTTCTATCCTTCTTTCCCTCTCTCCTCCTCCCTCCTCCTTCCCTTCCTTCCTCCTTCTCTCCCTCCTTCCATTCTCTCTTCTATGCCTTTCTCCCTCTCTCCATCCCTTCTCTCTCTCTCCCTCCTCCACACACACTCCTTCTTCCTTTTTTCTTTTTTGTGTAATCTTCTGCCAGAGAAAACGTTGAGCCTGCAGTGATTTCTACTGGAGGAACAAGCGCTCCTGAAAACGAGTTGCTGCCATTGGGTTAGCAAAGGAAATTTATTCTGCCCAGAGGAAGACCTATGCCTCGGCTTCCAGACCTGCCAGAACTTTCTCAGCCCTCCCTGTAGACATTTCTTTCATTCTCAAGAATTGCCTCCTGTTTTCTGACCCGTTCCTGCAGTGGGAGCTGTGGTTTCCTTGCTGTTCTCCAGTACAGAACGCCAAGACTGACAAGTACCCAAGCCTCCTGCGTAGCCCCTAATAGCCTCTGCTTTCTGGGGCAGACCTCTCGTTTCCCACCTGGACTACATTTCCCAGGTTCCCTGAGGCTACATGGGGTCACGTGACTCCCTTTTGCCCTGGTGACTGAATGCAGTGCACCCTCTGTGTCCGCAGAGCTGGGATTAGGGAGATGACTAGGATGAAGCAATTGCTGTGTAAGTGCGAAGACCCGAGTTCAGATCCCCAGCCCTCACGTGAAGCTGGGTACGGTCGTGCATATCCGTAACCCCAGCACACCTACAGTGAGATGCAAGCTGTTGCCGTGCTGGCACGTGTGTGTTGCTGACATACAGGGGAACAGAGGACGTAGTTTTGGCTTACTGTGGTCTGGTTACAGTTCTGAGTCCAGTTTGGCTGCAGAGCGCACACCCACACCAGGGCTCAACCACGTGGGCTTCCATTCACCCAGACTGGTCTGGCTCCAGCTGGCGCTGAGTGCCAAACCTGCCAGCAGCAGAGGCTAACACCAAGATCCAAGGGAACTGGCCACACCACATCCACTGGACTGCTGAGAGAGGGGCGAACCTCCCTTGCCAAACGGCATGTCTGCCCATGTGTGCCCAATTACTGAACAGCTCCCCCCATCTTACACACCTGCCCAGGGGATCACCCCCCCCCCATGGGCTGGTTCTCCTGCAGGCTTGCTCAGGGCTTCGCTCAGCTCTTGAGTCTTCACACGTGCGCCCGGAGCTCAGCCTTCAACTGTCTAGTTAACACCTGCAGCCAACGAACGCAGAGGCACCGGCCAGCCGCTCATGGCAAACATGGCCGCTGCCACAAGTAAGGCAGAAGGAAGACTGAAATCAGGCTGTCCTCTGACATCACAGAGACCTCCATGTGCACACCCACCTCGCCAACAGAGAGAGACAGAGACAGAGAGAGACAGACAGAGACAGACAGAGACAGAGACACAGAGACAGACAGAGAGAGACAGAGACAGAGACAAAGACACAGAGAGACAGACAGAGACAGAGAGACAGACAGAGAGAGGCAAAGAGGGAAATACAGAGAGACAGACATAAAGAAAGATATACAGAGACAGAGATAGAGAGACAGACAGAGACACAGAGAGAAATACAGAGAGATAGACACAAAGATACACAGAGACAGACACAGAGAGAAAGACACACACAGAGATATACACATACAGAGGCAGATAGATAGACAGACAGAGATGGGGGCTTTGCCATTAATGAAGGCAAAAGCTATTTATGCAGCATTTATACTGGGGTAAGTATAAATCAGGTAGAAATGCTGCAAGGACTGTGGGGGAGACACGTGGGTTATATGCGGATATCATTTCATTCCAGGAACCAGGAACTAGAAGTCTGTGAGGTGGTGGTGGTGAGACTGGGAACATTCTAGAACCTCTTTCCCATGGACGGAAGTGATACTTACCTTGACTGATCCATCACCCAACTCTCCCCTGTATCCCCGTCACTTCTGGGTGATCGTTAAGAACAGAGAACCAGAAGGCAGCAGAAGTCTGGGGCCCCATCTTTCTTGGAGGTGGGGACTACCTGTCAGTCAGCTGTTGATCTGGACTTGCTCTGGGCTTTGTGAGGCCTCTCAGTCTCTCTCTCTCTCAGTCTCTCTCTCTCTCTCTTCCTCTCTGCACTTGAATGTGAAGTCTTTGCTCCAGTTCAATTCTTCCCCAGGCCTCATCAAGTATTTTCTTGAATACCCTTGGTAGTTTTCACAGTTGTGTATTTATCAATACTTATTTATCTTGCACGCGTATGTGCGTTTACATGTTAGCATGGGCGCACGTGCTTGGCGGTCAAAGGTCAGGTTCACCTGACTTCCTCAGGAGCTGTCCATCTTGATTTTTGAGTCTCACTGACCTGGGACTCAGCTAGCCCAGTTGTCCCGCGAGCCCATCTCTGCTTCTCTCTGTATCTCAGCCGTGGGATCACAAGTACGTGTCCTCACTAGCTTTTAGTGTTCCTGGCGTTTTGACCCACAGTCATCTTGAAGGCCCCAGTGAAGTTGTGGGTCTTTAGTGGAATCTCCTATGACATGTGTCCTTCAAGAGAGTCACACATATGGGTCGGAGAAAGGGCTCAGGGATTAAAACCTTTGCATCGCAAAGCAAAAGGACCTGAGTTCAGATCCCCAGAACCCACATAAAAATGCCAGGCAGAAAAGGCAGCGGCTTGCAATTCTGGCCCTGGAAGGCAGAGTCTGGGAAACCTCAGAGCAAAATAATAAGGCGATAGAGCAATCCAGGATGATTCCTGATGTTACCCTTGGGCCTCCACAGCACGCATACTCTCAAGCACCCTCTTGTACATACATGCACATGCTAAATATGGGAAGGAAGAAGCTTCTAGAACTCAGACAAAGCAATAGCAGCAAGAAGGGATACTTATGATATTGATGGCTTTGGGGGAGACACTGAGCCACTGGGATCCAGACCCGGGAGGGAGAGACTTGGGGTGTCAACACCTCTTCAGTGTCTTTCCTTCTTGTGCCCCATGAACTGTTGGTATCAACCCTCCAGAAGCTTCCCAAGCAATGTGGCTTGAAGGACAGCTGGATTCTCAGCTGCTGTGCACAGAGCCCTAAAGGACAAGTGGCTTGACTCTGGGCCTCTGCGGAGCCTTTGTTGTTGTTGTTCTTTGTGTTTCTAATCCACACAACTGCACTGCCATGGAAATCAAAACAGGAGCTGAGCCAAGAGAATTTCAATCACAGAATAGGAATCCCTGTGGCTTACAGATGCTGGGGTCCCATTTCTCCAGGAAAAGAGGTATCGGACCCATATGATCATGGTGGACCAACTGGGTCTCCTTGGGCAGAGGGCTCGTGAAAGTCTTTGCAAGTCAGAATTCTGTCACATCTTGAATGGAATTTTAAAAAAAAATCCATCCATGAGAATTGGGACTAAAGACGCCATTGGTTAAACGACATACACAAGCCCGTCCCTGGTTTCACAAGGAGCATCTCCTACAGGAAAGATGGGAGTGAACCAGGAAGAGCTGAAGACACGTGTCGGGGACAGAGTCCAGAGCATGCTGGGAGGAAAATTAGGGGGCAAAACAAGGGCGGGGGGTGGGGGATTCCAAACAAAACCACCCCTTTCTGATTTCCTGAGTTTTCAATGTGGGGATCGTTAACAGGGGCATGCTGGTTAATCTTAATTGAGGGGCAGAGGAAGGGAATTTCGGAGGTAATCAGATCCCCAAACATACAGGGCTTTATAGATTAAAGCGAAGTTATCTCCTAATCCCATCAAAATGTCATAATCTTGTGTCGCAGCGGCCTCTAAACACATCTGATTGAGATGCCAGAGAGAGTGTTGAATCTGGGATCCATCACTGCTCTGGCGTCCGGGAAGCAGTAACCCCAAACCAGAAGATTGGATTTAATGTGGTCTGGAGGTATTCACTACAAAGGCCGGAGCCCTGGCTCCAGCCCCCCTCGGGCTTCACAGGGGGAGCAAGAAGGCTGCTGTCCTCAGATGCGTTGCTTTGAAAGGAAATTTGCCCTCAATGGAAAGAGATGCATCTTTCTTTTCTTTTTTTTTTTTTGGCTGATTGTAAAATTAATGTGTGCCTGCTGTGAAAAATACAGACAGGAGAGAGAGAGAGAGAGATGAGAGAGAGAGAGAAAGCATCTGCTCCTGCTAGCCAGAGTAGTGTGTGTGCGGGTATGTATGTGTATGTGTGTATGTGTGTATATGCATGTATGTGTGTGCATGTGTATTTGGGTGTATGTATGTGTGTGTATGTGTGTATATATGTGTGTGCATGTGTATTTGTCTGTGTGTATATGCATGTATGTGTGTGCATGTGTATTTGTGTGTATGTATGTGTGTGCTTGTATGTATGTGTATGTATGTGTGTATGTGTGTGAGTGTATGTGTATATGTGTGTATGTGTATGTGTGTATGTGTGTATATATGTGTGTGCATGTATATTTGTCTGTGTGTGTATGTATGTATGTGTGTGCTTGTATATGTGTGTGCGTATGTGTGTATGTGTGTGCGTGTGTGTATGTATGTGTGCATGTGTATTTGTCTGTGTGTGTGTATATGTGTGTCTATATATGTGTGTGCATGTGTATTTTGTCTGTGTGTGTGTGTGTGTGTGTGTGTATGTGTGTGCAGGTGCAGGTGTATATTCCAGTTTGTGTGTTTACAGAGGTAAAACCTTGCGTGGCTTCCCAGGCTCTGTGCACTCTGGGTTTTGGGACGTGTCTGTCATTGGCTTGAAGCTCACGAGCTAAGTTACACCAGCTGGCCAGCTGGCCAGTCTCTTCCTCCTTGTGCTGGGTCACGCACACACGTGTACCGCACCTGGTTTGCTTTCTGTGTGAGTTCTGGGTTCCAGTTCAGGTCCATGTGCTCGCAAGGCAAGCTCCGAGCACCGTCCAGTGCCTAGAGTGTCATCTTTCCAGCTGCCTCACATCCCGCTCCCCCGTCCTGCCCTGAACACTGTTTAGTCCTCTCGCCGCATCTTGCTTCTTCCATTCCCATCCTAAGATGGACCTTGGTTGACTTTCGTGGCTCCATCCACCAGATGCAGCCAATCAGTAAGTGCTGATGGCATCTCTGAATTTCCTTCTGAAACCCAAAGCAAGACTCTGATGTGTTCTGTGGCCGTTGTTATGGCATGGTTATAGGGTTGCATATACACACATGACACATATACATGCAGCACATTACACCCACAACACATACGCACAATACATATACACACAACACATACACATAGCACATACATATACATAACACATATATACACATAGTACATATATGCTTACCACACACATACATACAGTACATATACACTCACCACACATATACTCACAACACATATATACTCACGGTACATATACATGCACAACACATACACAACACAAACGTACAAATATATACATGCATAATGTATATACATGCACAAACATACATATATAAATAACATGTACATATAAAACACATATACACATACAACAAATATGCACACACACACATGTGCAACATGTATACATGCACAGCACTTATACATGCACAAAACATGCCAAAAGGTCCTTATTGGAGGTGGGGAGGGGGTAAGGCGGCTGTTCTCAGGGACCTCAGCTCACGTCCTGTCCTGCAGTGAGGTGGTGACTTACACAAGTGCTTCAACTACTGGGCAGTGGCCAGAGGTTAGGACACATGGCTAGACGCCCCAAAGTCTGGGTTTGTGCCCTCCTTCATGGGACCTGATAAGGTCATATGACAAAGAACTAGGGACTGATCCAGTGCCATTGGACACGAGTACAGTTTAGATGTGGCTTTTGGGAGCTAACAATGGCACTTTAGCCTCTAGTTCTATTCACAGATGTGACAGCGAGCGAGCCAATTCTAGAAGAAAATGACTCCCGCGTGTGCTAACCGACCTCTCAGCTCCAAGTAGCTTTTCCTTCTGCAGAAAAGCAGCGTCCCAACCCTTTTGTCGGTTGATGGCTTTCAGGGGCTACTGTTTGTCCTTTCTGGGCCTTGAATAGACAATGGCCAGGACACCTGCGGAGACCCTGCAGCTTCCACGCTGTTCTGATCGCTGGCCACTTCCTGTCATCTCCGCTCACTACATCTTCCTCCTCCTCTGCTTCCTTCTTCCTATGCTCTCTCTTTGGATCCCCCTCATCTGGATGCTCTGTGAACATGTCTCTGGGTGACAGTCAATCAAGCAGCCCTAGTTCAGCTCACAGATGGTGAGATTCTACATGGGGCACCCAGGGCCCCATGTCTTGAGTTCAAGATCAGTGTCTAAAGCATCTTCACACAGTCCTTCTGGTGAGAAGGGTGGGTGGTTACGAGGACTGTGAAATCATCCTTGAGTGGATGCCAGGAAGTTCACAGACAGATGTGCAACCTAGCTACCATCGAAGATCAGAAAGTCATAAAGCAAAGGGATATTTGGGTCACTGAAGACAGAGCAGAAGGAAAGACTCTATCTCTCTCTCTCTCTCAAATGAAAACTTGAAGCAACTGGAATTCAGCTCAGCGGAAGGGAAAAGATCCTTAGAACGGTCCAGCAGCAGAAGAGTTTGGCGGATCCCCCCCCCCATCCTGTAGCTCTGTCTTGCAGCAACATGATCCAAGCTGGTGAAATGATCCATTCACTCAACCTTCTCTCCTCCTCAGTGTGTCCATTTGTGCAACAGCTAGATTGGAGCCTCATGTACCGGTTCACCAGCGGCTCCCATCATACACGTGCATGATCTTATCCACAGACTTCCAAGGAGTCAAGCATGCTGAAAAATACCCCCCCCCATCCACACACACCCTCCAAACCTCACCCTGAGAGAAACATGAAATCGACCTCGTGGCCCACAGGAAGCCCGGACATTTAGCTGGTACCAGGGAGACCTTTAAATCAAGCTGGGTTGCCCTGGGGCAGTCTTCGATTGGAAAGGACAGGCATCAAAGCTGGCTTTGCCCGCCTGGGCCTCACCTCCCCCTGCGGTCAGCAGGACAATCGAGCTGCAGACGGGCCGGCTGCCCTTCAACACGGGTCTCACATTAGCTGGTGTCAACAGGGATTAACTCAGCCCACACGCCCACCCTGTGCCATTTGCTAGTTTACCTTCACCAGCCCCACGTAATCTAATCGGGACCGTGGCCTGGCCTTCTACAAGCACAAATGTATTCAGGGAGCCGAGGGGACATGGGTCGCCCCTGGCCGCCCTGACTTCTCGCTGTCTGACAAGCCTGACCCCCAGCTCTAAGCCTGGGTCCCCCAGAGACATCAGAGGTCAGAACCTCGCTGAGGCAGAAGGGAGCAAAATGCTAACAGAAAGCGACGGAGGATATTGGAAACATGTTCTCTCCGACGGCAAAGCTTTAGAAATCCGAGAAGAACACGAGGCGACAAGCGCAGCTTTCAGGGCTGGCGAAGGCTTTTCCTGTCGTGTTTCAACGGGAATTTGATAAAGCGATGGTTGGGACAGAGGGGAAAAGAGGGAGCCGGGCCAGGCCTGGAGCAGATGGCGAGCCACAGAAGGACGAATGCTTCCCACACCTTGCCCGAGATTCAGTGGGCATGGCTCGCTCGCTTCTCTGGCTTTTAATGGAGGGCCCTCCCTCCCTTCCTCCCTCCTCCTCATCCTATTCCTCCACCTAGCCTTCCTCCTGCTTGTTTTCTTTCTCTTTCTTCCCCTTCCTTTCTTCTTTCTTTTCTTTCCTCCTGCCCTTCATTCCTCCCTCTCCTTTCATTCCCTTCCCTTCTCCTTCCTTCCTTCCTTCCTTCCTTCCTTCCTTCCTTCCTTCCTTCCTTCCTTCCTTCCTGCCCTCTCTTCCTTTTACCTTTCTTTCTTCCTTTTTAATCTTTCTTTCTTTCTTTCCTTTCTCTTCCCTCTCTCCTTTCTCTTCTCTTTCCTTCCTTTTATCTTTCTTGGTTCTCTCTCTCTCTCCCCCCCCCCCTTTTCTCTCCATCTTTCAGCAATAAGTATTTCATCAGAAAACCCTGGCCTTCTTTTTCCTTTGAACCCCTGACCTAGGAGTATATTTACCTGGCTTTCTCTTACCTTCCTTCTGCATCCCCTAAAACTGATGTAAGAGGGTCTCCTGGTGCCTCCCACCTGTTCAGATCACCCCAGTGCCCAGGAGCATTCTCTGGTTGCCAGTCCTGTCCCCCCAGGTTCCTTTTGTCCTCGCCTACCTCGCAGATCCAAGTCTCACTCTTCTACCTCATTCTTTTAAGACAGGATCTCTAATCAAACCCAGAGTTCATGGATAGGATGCGTTTCACAGGCTTTCTCTTCTGTTCGAGGCTTGAATGCAACATCCACTTCCTGCTCACTGCTCTGGACCAGCATGGTTTCTCCTTAAACATCACATATGGGCAGAGTAAAGATACAGGTTCCAATGGTCCAGTGTTAATGAACTATTTACACTGAACGCCATATATACCTCATGTCACAGGACCAAACATCTCCCCTCCTCTTCCAGTCTTTTGTCTCCCAATGTCCATCAGAACCTTCATTTTTATTATCAGACATTAGTTTTGCCTTTTTTGCTCTCTCTATCTGTGTGTGTGTGTATTGTGTGTGTGTTCATATGTGTGAGAACAGTTGGGTGTGGGTGTGCATACATGTCCATATGTGCACATGTGGGAGCGGAGGCCCAAGGTTGGTATGGGATGCGCCCTGGTCCTTCTTCCACCTCCTCCTTCTGAGACATGGTCTCTAATCAGATTCAAAACTTGCTGACAAAGGCTGGTCTGGAGAGGCAGCTTGCTCTGCAGACTTCTGGTCTCTACCTTCCAGGACTAGAACTGCGAGTAGGCTGCAACACCTGTCAACATTTAGGTGGGTTCCAGGGATCTTATCTCAGCTTTTCTTGCTTAGGTCAGAATATTTGATCACAGAATCTGAAGATTAGCTCTTATCTATCCCCATTTACTATTCTCTCTCTCTCTCTATTTACTATCTATCTATCTATTTATCTATCTATCTATCTATCTACTATCTAGCTATCTATCCATCTAGCTGTCATCTATCTAGCTATCTACCTATTATCTATCTATCTACTTACTATCTATCTATCTGTCTGTCTATACTACCTACCTATCATCTGTCTTCTATCATTTATTACTCATCTATTGATCAATATCTGTCAATTCACTGACATACCATTTATTGTCTCTCACTTATTTATCCTTCCATTATTTGCTTACCTACTTTTTATTATGCTTCACAGAAGCTCAAAGGATATCAAGATGGTGTCTTTTCCTTGTTTATCACAGCTGCAAGAGCTTGCCATTTCCCAGTGTTTCTACAATGGAGTAGAAACACAGGAAAGAGAGAAAATCACCTGAAACCCTGGTCCTATTAATGTCGACAACACTACTGTGAATAACCAGTCACTTGACTATTTCAGATATGCTTCGTTGTCAGTTTACTTACTGTGCCATTGGAAATAAGAGCAAAATCACTACAGTCAATGTAATAAACAGTTGTAAGACTTACTTAGAAAATTTAAAATTGAGTTATGATTGGATTCAGAACTCTCACAGCTAGTAAAGAGGTCCGAAGAAAGGGACATATTTCCATGTGTACTCATGAAGTTGAAGCTGAAGATGTACTGAGTTTAATAAGCCTGTCACAGGAAGGCAAAAGGGCTCTATGATTGTACTTATATGTGGCATGTGAAGCAATTAAAGGGGTAGACCCAAACAAACATCAGGGAAATGGTTATTTGAGAGGGGTGGGGGGCTACAGGGAGCATGATAGGGGGGACTATCTTTGGGAGATGCTGGTCAAAGGATACAAAATCTCAGGTAGACAAGAGAAGGGAGTTCAAGTGATCCATTGCACATGGTATGAATTAACATGTACCCCATTGTTGAAAATAATGACAAAAATCCTAAGAGCTAAGCAAGCTGTGCTTTAAGCCTCCATCATCATGGTAAGAGCTGGAATCCTTTTCCACCATAACACTTCAAGCCCAGACAAATCCTCTTCCTTTAAGCGGCTTCTTGTGGCATCTTTGGTGACAACCACGTGGAAAGTAATGGAGATAGAAAACTGGTACCACGAAGCGGGGGCATTCTGTGATCAAGTTATGTGGATGCATTTGGAGTTATGAGCCAGAAGTAGAGCTTCATGGGAAATGCCAATGAATGTTCAGAAGACCAGAATGCTAATAAAGATGCAGACAGTAAAGACTCTGTTACATGGCTTCATAGGGGAGCAAGGACTTTCTGGGAACCAGACTATGCCTGCTAGATTCTGGTAGAGACTCCAGATGTCTTCGTTCTATATCCTGAAAATGAGGCTGAGTTCAGATGTAATTTGTTGAGCTGGGGACATTTCTAAATGGCTCGTGGCATGGCTGTCGCTCACTGCTCTTAGCCAGATGTGCAGTGAGACAGAGTAGAAAGTGCAGCAGAGTGACATGTGAAAAGAAAGTGCTATTTGATGAGGAAAGAGGCATGAATGAATTTAACCTGTGGACAAAAAGACCTTGACTGACAAATAAAGCAACACAGTCAATAAGAAATTAAGTGCCGTGTATGGAGGTCATGGATATGATGCCCTGCGGGCAAAACCTAGCCAGTCTAAGGCTTTAGGTTGTGAAACTGGAAACCCATTAAAAAAAATTGTTTGGAAAGAAAGTTCCTGGAAAAAAGTGAACAAAGAAATCTCCACCCAGGTTCCCTGCTTGGCCACCCAGAGGAGGCTCCCCCTCACTGAGTTGCATAGGCACTTGACCCCTGACACTATGGTCCTAGGGGAATAGGCTACATTTTGAGCTGGCAACAGAACTGGGCCTCCTCCACAGGGCGGTGCTTTGCAAGCATGCAGAGGGCAAGAGTTACGGGGTCCTGGAGGCTCGTGCCCAGAAAGTTGCTGAGGGAGGTGGAGGGGGTCAGGTCTCCTGCCTGGAGCCTCTGCATGAGCTACGTAGGGAGCTGCTGGTGACGCCTGAGTCGCTATGGAGACGGCAGCATGCTGGGAGTGCCAGGAGCACAGGGCAGCTGCCAGGAACGCTGAGGGCGTTCAGTGAAACAGACACAACGCCAAAGCTGTGGCGGGCATGAGGGGAGGCGAGCAGCCCATGACACCCCAAATCATGTCACCCTGAGCCCAGAGCACCAGATAGGGAACTGCGGGGCTTGGCCTTGGTCGTGCTGGGTGTCAGTCTTGCTTGAGTCCAATGTCTGCCTCCATCTTACTGCTCTTCCCTTTCTAAATGGGCCTCTTGACTCGGAGCCATTGCACGTCAGAAGTGTACGACTCGTTTGTTGATTCTATAGAGACTCACAGTTAAATGACTTCCTTGAGTCAGAAGAGACTTTGAATTTTTTTTAAGTGCTAAAACTAAAGCTTATGAGGACTTTTGAAGCTGTACGGATACATTTCTATTTCACCCAGAGTAAAGTTCTTATTGCTTGAGTGTGAAATGTCCCCTACGGGCTTGTGTGTTCAAAGATTTGGTTCCCAGCTGGTGATGTTGCTTCGGGAGATGGTGTGGTGGAGTCTTTCAGGACACGGTCCTGGAAAGAGGAAATGGATTGCTGGGGGCGGGGCCTTGAGGATGATAGACAGCCCCTACTTCGAATCAAACTCTCTGCTTTCTTGTCAAGATGTGAAGAAGTCACCATATTGGCATCGTGGACAGGAGCCAGTTTCACTGCTGCACATCCCCACTGTCAAGCTGCAAGGCAAACAAAATCCTCCATTGAGTGACGTCTCGTCAGGTGTTAGTTGCAGGAGTGGGAAAAGTAAATAATATGATAGCAAAATCAATAAAAGACATGTACATAACTCTCACACACAGAGAGACAGATAGATATAGATGATAGAAGAGATAGATAGATAGATAGATAGATAGATAGATAGATAGATAGATATGTAGGTAGTAGACAGTTGATAGGTAGATAGAGAGATGGGTAGTAGATGGCATAAAGATAGGTGATAGATGAAGGAAAGTAACACACAGGTAGATGTATTGGTAGATGATAAGTAGATAGATGATAAATATTTTCAGGTGTCAACTTGGCAAATGAAAACTGAGCCTTTAGGCACATTTGTGAAGAATTATTTGGTAGAAGACCCAACCCTCGTAGGTGGGACTGGAAAGGTAGAAAAATGTGAGAGAGGGTTAGTTGGACTTTGGCAAACTGCCAAGGTAGAAAGTGCATTGGTCCCCCCACCCCAGCTCTTCCGTTGGTGTAGCCATTTTCCTTAGCTCGTAAGACTTCTGGCATCATGTTCAATTGTTGCCTGTAATTGTTTATTATCACTATTTATTTATTTGAGAGAGAGAAAGCACATATATGTCATGGTGTAGGGGCCATGGTGCAGCAGTGGAGGTCAGAGGACAACTTTCAGATGTCAGTTCTTTCCTTCCGCCATGTGAGCTTCTGGGGATTGAACTCAGGTCTCTAGGTTTTCTAGCAGTCACCTGACCTGCTGAGCCATCTCACCGACCCCATCACTGTAATTGTAAGTTGAAGTGACCCTAAATTATTTGGGTCTTGTATTTATTATGCCAACGAGAATGCAGGCAGGTAGATAGATGGTAGATAGATAGATGATAGATAGATCAATACATAGAGACAAATGATAGAAATAGATAGATGATAGATTAGATGAAAGAGAAATGAGGGGCTAGAGAGATGGCTCAGGGGTTAAGCTTCTGTTTCACAAGAAGAAGGTCCTGAATTTGTATCTCAGCTCTTAAAAATGCCAGGCAGAAATGGCAGTGGCCTGTACTTCCAGTTCTGGAAGGCAGAGCCTGGAAAACTCCAGAGAAAAGTAAAGAGGAGGTAGCACAATCCAGCGTGATTCCCGAAGTCACCTTTGGGCTTCCACAGGTGCTACAGTGCCTTCTGTGTGTGTGGGGGGGGGTAGAGAGGGGGAGAGAGAGGGAGAGAGAGAGAGAGGGAGAGAGAGGGGGGAGAAAGGGAGAGAGAGATGCACACATACACATGCAAAAAAGAAATTTAAAAGAAAAGAAAGAGGAAGGAAAAAGTTGGAATCAACTTAAATATTCAACAAAGCTGCCAAGCTAAATCCGCAGGGACCCACAGCTGAGAGGACAAGATGGTGCTCGAAGCCCCAGCACAGAAGACAGCAGGAAGCCGGCAGCTGGACAGGGCGGCGCACCTGGAGCTGAGGAGGACCCGCTCCATCTAACGCAGGGACTCTCGCCTCACGCAATACTTGTCTCCCAGCGTCCTTGACGGACACTTTTCAGCCAGCATGTGTTGAATCTTCAGCGGTGGAAACCATAGGCTGCTTCACTCTTCCCGCTGCTGGCTTCTCTCCACCCTTAGTCTTTGACACTTTCATTCATAAATGCAGTGAAATGATGCGTTTCCCCCCTTGCCACCACACTCCATCCCTCCCTCCTGTCCACCGCACACTTTCTCCTTTCTATCCAGTCTCCTTCCTCCTGTCACGTCTTTTTGTCTGTGTGGCCCACTGGGTTTTATCTGGAATGTCTGAACTGGTGGGTGCCTAAGCACTTGCTGGGGCGTAGGTGACTCATCAGTGGGCAAATAGTTGGGGGAAAAGCCCCCGTTCTCCTGGCTGGCATTAGCCTGCGATAGTCTCTCGGGCAGGCGTAGTGTGTCTTGCGATCTCCCCTCATCCATGGTGAAATGTGGACAGGCCAAGTAGTGTGCAGGTCTAGTGGAAGTGGGCATTGCTCAGTGAGTTCTGGGGTGTAGCAGCCCCGTCCTGACCAGAGGATATGGTCCTTATTCATAAACTGGCAACAGTCTTTCACTAACCAGATGAACAGGCAGCACGAATAAGAAGTCTTTGTTTTTTAAATCACTGGGGACTGCTTCTTACTGAATATAACTTTGCCTCTCCTCACTTAAAAAGTGTCCTGCAAGGGGCTGGAGAGGTGGCTCAGGGGTTAAGCCTCCGCCTTGCAGGCGGAAGGTCCTGAGTTCGGATCCCAGATCCCACGTATAGACGCCAGGCGGAAGCGGGGGCGGCCTGCGCTTCTGGTCCTGGTAGGGCGGAGCCTGTGAATCCCGGGGCAGAAGGAGGTGGAGGCGTCCATGGTGGTTTGCGAATTCGTCCGTGGTTCTACACATACACAGACACATTCACACACACAGACGCGCACGCACATACACACGCACATGCACACAGTTGAATAAAAAAAAAAAAAGTGTCCTGCAAATTGGCCAGAGTTCTTAGAAATGCTGAAATTTGAACTCCGTCTCAGACCTACCGATTCAGATTCTCTACTTGAACAAAGCCCATTAGACATTCACACACATGGTGAAAACACACACACACACACACATACACACATGCACAAAAATAAATAGAACGACAAAGCTAAATTACTGATAAGTCCTAAGGCGCTGTGTTCTAGAATGAGTAGTAGAATAAGTAGAGTGACCAAATCTCATGTAGCGTGATTCCATCACATCAGGGACAGGATTCATTCATTCAAATACATATGGATAATGTGTATATGGATTATATATGAATAATATATATGCCTATATATATGTATATAACCTAATGTATATATTAGCCCCCTTAGACTATGCAAGCATTAGCTATTCAACAGCTATTTCCATCAGCAGATTAGAGATTAGGGTATTTTTCACAACTTGTTTTTATACAACTCTTACTCTACACAAAACCAACCCAAAGTATACGAGGTATTGTCGATGGCAGTATATCGTGATAAGATACAGTATATTGCTGTAAGGGTTCTATTTTATCATTATTCGTGTATTTACTATTATTAAGAAATTTACCACAGGTATGTATATACAGGGGGAAAAATCAGAGCAGCTATAGGGTTAGTTACATGCATCATTTCAGGGTCCACTGGGGATTCTTGAACATTCCTTGGTGGAAAGGAGGGGCGACTCTGCTGTGTATTCAGTGCTTTGGTCCTCGTACGTGTCCAATAAACAGCTATCTGTGCTGGACTCTCAGAAGGAGGAGCCTGCCACATGTCTGCACGGGAACTGAGCCTTTCTAAAGCTATTTTCCGTCACCCTACAGTGAGAACGACATCTCCTAAGGACGTGGAATGGCACGCAGCATCAGCGCTCGGTAAATATTGATCAACGAAGCCACCCACGCGGTTGTCAACCGTGTAATCTCCTCCAAATGGAGTGCTGACTTTCTTAATTCCTCTCGGTCCTGTTCAGGCTTCATTCCCTGACCCTCTGGGCGGGCGGTGCCTCCAGGCCTCAGGAAGTTTTTGCAGGGGTAGAAGCAGCTGTTTGCAACACATCTGCAAAGGTTCTGACTCACTATCTCACTGCGTCTGAGAACTTCGGGCAATGGACCCACGGAGGCTAGGCGTGCACAGGTACACTCAGTAAGGGTGCACAGGCAGGCATATGCACATATGCATGTGTGCATAGATGCACATACATATACATGCAGGGGTGCACAGGCACATGTATACATGGATGCCTACACAGCAGGAGCACACAGGCGCATGCACACATACATGCACAACATGCACTCACTCATGCATGTATACATGCATGTACACACTGTAGGTGCACACTGGTGCATGTACAGCACACATATAATCACACATGCACAGCAGGGGCACACAGATACATGGATACACACATGACATTCACAGCAAACATGTACACACATCCACGCTTTCCACAAGGATGCGGGTTCATCACTCACACACACACACACACACACACACACACACACACACACACGGACAGCACTCACTCATACATGTTTACATGCATGGCACACATGCACACACTGTAGGTACACACTGGTACACGCACAACACACATACAATCACACATGCACAGCAGGGACACACAGACCCACCTAAGTGGTGAGCCAGTCTGGTGACCTGCCTGTAACCCCAGCACTTGGAAGGGGACACAGGGAGTCCCTAGAGCAAACTGGCTAATAGACTAGCCATATCAATGGGCTCTGGGTGCAAGTGAGAGATCTCGGCTCAGCATGTAAGGTGAAGAGCAATTGAGGAAGATACCTCATGTCCACCAATGGCCTCTGTATGCACATACACACCCGTACATATGTGTGAATACACACACATGTGCACACATACATATTGACCAGCTAATAAAATCTTAGGAATAATATCTAGATAGTATATAGAGAGTAGCCGGCGAGATGCTGATTCACTGGGCCGCCGCCACCCCTCCTGACAGGAGAAAAAAATCAACAGAGCAACTGTATCACACCAATTTCTTGACGCCCGGCAGCCAAGTGATAAAATTAGGCCCCGATCCTGTCTCCCGCATTCCCTTTCCCAAGTGTGCGGCGTTTAAAATAATGATGATGGCTTGATTCAATATTCTTCGCTGGCTGCAGCCCCTGCGCTAATTTGGAGCCGGGCTTATTAGTTTAATGACCAATCCGGACCATCAGAACTCATTAGTGTGAGTACCAAGGCTGCCTTGGACATCAGTCCTGGACTCAGGCGGCCATAGTCACCATTCCTCCACTTCTGTCACTCCTACTTCTCAAGCAGAAACTATGCACACACACATGTGTGTGTGTGTGTATCTGTGTGTGTGTGCATGTGCGCATGCATGTATGTATGTGTGCATGTGTGTGTGTATGCATTCAAGTAGGTATGTGTGCATGAGTGTCTGTGTGCATGTTTGTGCATGTTTATGTGTGCATGCATGTGTTTGCATGCATAAGTGTCCATGTATGTGCATGCGTGTACAGGTACCTGGACAAGTGCATGTTGGAGCTTCCTGCTGGTCTGTGTATTATTTGGAATTCTTCTCTCTTAAACAAAAAGTTGCTAGGCAGGAGGAAAGCAGAGGGTGAGAGGAGGAGACATAGGGTACCACAGGTGGCAGGGTGAGGGAAGGAGCAGTGAGAGAAAATACTTCAGGGAGTATGAGGGGATGGTGTGTAGGAGAGGTTGAAGGGATAATTTTAAAAAGCTATAAAAATGTGGGATTCAGCCAGATGATATTCATGTGTCAAAAACTCTTAGTTCTTTTGGTTATCTTTTATTTTTCTAGTTTTACAAACATAATGAATGGTTGTTTCTGCCCCCCCTTCTCTCCCCCTTCCCTTTCGTCCTCCTTCCTCTTCCACCCTCCCCTCTCTTCATCAATCCATCCCTCTCTCTCCCACTTTCCTATCTTCTGCTTGTGTGGGCCCGGGTTCTCTCCTGGTTGTCTGCTCTAGTGGGGGCTCAGGCCTCTGTGGCAGATCAAGTGGCCTTTCCTGGGACAGACCCACTGACTCGGATGCTCCCCTTCAGCTGTCTGGCCCCAGCTCCTAAGGTTCCTATTGCATGTGATTATTTCTCCTGAGATCCTCACTAGTCTAGGGGGGCATGTTGACACGTCAGTCATAGTTCAGGTCTGGTGAGTGTAAGTCTCTTTGCAGTGAGTTCCTGGATGCAGCAGCCCCGTCTTACGTGGAGTGATCCGGCCAGCAGTGGACCACCTCACCTTTAGGCTCTTACAATCTTACCTCCTCTTCTTCCTCAAGATTCCCTGAACCTTAGGATGGGGAGAGATTTGGTTGGCCTGATTCCGGCGGAGGGTTTTAGGAAGGCTAGAAATCTCCACTCTGGTTGGTTGTTACTGTCTATTTCACTGCTCTCCAAATGCAATAGGCTGCATCTTGTTTGGGGGTTGAGATATTTTCTTTTCTAATGATCTCATTGTTTTTTTTAAAAGAATAAGATCTGTCCAGAAAGAATAAATTGGGATGAAATAAAAAAACATCCTGGGATCCTCCATCTAGAACTTGGAGGCAATTAACCAATGCTAGAAATAACAGGTACGTGATACTTCTTGGTAAGTTGTGGGTCAGAGAAGTTCCAAAGGCCCCCAAATAGTATAGATTTTTGCCATTGCTCGTATTGCCCTCCAGAAACTGACAATAAGACCCTATTACTGAAGATGCAACACGTGTGGAGCACAGGACATCAACAAAAAGTACCAACTGGAACTGGTCTGGAAGCTTCCTCCAGTTGGATATCAAGATGGATAATTTACATCGTATCAGAGAGTACTATGAAAGCTACCAGAGGAGAAAAGCAATCGTCAATCTGTGAAAGCTGCAAGTTACAACAGCAATCACCATGACAGCAGGTGCCCATCAGTGTGACAGTGGCATGAACATTGAGGGGGCAACCAACAGCTTTCTGAACAGGTTTAAGACCTGCTTTGCAAAAGGGAACACATTCCTGCTAGGGTAAGCTAGAATAGGAATCTATGAAAGGGGAAGACACAGGTCCCACGGGAAGAGCGAGCTGTGAATGTTTAGCTATGAAGTCACTACATCACCCTGACTTTTAAACACCTGTTTGTCATACCCACAGATTGGAGGAGCAATAGGTACTCAACCTAGAAGCTTTCTTCTGTATCAAACGCTGTTTGTTACTGAAAACCACAACTCGCCTAAATGCAGAAAATAAATGACTGTGGGCTGTTTGACCCTAAATAGGACATTAAAAAAAAACTTTATTTATTTATTTATTTATTTGTTTATTTATTTATTTCATGTGTGTGTGTATCTCAGAGGGCATTGTTTTTCCCTGTGGAGGACCAAAGGTAACTTTGAAAATCATCTTGGATTGCTTCTGCCTTCTTTTTTGCTTCACTCTGAAATTGCCAGGTTCCACCCACCAGGGCCTGAAGTGCAGGGGGCCAACTGGAGTTTTTTACATGGGACTTGGGATGTGAACTCAGGACCTTCTGCATGCAAGGCAAAGTCTTAACCCCTGAGCTATCTCTCCAGCCCCCTGAACAGGACATCTAAGCCATCACACCCCTCCTCAAGACTCAGAGAACATTGTGGAAGAGGAGGTCGTGAGAATGTAAGAGCCTGAAGTGAGATAATGGGCCAGGCATTGTCTTCTGGACACAACAGGGCTGTGGTATGCATGATTTTATGGCAGATATATATATATATATATATATATAAACTTTCATAAGTAACTGTCTATCAACATCTCACCATGAAAGGAGAAAGATCACAAGCCTTCAGAGAATCAGTCCACTCACAGCTGAAGGTTCCAGGCGGAGAAAGACAGACGAGGTCTGACTGATGGCCTGAGTCCTTATGACTTCAGCAAGCAAGGACTAGTCACAGTGGGAAGAGAGAAAGGTGCGTGTGTGTATGCACGCATCTCTGTGTGTTTTCTATTCTTTCATGTATATTGTTTGAAAAGGAGCTCTCATGTTGTGTGCGGGTCGTGTTGAATTAGAAAGTTTTTTCTCCTGGCATTTTGTGGCTCATTCTCTGATCCGCATCCAGGAATTGTGCCTGAGAGCACTTCCGCTTGCCTTAGGAATGACA
The DNA here is from genome assembly GCA_023101885.1 of Typhlomys cinereus. Lineage (NCBI taxonomy): Eukaryota > Metazoa > Chordata > Mammalia > Rodentia > Platacanthomyidae > Typhlomys > Typhlomys cinereus. The sequence continues at coordinate 1,532,999 of JALPQD010000436.1, read as the reverse complement.
GAATGGTCTTAGGGCCTGATCTGTCCTCTGTGGGTGTGGTAGGTAGCAAGCGGCACCCTCAGACCAACCTGCTACGGTGCAGGCAGAGGTTAGAGTTCGAAAAACGAGACTTCGATCAATTTCTAACCTACAGTTCTGTGTCAGCAGAGCCGAATGGAATCCAACTATAATCACATAAAAACTAATAAAATGAGGGCACTGTGTCTGAAAGCCAATCAGTAACCAGGCCAGGCAGGGGTTGGGAGGGGAGCACAGTTGGCAGGTTTGCCATGTAGATATGAGGACCCGAGTTCAGATTCTGGCACCCACATAAAACTAGATGTGGCGGTGCATACCTGTAAGCCTAGAACTTGACCAGGAGGGAGGAGAGACTGGGTGTGTTCCTTGAGCCCACTGGCCAGTCAACAGAGATCAGCCAGTGGCTCCAGGCTCAGTGGGAGACTCTGTCTAAAAAAAGGTGGAGTGATAAATAAAGACACCTAGCATTGACCTCTGACCTTCGTACACACATGAGTATGCACACCTACACTCGCATGTGCACACCTATACATGCATGACCATATACACATGTGTGCACACACATGCACACACACTCTCACATACATGCACATACATACACTCACAGACATGCACATCAGCACATACACTCACATGCTCTCACACACATATGCACACACACATGAACACACGCATGTATGAGTGCACAGGTGCATGCACACACACATGCACACTCACACATCCAACACACCAAGAAGAAAAGCTTCACTTTGCTTTGGACTGTTTTTCTCGGCTGCTTAGTTTCTTCCCTTGTGAGCTCTGTGTAAGCAGAGACTTTGTCTGATACATTTAGGTGCCCAAGGAATCTTCCAGAACTTTGGATTCTGTCTTTGAGAGAATGAGTAGACAGATGAATGAATGAAGCTGTGAGTGGGAAGTGCTCTCTCTCTCTCTCTCTCTCTCTCTCTCTCTCTCTCTCTCTCTCTTCCCCCTTGCTATCTATGTTTCAATCCCTTGAGGAAGGGTTGTATGAAGTTCTATGTAACCCGCCATCTCTGCCCTCAAAGGAAAGTCAATGGTGAGTCTTGCCAAGGCGTAGGTATAAGGTGGAAGCTGTGGACAGCATAACTGACCTCTAAGAGCCAACCCACCTGCGTGGGGAGGGAGGGAGGACTCCCTGAACCTTGTCCAGCCTTAGTGGCCTGGGCAGTCTACCAGGAAACCTGTAAAGTCCACACTCACATATCTCAGGCACCAAGTCCGAGCACCTCATGACTCACAATGGTCCCAGTCTGTAATGGGGTGACCAGGGCCTTGGAACTCCATGCATGCCCCTTCTATGTCCCGAGGGATTCCCGTGTTGACCAAAGTGAGTTGTCCTCCCCTTTCTACGCTTACCAAGTCGGTGGAGAAACGAAGGCGTGGGAGGCAGAACTCCTTTTATTTCTGGGGGATCCTGGATTCCAGTGGAGGGAAGAATTCCATTAAGACAGTGGGAGCAGATGTTTCGGGGTGACTCATTTATACCTGTAGGAGTGAGTGGGAGGTGCTCAGAGACTTTGAATAGCAAAGAGCTGTGACCAGACCCAGGATACAGGGGAGTTCCCAGGGTCCGGTGGAAGTGATGTCACCTGGAGAGACACGGTGGGGGCACAACCGCTCCTAGAAGGACCCAGTGGTTTGTGAGGAAGAGGAGCTGTGGCTACCCCAAGCCTTCCTCTCTTTTGCCCCTCCACTTCCTGCTGGCAATTCCCATTGGCCAAACCCAGCTGAAAGCCAATGGCCCCCAAAACACGTGGGTCACGAAGAGCAGGGAGAAGGGTGGGCGGTTTCTTAGGAGACGGGGAAGGCATTGTTGAAACATCAGCATCCTTGATCCAAGATGGCGGAGAAGCAGGCCGGTACCACTGGGCATTTGCTGAGGTGCAGGGAGCAAACTTTCCTGTGTTGGGGCGACAAGACCCTCCCCTTTCTAGCAAACCTTTGACCCTGGATGGAGTGGGGGTTGGAGAGAGAAAACAAACACACAAACAAGCAAAAAACAAACAAACAAACAAAACAAGAAACAGATACTGGAACCTCAGTCCGCTGCACCCTATGCAGATCGTCCCCCCAAAAGTTTGCTAGTTGGGAGATGCATCCTGGTGGTGGCCGGCTTCCCAGGTGACCCCCCAATGACCCTAGGGTGATGTGATTCACTGCACAATCCCCCAGGGTTGGTGCTTGCAACCAATGGTGTACAGAAGTCATGGCGAGTCACTTCTGAGATGGATAATAGAGATGGTAGTCTCTTTTCTTCTTCCTTATCTTCCTGGTCTGTTTTCCTCTTCTTCCTCTTCATCCTCCTTCTTTAACGCTTCCTCTTAATCCTTCTCTTCCTCCTCCTCCTCCTCTTCTTCTTGTCTCTTTTGTTTATTTTTTACCTTGTTGTCATAGTTAGGCACAGGTGTCAACTTGATTGTTGAGGGTTTGAGCTCTGGGCACAGTTGTAGAGAGTTGATGGTTAACCCCAGAGCAAACCTGAAGGAGATTGTCCAGCTGATGGAGAAGACACAGCCCATGGTGAGTGGGATTAGGCCCTGGAATAAATCACGGAGAGCTGGTTGAGAGCGTTGGCGTCCTTCTGTATACTTGGCCAGACATGCTGGTCTGGCAAGTAAGGATTGTCCATTTCTCAGCCGTTATGCAGTGATGGTGTGGCCAGTTCCCTTGGCCCTGGTGTTGGTGCGTGCTCTCCCGTCAAGCTGGACTAAGAACTGTAACCAGACTGTCGTAAGAAAGTAAACTCCTTGTTCCCTTAAGCTGCATGATGGTCATTTATCAGCAACCATGCAGGTGGACTGCAACACTTGTCATGTCCAAATACTTAACAGAAGCAAGTCATGGGCAGAGAGGTTTGCTTTGCTCATGGAGCTGTGGCTGACCACTTGCAGTGACAGAGGGAAAACAGAAGGCTTGTGCTGGAGGAGGAGCAGACCACCCCCTTCCTCCCAAGTTCTGAAGATCCGTAACCTCCTCAAACAGCGCCATCCACTGGGAGCTAAGAGTTCAAATCCAGGAACCTGTGGGATACATACACAAATGCTAACAAGGCCCCTAGAAAGACAAGGGATAGGACTGGGAGATGGCTCAATGATTAAAGCCATTGCCTTGTAAGCAAAGGGACCTGAGTTCAGATCCCCAAATCCCATGTAAAAAAAGCTGGACGGATACGGTAGAGGCTTACTATTCTGACCCTGGTGGCAGAGTCTGGGAAACCCCAGAGTAGAGCAATAAGGAGATAGAGCAATCCAGGATGATTCCTGATGTCACCCTCGGATCTCCACAGGCACACACACACACACACACACACACACACACACACACACACACACTCACAAAGAGACAAGGAACTGTGCAGTGTTCCCCACAGTGTTTCTGGGATCTCAGCTCTGTTACTTCTCTTGCCTTGAAGATAGTTNCTTCCACTGACCACCCGGACCCCTGGCCAGTTTGTGACTCAAGCTTCTGGAACTCTCTCAGGGCCTGCCCTGTTCCTGGCTCTACTTTTTTTAATGTCAAAATGTATAATTGTACACAGCTCAGAAGTAGAAAACATAATGTTTTTGCTAGTTGATTCAAGATTGTTGAGACCAGACCTCACGAGGCAACCCAGACTGGCTTTTTCCCAAGTGCTAGGATTACGGGCACACGTACGACATGACTCTAGATGCACGGGAAAGTGCTTACTGCCTGGCTCTACGTTTGACCACAGATTCCACAAGGTCCCAAGGACAGAGAGATGGAGATGTCTGCAGACGACCGCTGTACTTCTGTGTAGAAGGAGGACCTTCTTGCATAGAGACCACCAAGGCAGCCTCAGAGGACCCCCATCTCCACCGGCCCTGCAGGGTGACTTCCAGTGGGAAAGGACACAAAACTCCACAGCCTTGAAAGAAGGGGGGCATCGAAAACCTGTGCAGGTGAGATCCAGGGATGCGGTGGGTAGCATTTTTAAAGGAGAAAGCAGCGCTCTAGCTTATCGATAAAGCCAATTACACATTCCTGGAAATGCATGACCCGCCATAACTGCTAACATTGGAAATAATCTCCATCATCCTCGGTGCCTTTTCCCACAGGCCGGCCAGGGCAAAGACCAGATGCCACCTGCCGGATCCTGCAAGAAGCATCTGCTTGGACCTCTACTAGCAGTGAACATACATCGAAGGTGAGTGATGCCAGGGTACCTGGGTCCGCTGTGTTCTCAGAACCCAGGATGACCAGCGGGCCCAGACTTAGGGTGACAGCTCAGCCCCTCAGGCCTGGGCACATGCATAGGCTGAGCCTCCAGATGCACCCAGAGTTCCCAGGCAAACAGCTAACCAGCCAGTGTGTCATCGCACCGCCGCTCTCAGAGAGAGGGGCAGAGAGCAGCCTGTACGGCAGCAGCACGGCGCAGCTCAGCCGTGGACAGCTCAGCCGTGGACAGCTCAGCTGTGGACAGCTCAGCCGTGGTCGGCAGCCTCTACGCAGGCGTCTGTCTCCTGTGCAGGAGAAAACGTTGCCTCCTCCTCCTCCTCCGTGGACCTGCGCTTTCTCTTGCCCTCGGCAGGTGCATGTGACAGACAACACTGAGGATCCAAAGCCTGCTGCCACTTCCAAGGCCACAGGAACTGACCCCTCTGGTTTGTATCTAAGGGGCACCTGCCTGTGACCACGTGCACACCGCGCACACTGTGTACACCGCGCACACCACGTGTACCACGTACACTACACACACCACGCGCACCATGCACACCATACACACCATACACACTGTGCACTCCATGCACACCATGCACACCATTCACACCGTGTACACCATACACACCACGTGCACTGTGCACACTATACACACCACACATACCACGCACACCACGCACACCATGCACACCACGCACACCACGCACACCACGCACACCATGCACACCATGCACACCACGCACACCGCATACACCATGCACACCACGCACACCACGCACACCATGCACACCACACATACCACGCACACCACGCACACCACGCACACCACGCACACCACGCACACCACGCACACCACGCACACCACGCACACCACGCACACCACGCACACCGCATACACCACGCACACCACGCACACCACGCACACCACGCACACCACGCACACCACGCACACCACGCACAGCGGGAAGCGGCTGCCTGCTGCATGCCATGCTGGAACCCAGGGGTGGGTGCTTTGTGCAGAGCTCTGGCCTCTTCCTCCTTCAGTCCTCTGCAATCCACAGATGGAAAACACAACTAAAAGCTTGCAAATCCTCCTCCTCTGCTCCTCCTCTGCTCCTCCCTCTATCTCCTCCCTCTACCTCCTCCCTCCATTCCTCTCTCTGCTCCTTCCCTCTCCACACTTCCTTCCAGTCATGGGGTCAGAGCAAGTGGTTCTTGCTCTGTGTCTCCCCCCTGTGAGGAAAGCCTCACCTGGGATCTCCGACGTCACCAGGGCCATCCCATAAAGCCTTCTTGCCTCCTCCTCAGGCTCTTGCCAGCCCTTAGCACCCCACCGTTGTGGTGAAGCTCAGATTTTTAAGCTGGGGAGATGGCTTAGGGTTAAGACTCTGCGTCACAAACGGAAGGACCTGAGCTCCTATCCCAGATCTCAGGTAAAACGCACCAGGCAGACATGCGAGCGGCCTGCACTTAAAGCCCTGGAAGGTGGAGCCTGGGAAACCCCAAAGCAAAGCAAAAAGGAGGTAACCACAATCCAGGATGATTCTAGATGTCATCCTTAAGCCTGCACAGGCGCGCGCGCGCGCACACACACACACACACACGCACGCACACACACACACACACACCACGCACGCACAGAGACAGAGAGGCAGTGACAGAGAGACAGAGAAAGAGAGAGAGACGGAGAGACAGAGACAGAGAGACACAGAGAGAGAGACAGAGAAAGAGAGACAGACGGAGAGACAGAGAGAGAAGAGAGAGAAGAGACAGAGACAGAGAGACGGAGAGAGAGAACAAAGAAAGAGAGAGACAGAGAGACAGAGAGAGAGAAGAGAGAGAGACAGAGAGAGAGAAGAGAGAGAGAGACTCCTATTTTTGCCTCCTGTCTTTGCTGCGCTTCTGGTGACGCTCATGGACTCCCCTTCCTTGTCTGTGACACTTGAAAAGTGCCAGACAGATTGAGGAAAGTCTGAGCCCTCATATGATTGAAAATGTGAACTGAAGAGAGACACAAAAAAAAGCACATGCCAATTGCAGAATTAGAGTCCACAAAGAGAGAGTCACAAGGAAAGAGGAGGATGAAAGAAGAAAATCATGCAAAAATAATGTCACAGATCCTCACAGACGACAGCAAAGCTCTGTCTCTTAACCACGCTGAACACTAAATCCAGCTGGAAACTCGAACAATGAGCCTGGGGGGTGGGGGGCGACTCCCGCTCAAACCTTGGCACTGCCTGTTAGGATCGCCTTCCAAAAATACCTGGCAAAACACATGCTGCGTTTGAAGTATCCCCAAAAGCAGCTTATCATGAGCCACAGGACAACCTGAGCCCAGCACCCCCTCTTCCCCGCACCCCTCCTTCCCCTCCCCTTCCCTCAAACTCAGCACAGCACAAACCACTCTAGGAAGTAAACCTCCACTGGAGAGATTGCAGAATGTTTACATTTGCTGCAAGTAGTCAATTCATTAGAAAGGATTCTGAGCTGATTTATTATGAGATAACAGTGCGAGGAGCTAATCTCTCTGAGCTACCTGCATTTTCAATTTGCATAAGATATTGGAACCCAAATTAATCTGCAAATAAAAGCAATATAAATGCAAAGCTGTGGTATTTACTTAGAAAAAAGACCTGCATCTCCCTTGTCTGGGGACTGACTAATTTTTGCACGTTTCATCAAACTCTCATTCCATGGCTCACATTGGTGAAGTTCTGCCCTTCTGGAATGTTCTGTGGCTTAGACAAAAGTAAATCTTAGCACATGCTGATCTGTCAGTTTATTTGTTTATCAGTGATGAATGTCCTTTGCATTATGATAGCAACCTTAAAAATACAGAGAAGGCTGCTTCTGTTTATAGTCACAAGAATTTGCAGCGAAACTTTGGGGGAAGGGATAGGAGGAAAATGTAAGCATCTCTCCTCAAAATACAGTGACTCAAAAAGAATCCCCACTCAACTGAAAACAAGTGCACAGAATCACGTAGTATGGGAAGGAAGCAATGTGCACTTGGCCAATGCACTGCAGACAGCATCTGCTGGAGGTCATGTGTCCAGAAAGCAAGTTACGCAGCGCGAGCCCGGGCTGGGCACCTGTCAAGAAGCACCAAAGTAATGGCAAAGGGGGCTTTCTGACCCCACATGTGGACTCCTTGAAGGATATTCCTCATAAGTCATTTTTCCTTTCTCAATATTTTGTGTGTGTGTGTGTGTGTGTGTGTGTGTGTGTGTGTGTGTGTGTGTGTGTGTCTACTGTGTATCCCTTTGAAGGACCAAGGGTGACTTCTGTAGTCATCCTGGATTGCTTCTACCTCTTTTTTGCTTTGCTCTGCGATTTCCCAGGTTCCGCCCACTAGGGCTGACCTGCTGGTTTTTCTGCCTGGTGTTTTTACCTGGACCTGGGATCTGAAGTAGGACCTTCTGCTTGCAGCCCCTCATAAATCATTCTTATTCCCCCAAGAGTTGCCATATGGTCTTTGGTTGACAAGAAACCTGCCTTGCGAGCCTCAAACTAGAAAGAGAAGAATGAGTAAATCCAAGCCTTCGTCTCCTTTGGGGCACTCGCTGGTGAAGCAGCCACTTCTCAGGGGTCCCGTGGTGAACCCCCCACCCAATCCTGAGCCCCATGTGCACACCGCTTGTCAAGCAGGTAAGAAAAAAGAGAGCTTTGCTCATGTACAGGTGACTTTCTGCCTCTCCATACATGAAAGTAAGAGAAGCTTTGACTGTGCTTAACTAACAGGCTCAGTGAGACCTTCTCAGTCTGTCTCTGAACACGTTCTCAGGTGAAGACGAAAGTGGACATCGTGGGTCCCCACTCTCATCTGTTGGGTCTTTGGTATAAGATGTTCCCATGACTGACTGAACGCCGCCTTTCCAGTGTGTGTGTGCCAGGTGTCTAACACCATGGCACTCTGAGGGCACCTGACCTTGTAAGTACAGATTTTCCCCTGTATTTAGGTTATGGAATATGAGTAAGAATTGTGTGCTGGGACCTTGGCAGGTGTCCTGCATTAAGCACTACTCATGCTTGCAAATAACTTCCTGTTATTTCCACTTCATGAGTTTGGCAATGCCAGACGTTGCCGGTGTGAAGTCATGTCCTTCACTGTTACACAGTGGGCAGCTATGTTCAGTATGACGCTCTGTAAATTAGTGCCTGAGGTGACTTAAACGGGAAATGTCCCCAAACGTCGTGTGTCAGGCATTTGCTGTCCAGTAGGCGGCGCTGTTGGGAAGGCTGCAAAACACTGGCGGGAGGAGGGGAGTCCCTGAGAGGAGCCTTGGGTCCCTCAGAGTCACCCCTGGTCCGTTCTCCGCTTCCCAAGTGCAGATACAATGCAACCAGCAACAGACCGGCAGACCAGTGCGTCGACACCAGCCTGTGACTCAGCACCAGGTCTCTCTTGGCTGAAGTCCTGTTTGAAAAGCGTGTGTCGGTGGGCAATGCTGGACTGTGCAGGGATCCCCAACGGTCATAGCACTTGGCAGCAGCGACCACGTCTTCTCCTTGCCTATGAGTTTACTCAAGGGACTGAGAGACACATGTTCTAGTCTCTTCCAGCACGTGCAGGATTCCCCATGATGGCCGTCTCTCCTCACCTGCATGCGCGTGCACACTCCATCGCCTACTCCTTGCAGGGTTTTCCCTTCTGTCATTATGAAATGTTTATTTTCATCTGCAGTCTTGTCCTGAGATCTTTTTACCTGCTATTCGAGCAATTATTCCACCTCCCATCTGTACATATTTTTACAACATAACTGTGTCCCTGAATGTGAAGCGAGTTCCTTCGGCAGCGAGAACAGCTTTCTCAGCAGCTTTGATAATTTATAACTTGGACCGAGATGCTCATTCTGTTCAAACTTCTCATAATTTTACCCTAACACAAAGCCCTTTCAGCGAGGATGTCTCCCCGCAGCGAAGCCTGCTTCGGTGTGGTCCTGAGGCCATCGCTTCTAAGGGGTCTGTTTTGATTGGACAACCTGCTCACATCTTTGCTCCAATTTTAATTTCTCAAACACCGTGTGCATGATAATCCTTACAAAAATTTGGTCTATTGAGATTCAATGTTTTCTTCGTCTTGTTTTCCCATCACAAAAATGAAATTTCAGATGTTTGCTGTAGTCTTATTCTGCTGCTATGAACTGTGCTCAGACTAAACTTAAGGGCGAACAGATTTATTTGTCTTACAGTTACAGAGGGAAGATATAGTCCATGATGGTGGAAAAGACCTGGTGAGCAGGAGAAACTGGAGGCAGCAGGCTCAGGTCACTGCGCCACTGTGGAGACAGAGGAAGCAAGCAGGGCTGGGCTATCAAACCCTCAAAGCCCGCCTCCTGTGACGTCACATCCTAAGGGTGCCAGGACCTTCCCAAGCATTAGCATCAGCTAAGGATTCAAACCCAGCAGTCGGTGGGGAGACAATGCACTTTCGCACCATGACAGCAGTTACTGTTATGGTTAGAGATGATCCCCCCATTATCAACACAGGTCATCACAGTAACTACTAAGCACAGCACTTCCACAACCTCTTGAAGTTTTGTAAGTACGCCACGCCATGAGCCATTTAAATTGCATGTTAGGAAAACCCAAGAGAAACATTAGTGTATTGCTCATTACAAAGGGGACAGCGTGGCACAGATGTGAACGTTCAGTTGACTAATGTCGGAGGCATGCAAATCCAGGCATGTGGGTCTATGCTTGAAAAGCTGACGCAGAAAAACCTGGCCTCAGACTCTGTGCCTGTTAGATGCAGGTGTCGACTCGACAACTGGGAGCCGAGCCTTTAAGCACACTTGTGAGGAGTTGCCATGTCCCGAGCAGACCTGTGGGTGATTGTCTAATTGATGAGGGAAGACCCCGCCCGTTTCATCCCCCGGCAGGTGGATAAGACGGAGAGCGATTCAGACGTGGAACACACTTTGGCAGACCAACCAATGAGGCTTGTCCCTTTTCAGCAATTCCTGTGCTATGGTGTAGTGCGTTCTCTCAGCTCCTGATACGAGCTCTCTTGCCAAATGGCTACGAGCTATAACCCGGATCATGAACGATAACAGACTCCTTGTTCCCTTCAGTTGTTTGGCTGTTATCTATCCACAGCGTGAGGACCACCATCCCCTCCTTGTCCATGTGAATGTTGCAGCTGAACCTGCCTTCGTCTCTAAGGTCCTCAGCCTGGATGCCGCCAACGAGCTAGAGCCCCACCTTGCATGTGTGCAGAAGACAGACGACCTTATTTCTGTGCGTTGTACACTTCGGAAAGTTCCTGAGCCCTGCACAAGATGTCCCTGAACGACAAGCGTCAGATCTTAGTTGTTCCAGCAGCACTGTAAAGCCAAGGTTCAGACTTGGCTGTGATTCCCACCAATGTAAATCGCTCCCATCGGGTCTGTCCGCCCTGGTGTGGCTTGCCAGCGTTACCCCAGAAAGGACATGAAGCCACGAGGAGAGACAGGGAAGGACAGGAGTTGGGTGAATTTTTTTCCAAGCTAGAAGCAGACGGAGGGAAATTACATGCTCTGTGACGTACAAAATACTCTACTGATTTAGAAAGAGCGCCTGTCTAGCCGGCGGCAGGAGTGCGTCATGCTGACGTCATGTAGAGTGTCCCTGGGGTCCAAGAGTCACGCTGAAGGTGGAAAGGGCGCTGCGAGAGACCCTCCAGCTGCCCACTGTTTGTACCCCTGCATTTCACGGAGCGGATGTTTGGCCAGAAAGGACGTGCTGCATCCAGACTGCAAAGGAAAATTCTCTATTTTCTTGACCTTTTATAAATCCACATTTCTGCTGTTTGTACGGCTTCATGTTGTGTTCTTACATATCTTTATTCATCACTACCTGATTTCTTAAATCCTTCAGAATTTTCCTAACATCAAATTAAATGCACTTATTTTTAATGATTAGCTTCTCTTCCTTAAAGTTAGCAATTTCTGCGTGTATATATTTTGCTCCTAGGGGTTGGTATAAAGTTTTTTTCATTAGTTTATGGATAGCTTTCTCTTCAATTCTGGGTTTCATATGAAGACGTAGATCATACAAGAGATAATTCTTACCATCTAAAGAATCAGGATGTTCATTACTTTTTATCACCTGTTACCTTTATCTTTCATCATTAAATGCTTGCCAGTTTTTGTAAATACTCCATATATGCACCTGTTCAGGAAATTTCTGGAAGAAAACTTATACTTGTGTATTTGTTTATTGATTTTCAATGTGTTTTTTGTTCTCAGTAGAAATCTCAGCATGATGCTCATAAACGTCTTGTGGGATCACTCTTAGTTTACACTTCAAATTTTTCTGGTTTCTTGAACATTAACTTGCTGGCATTTCAAGGTTTTCACTGATGCATTTCAGGGTAAATCACGGCTTTGCTATTGGTTTAATGTCTACTTACATTATTTCTCATTTTCAATAATAAACTCCATTTTTCTGAACTATCACTTCTCTTATAGGTTGTTTGCTAGTTCACTTTCTGGGATCCACTTGCCAATCTCTTTTTTTTCAACTTTTTAACTTTGTTTCTTTTTCTACTTTCATGCCTGTGTGTGTGTATGTGTTAGAGAGAGAGAGAGTGAGAGAGAGAGAGAGAGAGAGAGATCTGTGCATGTTCATATGTGTATGGGCGCAACATGTGGAGGTCCAAGATTGAAATTGAAATTTATGCTCACTTGTTCTTCTTCCCTATTCTTTCTGAGGAAGGGTTTCTGATCAAACCCAGAGTTCGTCAATAGGGCCGCTTCTGCTAACAAGCTTGTTCTAGAGTCAGCAGTTTCAGGGACCACCAAGGCTGGGGTCACAGGCATGCTGCATCCACTCAGCATGTCATGAAGGGTCTGGGGATCCAAACTCCGCTCCGTTTGCTTATGTGGCAAACACTTTAACCACAGGGCTGCGTCCCCAGTCTTCATTTTTTTAATTTTCAAGACTTATTTCACTGTATTTCTTGCAATCGTAATACAGCCAGTTTCCCGGGTGTTCTACTTTCTGGCCCACAGGAAGTACACCTCTCCTTTCTGGCCTTTAGAAAGACAATAGTAACTACGTGGATCTGAACCTCATCCCAGGTCCCGGAGTCCCTGTGTCCCTCGCAGCCCCTCCCTCCATAAGGTGCAGTGAAACCTGCTTCCTTTTCTCGCCCTGCTAGAAGCATGAGGTACTCGGCCGCCTCTACCCCCTACCTCTTGCTCTGCGCCGACCCCCAAGCCAGCAGGCTCTGTCCTCTCAGACCCTGTCACTCAGCGCTGACCTCTGTAAGTGCCATCGGCGGCATCAGGCAAAAAAGAGCCTTCAGCCACCTCCAGGGCCACGGCCACTTCGCCCGCTGCAGCGGTGCTGCACCTTCCACTCCATTTTTCTGCATGCCTGCAGCAGGTATTGCGTGCGCTATCTGATCACATGGCTTCTCTCCATGGAAGCCCACTAGTGCTCCGTCCAGACGCATCTCTGGAATCGTCTCCCTCCTCCCACTGGGCTCAGCTCTGTCCTGTTGCTCTGTCCCTGATCAGCCCCAGATACCCAGGACTCGCCTCAGCAGGAAAGCTTTGCCTGTACATCCTGTGCCCCGCCCTCCTCCATCCTTCACGTCTGAGACGTGGCTCCTCCTCGGAGCTCACCCTGCAGCTCACAAGCATCCTGTGAACAAGGACCGTCCTGCATCTCGGTTCATCTCACCTGAGCGCCCCTCAGCACACATACCCCACACAGGGCCTTGTGCTCACACTGACACTGGGGTTCAGTGAGGTGCCCCAGGAGATGAACAATCGTGCGTGTAGAAAGCCAGAGGGAAAGCAAGCTTGCACAGCTGATGGGGGGGGGGTCTAACTGCTCCCTGCACAGTTGCAAGCAGGAGACAGTTTTCCCAGGACGTTCACTGCAGCTCTGCCCAGCGTCTCCACGCGCCCAGCAACCACAGTGAGGTCTTTCCTGCGCCCTCATGACCAATGAGTAGATACCCCAGGGCCCAGTTGGGATGGGGTACTCATGAGGAAACACACAAAGACCCCCCAGCTTGGCTCCTAGGCCAATCAGTGATGCCCCCTAGGGGGAGAAGTTGGAGAAGCCCCTAGAAGAAGACAGACCGCAGCTGACGGCTGTGGATCTGAGCCCGGGGCAGAGCCAACCCTTTCTGACCACGTGTCTGCAAGCTCAGGGTAGCACCGCGCATCCCAATAAACTAAATGGGATTAAAACAAAAGGCGCAGACTGCTGCTTGGATTCTAATTTGAGAACATAAAGGAAGGAGGAGACGGGGTGGTTCTTAATGGAGCTCCCGGTGGCTACTAAATGTTGAAAAAAAGCCATTTCCATAAATTATGGAAATGGGAACTGGGCTCAAGTGCGGACCATTTTCATATTGTTTTGCTGCCTTAATGATGTGGGCTATTTCTGTAACATCTGTTTTTGGGGGACCCCCTCCCTCTGCACTTCGTTAGAAATTCAGCTGCTCCCCTTCAATAATGAGAGTCACTCACGCTGGGAGATAGATGAGGTACTATTGCCAATACTGCAGGCCATGAGATTCGATTGAAATGTTCATTCCCAGAGCATGGTCCAGTCCGGCCCTGGACAAGGATCTGCATGGTGTGGCCACAGGGGCATAGTATTTAATAGGACGCATGGGGGGGGCAACATGGTCCATGCTAGAAGCATGTAGAGCTCAGTAGCTGGGCTTAACCAGGAGGGAGATAGACCTGCAGGGCAGGGGCGTGGCCACAGCCCCCTGTAGTCCGCCTCCTGGTCGAGACATGCTGGTGACATGAGCTGCACTGGTTCCCTCTGTGGTCCCCCAGAAAGGCCGCTCTGGACAGCACCCAGGGCCACAGGTCCCCAGAGGCTCTGATAGGCTAGAAAGTCACTTGACCGCCTTGGATCCTCTGCGTTAGACACGAGGAGTAATAGGACGGACTCTCCCATGGAAGAGCTGCCGCTCCCTCCGCGAAAACATCCTCAGGACGACTTGGGGAACAGCTCTGCACAGCCGCGCCAGACAGAGACGATGGCCCTGCAGTCGTTGGATCATCTCCAAGACTGGGAGGTAAGGAAAAATGGCTGCCCTAATGGTTCCTAACAAGGTAAGTGGTCCATTAACCCTCAAAATGGTGTGTGAGTGTGTGTGTGTGAGTGTGTGTGTAATGCTACTGCATGTCACTCTTTTTCCTTCTCACAGATCTATAAAAGCCTTAAATGTGTTCTCCTGGGAAAACCTTCCTGTTCGAGCCATCTTGCTGTGGTCCACATATTCCCAGGAGAATGGACAGATCTTGACCTCTCCCACCATCTTGCTGAGGTCCACGTATTCCCTGAAGAATGGACACATCTTGACCTCTAGCAGGTGAGAACGCCTCCGAGCACACTTGACTAAACGGAAGGCACACCAGTGGTGGAGCCCACAGAGAGGCAGGTTCCTGGGTCAAAGGTTAAGCTTGAGAAGCAGTATCCTACTTACAGCAAAGATGATGACGTGTGTTGATGCACATGACAACTTCCTCATCAAGCAGCAACTCTCTCTAAAGTTGCCCCTGCTGTGGCTGCTCCTGCATCCCTTTCTCATCCCACTGCACCCCCCGCCTACAGTCTTGGGGCATCTAAAGCAAGCCAGGCAGGGATGTAAATTCCTGGGGTTAGATATATTAGCATCACCTGCATATTTAACCTTGAAACTTCCTTTTCGTCACCAAAAACATCCTTTACGTTTATTTCAGAGTCTTTTACTTTGCTTTTTTAAACATGCGTGCAAGGTTTGATAGCAGAAAGACCTCCTAAACAATAATTTTTTGCTTAATTTGTTTGAGCAGGGACACATGAAGCTTCTAGACAAGGACGGGTGATACGGAGTGAGACATGGCTGTTTCTTTGATTTCCCTGAATGTGGCTCAGGGTGATGACCCAGGCGTGAGGGACCGTGACTCGCTCTGGAGCTCCGCAAGCTTATGGCCCATTAAGTCTTTTCTCTTTGTTTTGCTTTCATTTTGCTTTTTTTTATCAGCCATCATCATGCACTTGTGTTTCATGTTGCTGCTTTGTTTGTGCCTGTGAAATGCATTAAGTGGTTTCCAAAATGCTTACTGCTGCCCAGCAAATCCTGTGGCGCTCTGTCTGCAGATGGAAAATAAAGTAACAGATGAAAGGAACAATGTGCTTTTGCATCGTTTTGCCCTGTGGTGCTTCTCATGAGTTCACTGTTCCTTTGCCTTAAAAAGAGGAGAATTATCCTAGGATTCTGCATTACAGTGACACTCCTAGGATTCTGCATACTGGTGAAATTTCCAACTGAAAGTTACCTGGATTAATGGGCCAAAGCCTTGAAAGAGACCATCCAAAACCCTCACAAGAAGACATGGTATTAGCACCACCCTCGTTATTAAACAAATGAAAGAGATAACTGGTAAGCTTCCAAAGCAGAAACCTCCAGGCTCAAGGGACTTCACAGGTACATTTTAACAGGCAGAAATGTCAAAGAATATTCTACAGTATCTTGCAGGAGATGAAATGGAAGAGAATAGTTTCTCATGAATTCTATGTTGCCAGCATTACCCTAATAAAACAGCAAATATGTGCCAATCTCTCTCGTGAATACAAATACAAAAAATCCTACATCAACTCTTACAACATTTAAAAACAATCAAACCCATTGCCTGTGTGGGATTTGCCACAGGAGGACAAAGTTGGTTCAACATTTGAGACTCATTTGAAAAATCATAATATTGGCAGGCTAAAAAAAAACACTGCGTTATCATATCATAAAAACAAAAAAAGACATTTGATTGAAAAAAATCCAACCTCTGTTCATGATTTCACACTTAGTAAACCAGGGATAAGAAGGAGTTGCCCATTTAAGAAAGAATCGCCGTAAAAAGCGTAAGGCCAGCATTCTACTGGATGGTGTAAAACTTAATTCCACCGGGATCAGGTAGCCTGAAACATCAGCGCTCATAACTCCTCCTGCATAACGCAATAACACACACACACACACACACACACACACACACACACACACACACACAGAGTAACTAAGTGAAAATGAATAATTATAAAAAAGATGAGCAAATGATGAGGAGAAAGAAAACAAACTGCTTTGCTTGTTTCCAGGACGTCATCATAAAAGCAGAAAACATAAACAAGTCAAGCAAAAAGTATCTCAGGAACTCGGGCAGCCACAGGATTGCAAAACACAAGGTAAACACTGAAAACCCTTTGTTTCTTGCTGACTAAGCAGGGGGCAGGGAATTAAAATGCAGCGTCCTTCCTGTCGGCGGCCACATGAAAGGTGTGTGCGTAGAGTGAGCACAGCATGAACAACACATGCGATGCGCTGGGGAGTAACATCTTACAGTCTTCCTGAACCCATGATCAGCAGATAGTGTCTTACCAGAAACTTCCAGAAAAGCCCTGAGAATTCCCTCAGGGAGAAGCCATGCGTGGCAGGAGCCACTCCCTCCATGGCTACTGAGAAAAGGGACCTGTAACTGTCTTTGCTCTCATCCAAACACCTCAGCTCGGCTGTCTAACAACCGTCCACCAGAAGAGGGATCCTCTTGGCAAACTTGTCTGGCCGAGGATCAGAGTCAAGAGTCTCCAATGTCCCACGTTGACTCAGTGTCACCCCCGAACCAACGCTGAAGACGGAACAGAACGTGCAGCACATTCTCCTCATTGCTCGAAGTCGTGTCCCATTTCGGAAGTAAGCAAGGGATACTGGGAAATGAACCGTTGCACGGGAATCAAGCAAATGCAACAGGCAGTTAAAGCAGGTCTTGTGGGCTCAGAGGAGGTGGTGGTGGGGTTACCTCACAGATGCAACAGGTTGAAATGCCCCCCATCCCCCTGTACCCTGGGCCATCCATGTACAAAGTAAGTCCTAACCCCAAGTCATCAAAATATGATCTCATTTGGGATGTTGCAGATGTGATTAGTTCAGACGACGTCACACTTCAGCACAATGACCCTAATCTTGTGAACGACACTCCACAAATTTGAAATTGCGACCCAGATGCCTGCAGAGGGAGAGGACAATGCCAGTGAAGGCAGAGAGCTAACTACGCGGGAGCCAAGGAAGTCCAAAGATTGCCAGCACCTCCCTCGGCTAAGAGGGAGATCTGGAGCTGATACTGTCTTACAAATTCCGAAAGAAACAGTCTTACTGACACCTGGCCTCGGAATCTGGCTTCCAGAACCTTCAGACAATTCTGCTGTTCAGTAAGCCATTTTGTAGTACTTCACAAACTAGGGCGCTAAAATGGCTGTGAGTCCTCAGAAAGCTCATGCGGAATGTGCATGAGACCCACGGCTGGCTGAGCACATGCTGAACGTACCTCAGAGAGGGTGTGGGAGTCGTGCTGCAGATTCAGGAGGACAGTGAGTCTCCTTCTTGACTTACCTACTAATCTATTTTGTTAATCTTCGGTCATCAACTCAGTTTGCCTTATGGTGAGGCAAAGCGCAGCGTGAGTGAGTGAAGACTCCCAGTGCAGATCCTGTAGGGGCCTTCCCTTCCCTGATTTGCATGTGCAAATAACGAGGGAGCTGTGTGTTTAACTAATTCAGAGTCATAAATGTAGAATGTACAAAATTTGCATTGCAAAATATTCTTGCTCCAGATGCTGAGTTTACAAGAATTTCTATTGCTTTGTAAATTATGATCCCACAAAGATTCCATGAGAGTCACTATTATTGGATCTATTATTAGGATTCATCTCATACTTTAGATGACTACTCATGTATGAAAAAAAGGCAGTACGCCATTTCTAAAATATTACCTTTTAGCCCAAGGTGCGTTGCACGAGTACCTCTATGCTGATGCCGAATGAGCAGTACCATTAAAACAAATTTCGAAGTTTTGAATAACACAGTAACTACCTTGAGACAATTAGAATGCATTTTTCTCAAAGGGAAATTTACATTCATACAGTATCAGCACTTTCCTATTATAAGTCTATTTTTAAAAATTATTTTGCTGACATACAATAAACCAGATGTTGGAAATCCAAATAACTTTACAATATTTGCCACTCCGATTTTCTAAACATATCTTTTGCATGAAAAAAAGGTTCTACAATAGTTCAGAGAAAAGTTGGAAGAAGACATCTCCAGGCACAGGCAGGACGCTGGGGCGATGGCTCAGTCACTATAGTGTTTGCTGTACAAGCACGAGCACTCGGTTCAGTTTCCAGTGCCCACATACAAAACAGACCAGGGAGATGGCTCGTGGTTAAAGGGCTTGCTGCACGAGCAAAAGTACCGAAGTTCAAATCCCACATAAAATGCCTGGTAGGTATGGCAGCCAACCCAGAGCAAGCTGATCGGACAGACTAACCCTAACATTTGAGCTCTTGGTTTAACTAGAAACCTAGCCTCAAAAGAATAAGGCAGAAGAACAATCGAGTATGATTCTCAATATCATCTACATTCAATCCACACACACCCTTACTCATGTACGCATGAATCTGCACACACACAAGAATTCATCTCACGAAAACGCACGTATACAAGTACACATATGCTATGCACACATACACTTTAAAAAGAAGGCATGTCAACATGTTGCCTATAGTCCCGGAACGGGTAGGGAGAGACAGAAGGATGCTTGGTCCTGGATCCAGACAGCTGGAATCACTATATAAACTAAAAATGCCACATTTCTTTACGAGTCTCTTTGTAAGTTAGCATTTTCATTTTAGACCCTCACATAACTCAATCTCAGTTAGTAACTGTTGTTTGGCTTTCATCTTCCCCATTTTCCATCATCCCTCCCAAATTAATATACTTTTCCCGATAAGCAGCAGACAGTTCCCAAATATACAGAACCAGTTTCACTGATACAGAATTTAGAACCAGAAAGAACAAAGCTATAGGGACCTTCTTGACCACCAATGGTGGTGAAGGAATCTGGCTGTGTAGGAAGGAGTACCTCAGAGGAAGGCAGTGGATTTTGCATCAACACATATCACAGACTTACACCTAGCACCCGCCTTTCCATAATCACTCACTTCCTGTAGACAACAAATATCGGTTATCTGTATTTAGTATGATTTTAACACCGATCTCTTTCTTGGACTAGTTACAGAGATTCTTACCTCAGTTTCTGGGCCTGGTATGCTCATTTTTAAGAGGTGGTCGTTCTGTTGTAGCTGGGTTGGCATCAGTACGGGCCACCCATGAAGTGCTCATAATGCACAAAGAGCTGCAGCAGGCACTAGGAGAAGGGAAGCGGGACACAATGAGGCCACTCTTTCAGAATGCACGTGGTCTAGTAACAGGTTGAGCTATCACGCACT
Organism: Typhlomys cinereus; assembly: GCA_023101885.1. Lineage (NCBI taxonomy): Eukaryota > Metazoa > Chordata > Mammalia > Rodentia > Platacanthomyidae > Typhlomys > Typhlomys cinereus. The sequence continues at coordinate 1,513,509 of JALPQD010000436.1, read as the reverse complement.
CAAACACAACTTAAAGAAGGAAGCGAAAAGTCCTGATAAGAAGGCATGCAGAAGTGATGAGGAATTTCTAAAAACAAAGAAGATTAAATCAAAAAGTCCTAGCATCACTATTGGCAATCTGTGCATCCACTTCTGGTCTCTCTCACACAAACACTTGGACAAACCCCAGGGAGCCCCATGGTTCTGGGAGAGCTCCCACTGCGGGGATCCCCGTGGGAAAACACACATGCAGAGCAGCCGTGTTGCCTGCTTGCTCTGTGTGAAGGAGTGGGGGGACGCGTGCGGCCAGCTGGGGATGGGAAGCCCCTCTGCCCAATTCTTTTTAAAATGCTGGGATGGAGGAATTTGCTTTCTGCTTACTGCTCATGGCTCGGGAGTTGCTAGGATGCCGGAGTGATCTTGGGAATGCGGGAGAGCCTCCCAAGGAATCGGCCAGACAGACAAATGGAGGACGGCTGTGTGCGGCTTCCCCCTCCGGGGTGATCCTCACTCTGGTACATGAGCTGAGATGAAGAAAGCTTCCCGACCAAAAAAAAAAATCAGACAATAAGCGCTTGGATTTGCATGTCACCTGTTATTGAGGTCAAGAAACATAAAGTGTTAGCTTCTTGCCAAACATAAATTACAATGAAAAACGACTGAAATTCTAAAGAAAGTCAAGTAAGGAAATTTCAAAGACACAACCCCACAGTCTATACCCGCAGTGCTGCCTGAGAAACGTCACAAGGCCATTGCCCATCGGTGGCTAACCCGCCCTGCTGCGAATGACTAACCATTGTGCTACTTCTGGGAAGTCCCACCTCGCTTGCCGCACCTCTGCTCTGCCTTAGTGTAAAAATAAAATGCAAGCTGAACTCAGCACCGGACCTCTTGGAGAGGGATCTCAGCTTAAGTCCACTGTGAATAACATTCTCTTCCGCTCTAACTGGTGTCTAAGAAATTATTCCAGAGAAATTCCAACAGCAGTATATATTGCAACCAACAGTAAACTAGGCTGTAGGCTAGTGAAACAGGAAATAATACAAGAGTGCAAGTGGCTACACTTTGATAAAATTTTATCAAAGAACACTGAAATCTGTCATACAGGTTATTTTCATGAGTCATGAAATATTGTTTCTCTTTGATTTTCATCTCAGCTACTATAAGATGTAACTAACTTTAGTCTTAGGTCACATGTTTTACAAAAATAGGTTTGGGGCAGATATGTTCTGGGGGACAAAGCATTAACCTTTGACCTAAGGCAGAAGACTTCTACTTTTCCGTATACCAGGGAAAAATCTTATTTGTAGCCCTGATAACTAAAACACTACAATGCATAATGAAGATGTTATGAAAAAGGAAATATCTAAGTAGAGGTTACAGAAATCATTTAGATTTGTATCCGTAAATAAAGAATGAAGAAAATGAAAAACAAAAAATAATGAAGTAAAAATATTCATTCCATAAGGAGAGTGCATTTCCTGTGGGACTTTAATGTGGATACCCAGCAACATGCAGGAGATGATAAGATTGTATTAGTAGAGGAACAGAACCAGTGGGTTACCTGCAATCACAGGAGGAGTGGTCAGATTGGCTCGCATGACCTCAGAGCCTGAGGAGCCCCACCATGGGCATCTCCAGCTGCAGTTACAGGTCAGCAGAAGCCACACACTAAAAAACCTCAGAGGAGAGACTGACCTGCAGCTGCCCGGGCTGAGGCTGAGCATGGAGAAGCTCCTGATTGTCTCTGGTGAGAGGGCTGGGGGCTCTCAGGGCCTCACCCCTTTCTGCTGCCTCCTGCCCTTCCAGCCCTGGCCTAGGTACAGGGCCACCCATACCTAGGGTGTCCCCCACGCATGTCACTGACCCCCATGCCCACTGATACCCAGCAACATGCAGGAGATTATAAGATTGCATATGTCATAGGCACACCTATAGTGCATCCCTGAGTACAGCTAAGTTGACAGCCAAAATGAGCCATTTCAATGCCACGGACATCTGTGCCCATGAATACATTGTTTTGAGACATGAGCTAGATTCATAGCCTATTTGGCTTTATATAACGTGCTATTTCCCAAACAATAGCAAATTCCAAGGACCCGAGAAACAATGTCCAAAGTGCTGGCAGTTGGCATCCAGAGAGCAAGAAGAGGGGAAGAAGAACGCACTAGAAGACGGTCTTAAGTTGGCTGTGTCGATAGAGACGGTGAAAGAAAAAAGACAGGATGCAGGGATGGAAAATAGTGGAGAGAAAAAGCCAGTGTGCTGCCAACACACAGACAGCTCTGAGGAATCGCACAGACAAGTCTTACAGGCAGGAGAGTCATGAACCGCACCGGCTTGAGCCAAGAGCAGCTGCCATCCCCGAAGTCAGGAAACCAGGAGGAGTGGCCCGAAGAAGCCGTCAGTGCGCTCCGGGACGCCTTCTCAGGGCGACAAGGGCAGTCTCCACTGTGAGGGGCGCAGTAGTGAGGACCCCGAGAGACAAAATCTGGGAACTGGGGTATGACTTTCCTTTTGGAAGTTGTGGGAAAGTGAAGGAAGAATCCCGGGGATGTGAGAAAGCAGGAGGGAGGCGCCACGGGGGGAACCCTGTCTCAGAGTGAGAGGCGACAGGAAGATGGGGAAGGAGGGACAAGAGGAAGACGCAGAGAAGACATGCGTGGGAGGCAGGAGGGAGCTGAGGTGCAGTGGTACAAGGGCCCCACTACAGGCACCCAGGCAGCAGACCGTCTGTGTCATGAAACAGGCAAGAGACAGCCTTGCATGGCAGGAGAACAAGGGGCAGAGTGGACCACGGCGGGGGCGTGGCATTGAGGGACACCCGGCTGGTGAAGGCAGCTTCCGTCTGTCTTGGAGCAGTCTCTGGTCCCTTCTCCTCATAAGGGCAGAGCACCCCACTAGTGGGCATGCCCTACCAGACAAACACTGCCTTCTACTTCTGCCTCTCTGCAGAAACACTCAGCAAATATTCGCTTCTGCCCTCCCCCACCTGCCTTTCTTTCTATCCTTCAATCATTTGTTCTGCTGCCCTGTCTCTTTCTTTCCTCTTCTATCCATTCTTCCCTTCCACAGTGAGGATATAGTCTGTAAGAGTCGCAGTTCAAATACACTGTGAAGAAATCAGGGACCGCAGCTTCCCACGTCTGTCATCCTCTGACATCTGCCTGCCACTGAGATTCCCTTTGCAGCCCTCCTGGTCTCCTTCGTTTCTCCGTGTGTTTTATCAGGGATTTTCCCATATTTGCTTCCTAACTTTTTGTTTGTTTATTTTATTTTATTTGGAGAGAGGGTCTCTCGAAGCCTAGGCTGACCTCGATCAATTTATGATCATCCTGAAGGGATCACAGGCAGAAACCACCACGCCCAGATATGTGCTGGTGCCAGGGATCAAACCCAGACCTTGCGCATGTTAGGCAAGCTCTCTACTGACTGGACCACAACCCCGTCCCTCCCCTCCCCCGCTCAGTTCAGCTTCCCCTGAGGAATTCCAAACCTCCAAGACTGCAGTGGTAACTGTTAACTTCAACCTTGCTGCTGCCTTTGAGAAGAGTCCCATAAAATGTCCCAGGCAAATTAAAACTCTTCTCCCTTGAATGACTTTGAATCAGGGCTGATTAATAATTCATCATGGCGTTTAGTAGCTGTCTGTGTGAGAGACTTTTCCATTAGGCCCTCACGTCCTGCTCTGTGCAGCAAGAAGGGTCTTTCCCTGGGCTGGTGAATGACGAGGTGCTGCTGTCTGCTGTCTACCGAGCTCTTGCTCTGCCTGTCATCATGAGTCACGTGACCAGTGCCAGCCCACACCCATGAGTCTCTTCGATGTGCTGTCTTGTCTCTCAACAAGGAGACCAACGCAGAGTCGTTCTCAATTGAAACCTCTGCATAGTGGAAGGACGCCTTCCCCGCACTGACCCGAGGACCAGGAGGGTATCATTCCACACGAAGACAGCCCAGAATGATGGTATCTGACAGATTTACCATGTGTTTACTTGCCAAGCTCTTCCTGGTCCCTTGAGGACTCTGAAGTTCTCTTTATCATTAGGAATGAATCGAGAAAACAAAGTATTCCATCTCACACAGTCCAGCTTGGACTTTAAGAAGAGGAAGAATTAGAGCCCTGCTTGTTCGACTCTGCACTTTTCTCAATGTGCCATGCTCAGGGAAACATGGGTGAAGAGTGAGTGGTTGAGACAAATCCTAAGCTGCCCTGCAGACTTTTTGGTTGAGACGGTGTAATAATTACTCTTTACTGTTGCTGTGAGAGAGCATCCAAAGTCAAGCAACTTAAGGGAGAAAGGGAGGTTTATTCAGCTTACGGTTCCACAGGGAAGGTACAGTCTCTCAAAGCAGAGGCGGCATGGCTGGCTGGCCAAAGCTGGAGGAGGCTAAGTCACCGCAGACATCTTGGAAGCTGAGAGCTGCAGACTGCTTGCAGCAAAGACAGACTTCTCCTGGAGGTAGGGTGGGACTAATCCACCTCAAGGCCCACCCCTTATGACTGCCTTCCTCCAGCAAGGCTCCACCTCTCAAGGTGCCATGACCTTGCCAAACACATGAGACTGTGGGGGACACATTTCAAACCAGCCCAAAGTGGGTGGGGCTACTCCCTGAGGAGGCGAATAAGATGGAAGGAGTGGGTCAGTAAGTGGGCATCCTTCAGTAGATGCTTCACAGACTTGCTCTCAGGCAGGTGCCCCCTTTTCAGGAACCCCTGTGGATGTGGTGCGGCCACTTTCCTAGGCTCCTGGTGAGTGTGAGCTCTCCTGTCAAGATGAACTAAGAACTGTGCCTGGAACATCACAAGAACGAACCAAACTGCCCTGTTTCTTCCCAAAGCTCTTTGGTCAAGAATTTATCAGTAGCGCGCAGAGAAACCACAACATCTGGAAATCCCCATATTTGCTTTTGCTGATAAACTTTGGCCAAGAGCATTTGGAGGGCTAAGGAGATAGCTCAGATGTCTCAAGAGTGACAACACGACTTTGATACCCCAAACCCATATAAGGGCAGCAGCATGCATTTCTTTTTGTGTGTGTGTGTGTGTGTGTGTGTGTGTGTGTGTGTATGCACCTGTGTGTGTACAGTGTGTCTGTGTATACCAAAGGGCACTGTGAGTACATGTCCCTATGAAAGCTTAAGGATGACTTCCGGAATCATCCTGAGTTGCTCTACCTCTTTATTGCTTTGCTCTAGACTTCCCTACACTCCGCCTTCCAGGGGCAGAATTATGGCCATTATCATTGTCATAGTTAGGCACAGGTGTCTTGACAAATTGAGGATTTGAGCTCTGGGCATATTTGTAGAGAACTGGTAGTTGAGTTAAGCCCAGAGTGAACCTGAAGGAGATTGTCTAGTTGATGGGGCAGCCCCAGCCCATGGTGGGTGGGACTAGGGCCTGAATAGGTGAATAAAATACAGAGAGCTGGTTGAGGAAGATGGCATCCTTTTGTACACTTGGCCAGACATGCTAGTCTAGCAAGTAACGATCGTCCCTCTCTCACCCATTACATAGAGATGATGTGGCTGATTCCTTCGGCCCTGGTGTTGGCACATGCTCTTCTGTCAAGCTGGACTGAGAACTGTAACTGGAATGCTGTAAGGAAATAAACTCCTTGTTTCCTTATGCCATTTCACGGTCATTTATCAGCAACCATGCAAGCAAACTGCAACAGAATTTGGTACCAGGAGTAGGGTGTTAATAATAAATCTGGCTATGTGGCTTTTGTGGAGTTCAAACATTTTTGTCGAAGAAATTTGCACTTTTGTGGATTCAAAAACATTTGAACAGAGGTTTGTGGGCCATTTGAAAATAGAGATGCTGAAAGAGTCATGGATTGTTTTGGTCCAATTTGTGATGAGGGGAATAAGGACTTTGGTAAAGCTGAATTTAAAGGTGATGGACTGGTTTGCTTGATAGAGGAGAGCTGTGCTGGCAGCCTTGAAGATTTGCACGAGGAAAGGGCAGGCAGCTGAGTAGCTGCCGTTGTTGGAGAAATGAGCATCAATGAAGGAAAACCTAGTGACTTACACTGGGATGGTGGAAAACATGGTGATTTTGTTGTTTGAAAACCCAGATTCCTTCAGGGGCCAAAAGTTCAAGTTAAAGCCGTTTTCTGACTTTCGGAAGTTTGGTTGCCTAGAAAGCGGCTCTTCCAGAGTCAGCACACAAAACTTGGTGCAGCTGTGGCTCGAGTGGGCCAAGCTACGTTTCAACCTCGCTTCAAAATCTGGCAGAATCCCCCAGGTGGCGCTTGTTTTGGTGGATGATTTGAGGGGTTCGTGGAGAGCAGCAAAAGCTTGGCACCAAGTGGCAGGCGTAGAGAAGAGAAGGTGAAGCTTAGAGCTGCCTGTTGGGAGATGCCAGACCGTGGGATGTATGCTGAGGACAGCTCCGAGTGGAGATTCAGCCTGGGTCAGAGGAACTCTGCTTTTACAACTTTGAGCTGCAAACAGGGACTGGGAATGCTAGAATCCTTGCATCAGTATGACTACCTGATGAGCGGCAGAAGATGGACACTGAAGTAAAGGAGGCAGTACTTGATTTGCTGGACTTGGATCTTACGTTAACGTTTTCGTGTTATATCAAGATACTTCTGTTTTAATGTTTTATCTGTTTTAAAGTATTTAACTTAATTCCAATTTGATATACTCTTAAGGTTAAAAAAAACTTTGAACTTTGATAATGGTGGAACTGAAGTTTTAATGAGAGAACATTTTAAATTTATCTATTAAATGTATTTATATTTTTAAGGTAACTTTTAACACCTATGGGGACAAGGATTATAGGTTACAGTTTAAAAGTGCTATGTTTTTGTGTCAAGTTGACAAGGGATGGAGTGTCATAATTAGGCACAGGTGTCAACTTGACAGTTGAGGGTTTGAGCTCTGGGCACATTTGTAGAGAATTAGTTGAATTAAGCCTGGAGTGAACCTGCAGGAGACTGTCTAGTTGATCAGGCAGATCCAGCCAATGGTAGGTGGGATTAGACCCTGAATGGGTGAATAAAATATAGAGAACTTGTTGAGGAAGATGGCATCCTTTTGTACACTTGGCCAGACATGCTGGTCTACCAAATAAGGATCATCCCTCTCCAGCCTTTACATAGAGATGGTGTGGCCAGTCCCTTAAGCCCTGGTGTTGGTGCGTGCTCTCCCATCAAGCTGGACTGAGAACTGTAACTGGACTGTTGTAAGGAAATAAACTCCTTGTTTCCTTAAGCTATTTGATGGTCATTTATCAGCAACCATGCAGGCGACTGCAATACCACTGATGTGGGAAGACCCAGCCGTTTTCGCATGGAATCTGGGGATCCTAAGTCAGGCCCTTTTGCTTGTGAAACAAAAACTTTAACCCCTGAGCCATTGCCCCGGCCACGGGCATGCACCTTCATAGTCTCAGTACTGGAGAGGCAAAGACAAGTCACTTCCTGGGACTCACTCACTGGCCTGCAGGCCTCCTCCGAGCTAGAGACACCCTGTTGGCCTTTGCTGCACACTGTTCCCTGGTGGTTTTGTTTGCGTGGGAACTTCCTGTGCCTGTAACTCACGCTCCATGCTTCTCTGCTGGGCACAGTTAGAACTGCATGTGCCAGAGACTAGAACTGGAAGGAATCGTTTTGGAGCCTCACTGTAACTTAAGAAAAACCAGACCATTGTTACAGCAGAAAGTCAGAGCAGGTTGCTTCTGAGAAGAATCTGTGCCCCAAATACCATCTGCATCTGCACCCGCCTCTGCCTCTGAACCCCTGCTTTCACACTCGGCCCAGGAGATGCCCAAAGAGTCCCTCAAGGGCCGGTTCTCCCTGCCACTGGCTCCCTCCTCCGCTAGTCCCGCCGTGTCTCCAAGTCAGCAAGTCCAGTTCCCTCCTGCATTCTGAAGCCCTGACTCTGTCGGTCCCTCGCTCTCTGTCACGCTTCTCTGCCCATCCACGTCTTTACTGCAAAGGCGCCTGGCCGTGTCCTCTGTTGCCCCAGCTGCCACCTGTCCCTTCTGTGGAATGATCCCACCTCATGCCCGTGTTCCCCTCCCTCTGCCATCAACCTTAGTGTCTGCTCGTCATGATGTCACCGGAGTGTTCCATTTAGTCTCATTCAACAACGGGATACCTGTCAGGTGGTCCTTTGACCCACCTCTGAGTAAAGGCAGATCTCGGAGCGGGCCCCTGCAGGAGATTGTCCTGACTACATAATCTTGTGGGAAGACCCCTCCCACAGTGGGTGGGACCATGCAGGTGACGATGCGGGAGAGATGGCCGAGTGTTCAGCCAGTGACACCCCGTCTTTGGGGTGGCTGGTCCGTTTCCTCAGCTGCTGATGCCCCTGTGATTTCTCCTTCCACGGATTGCAACCTGAAGCTGTAAACTGGAGTAAAATGCCTGCTCCCCTAAGTTGTTGGGGTCACTTATTCAACAGAGCAAGAATGCTTTGCAGTTAAAACACAGTGTCACTGTTCACGTGGGGTGAAACAGCTTAGCGTCTGTGGCTCCTGGGTTAGTCCTGGGATGAGTTGAAACCTGCGTCCCGGGCACCAGGCCTGGGGTCCCGGGCACCTGCACACACGGCCTCGGCCAGGCGTTGGTACATGCTGAGCCGCCTGCCACCTGCCTCACAAGCCACCTCAGCTCGCCGGGAGCAGCCGAGTCCTCCTCCAGTCACACACTGCCGATGTGCTCGGCTCCTCAGCCCAGGCACCTCTCTCTGCCTGCTGGAGCACTGGGTGAGACTATGCCGTTTGCCCTGACCAGCCTGGCACATATCTGCCATGGTGCCCCTGGCCAGCCTGTCATGTATCCGTCATGGTGCCCTTAGCCAGCCTGGCACGCATCTACCACAGTGCCCTTAGCCAGCCTGGCACGGGTCCACCATGATGACTTTGACAAGCCTCACTCACACGTCATACACTTCAGTGCTTCTCCCTGTTCATGACTTGTCTTTGTCCACGTGCACATACATGTCTGTAAACATTTGCACACATAGGATGCTTATTATTTGGGCATGGTGGCAAATACACCATGTACATTCTGTTATAACTTTCTCCCCTCAAAAAATTGTAAGCTCCACAAGGAGACATGTTTTGTACATTGCTATATCCACTGTGCTTTGAGTCAGTTTTGACACGTCCAAGTCTCTAGATATGTGGAGATGGACTGTCAAGAAAGAAGGAAAGAAGGAAGGAAGAAGCATAAGAGGGAGGAAAGGAGGAAGAGAAGAAGAGGGGAGGAATAGAGGAAGCCAGAAAATAGGAAAGGAAAGAGGGAAGGGGAGAAAGACAGCTTCATGTCTCCAGCCAGAGCGGCACTGAACTTGGCCCTTTCTCTGAGGGCAGGAGAAGAATTTCTCACAAATAGCCAAAATCAGAAGGTGTTTCCCACAGACCGCAGTTAGGAAAGCACCTGCTAACACTCACTCAACGCGGCCTTCAGTTCGATGGGAAGTTGAGCTAGAACAACGGACGCACAGTGTCTGCAGCGGAAGACACAGAAGAACGCGACGCGATTGGCGCGTGGCGTGGTGAGTGCCAGCCTGGACCTCCACGCGGGTGCACTGGTCGCAAAACTCTCTTGTGAAAGTGGCGGCCGCATCTCGCACACACCAACGAAGCAGCCAGCATCGCTGCTTTGTGGGGGTCAGGCTGGGAACTGCATTAGTGCACATGGCCAACAAGATGCCTCAGGCAGGGACATGTTGAGAAGAAGGGGGTCGGTGGGAGGAGGGGGGGAAAGAGGATAAAAGTGTGCATACAATCAACACACATTGTGAACATGTGTGAAATTATCAAAGACTGTATTATTTTCATGAGTATTGGGAGTGTGTGTGTGTGTGTGTGTGTGTGTGTGTGTGTGTGAAGTATACAGAAGCCAGAGGTTGACATTCTATTGCATGTGTGTATATGTGTGTGTGTTTACAGGCATGTGGAGGTCAGAGGTTGATAGTGTGTGTGTGTGTGTGTGTGTGTGTGTGTGTGTGTTACAAGCATGAGGAAGCCAGAATTGAGAGAAAGAGAGAGAGAGAGAGAGAAAACAAGCATGTGGAGGCCAGACATTGAAGAGAGAAAGAGAGAGAGATAAGCACGTGGAGGCCAGAGGTTAACAATAGGGGTCTTCCTCAATTGCCTCAACCCATTAATGAATCAACTATTCCCTGAGGACAGGTGTCTCACGTGAAGTCAGAGTCTGCTGGTTTGGCTCATCTCATTAGCTAGCTTGCTCCAGGGATCCCCGTCTCTGACTCCAGAGCTCTGTAATTACAAGTCACCATATCGACCCACTATTTGCATGGGGTTCTGGGGACCTGAATTCTCTCCCGCATGCTTCCTCAGGAAGTGCCTTACCCACCCAAGCATCTCCATAGCTCCACAAAGAATGGATTAAAAATGTGCATTTTTAAGACGATGCCTCCTGAGCGGAATCAGAGGCTCATTTAGAGAAGCGAGCTGGTCATGTATATGCCCTTACAAAGCTCTGTCCCAGCCCCGGGTGCCACTTGATAACGAGCAGTGCTGGGAAGAGAACCAGGTCCTTGTAAATGCTGGGCAAGCACTCTACCACCATGCTAAACATGCTTATTCTGTTAGATAAATTTCTTCACGCTTGCATACCTGCTTTTGGACCTCATGTAGTTAATTATTCACAGATGTGACTTCCACAGACATAGAAATTGAGTGCTCGGTCTTATGATTCTGTTTCCTCTGCTTCCAAGTCCAGTTAACACAAGGTCTCCAGTGAGGTTTATAGATTCGCTGCAGCATGTGCCTAACACTTGGCCGGGCCATGTCTGATTTACAAAACACAATGTTCTGTTTGTGATCAAACCACACCATAAAGAAGCGGAGGAGCTGTGCTGATAAACCATTTTGCTCATGTGACAAGAGGTTTTTTTTTTTCCTTTTTTAATTTTTTCCCAATTCCGTTCATGGCAATATAATCGGTCATATATTATGCATCGTCCAAGGAACTGGGGAGAAAACCTCTCTCTGAAATTCACATCAAAACTAAGCCTAGTCCTCTGTGAAAGAAATCCAAGCCTCTCTTTACCACCCAGAGATGAAATTAGATTCTCTGAGCTGAAATCTTTCCTCTGAAAGATAAGGTTATGGCAGTGAGAGATTTTGTGTTCCTTTCCCTTGACCCCTGATCCCAAAGTGGGCCCAGCACATGGGCTTTAAAGGAAGCTAGAAGCCATAAAAGGAAGAAAGCCAAAGGGGGCAGTGAATGAGGTGGAAGGGGCCCCTGGATGGCGCCAACCAGACATAGAACTCATATTAAGCTCCTGCAGAATCCACGAGGGTCGGCCTCCAGATGTCCCCAAGTAGGAGGCAGAACTTGCGTTTTTGTTTATTTGAGACAGTGTTTCATATCCCAGGCTGACCAGAGACTTTCTGTGTAGCCGAGGATGACAGCGTTGGAATTGCAGCATGCGCCACCATCATGACCACCTGCCCCTCCTAGAGATGGGATTGCAGCATGCGCCACCATCATGACCACCTGCCCCTCCTAGAGATGGGATTGCAGCATGCGCCACCATCATGACCACCTGCCCCTCCTAGAGATGGGATTGCAGCACGCGCCACCATGCACGACCACCTGCCCTTTCCAGGAATGGGATTCCAGCATGCACCACCACGAATGATTCATGCAGTGCTGGAGACAGAACCCAGGGCCTTGTAAATGCTAGACAAACACTCTGCCATGTTAGCCACAGGCCCAGCTTAATTGTTATTCCTCTAAAGAAAATGGAAAGCCGGTGACCTTTTCCAAGGAGCCGTAACCAAGTGCCGTCCCAATTCTAAGAACCGTGCGCTGCAGAGCAGCAGCGGCTTGTTCTGAGGAAGCAGCTTCAGAGAAAAACTCAAGGCGCCAGTAGCTCGACAGCAGAACAGATGCACTGAATTGAAAAGCAGGCATTGGACCAGACACTCCATGCAAGGCAGGACTGCTGCATCCTGAACTCGCTGCAGAAGACTCGTCCTTACTAGGCCTGCTTCATGACTGACAAGCCAACAAACCCCCAAGGACTACAAGGAACTGGGGAGAGATAAGAACACACAATGCAAGCCTTGGGGACCAAAGCTAGATGAGTGAAGGGAAGTGACGTAAACAAGCCAGAGGAAAGCCGGGGGTCCATAGAAGCAGACAGACAGGGTGGTGGGAGGGAGTAGAAAGACTGATGAAGGGAAGGGAGGAAGACAGAGGGGGAGGGGATGGAAAGAAGCAGGGGCGAGTACTCAATATGCTTGTAAAACTAACTAAAACATAAATATATTAAAAAAAGAAAATGCAAGATGGGGAAACCGGTCCTTTGCTTTCCCACTTTAGATACCTACATTCGTCTCTTTATCTTGGACGTGAAAACTTAGCCACGTTTTTCAAACAGGACTTAGAACAGTTCAGAGCAGATCAGCAAAGGGCTGTGAACACAGGCAGCTGAGGACGAGCAGCTTGGAAGAAAAGTGGAGTCGAGTCAGGAGAAGCTGATTGCCAGGCCCGCCCTGAACAGCTGGGGCTGGGCCTCTGCAGGAGTGTGTTCTGGGGGACAGTCTGCCGTCCCTGCAGTTAATGACCGACACACCGAGCCTCCCAGACGGGGAATAATCGTGCCTGACTCTTTGGCTGAACTTCTGTTTGATTTGACACTAAGTACAGAAGTTCTAGAAATAGTAAAGCATGTTCAACCTTAACTTGATCTTCAGTGAAATCTACAATGATAAATGCGTGCTTAACTGTGAGTTACATCCGCAGGAAATAAAACCAGGAGCAACAGTCAGGAGCTATGAGCAGAGCCCTCATCACAAATGAATTTTGAGGTTTCCCTTTTTGTACAGATCTGCTCTATTTCCAGGAATGTGAGCATCTGCTGGCATCACGGGATGTGATGATTGGGAGGTAGGACACTGGCGAAGCACAGAGTTTTTTATTTATTATTTATTTTGCGTGTGTGTGTGTGTGTGTGTGTGTGTGTGTGTGTGTGTGTGTGTCTGTCTGTCTGTCTGTCTGTCTGTCTGTCTGTCTGTCTGTCTGGAGGCCCAAGGCAACTTCAGGAATCATCCTGGCTTGCTTCTTCCTCCTGTTTGCTTTGCCCTGGAGTTTCCCAGGCTCTGCCTTCCAGGATGGGAAGTACAGACCTCTGCCATTTCCACCTGACATTTTTATATGGGGTCAGAGATCTGAACTCAGGACCTTCTGGTTGCAAGGCAGAGGCTTTAACTCTGAGTTATCTCTCCAGCCCTAAGGCACAGGTTTCATCTCATGTTCTGTGACTGTAAACTTCTTCACGTGCTTTTACCCTCCTTCCTGCTATGACGTGAAGCTGTTTTCTCTCAAGAAAACAGCTCGATTGAGCCATCAATCAGGAGCCACAATTAGCAGAATAGTGATAGTCTCATCCTCCCATGGGATGGGAGGGAGAGAATCCCCTCATCCTTTCTCCGATGATTGAGTCTCTTACTCTGTGTCCTTGTCCACATGGCTACTAGAGAATAGCTGGGATGTAGTTCCATGGATCACATGATTGCCTTGTGACATCACAGCTCCATGATGTCATGGTCTCCAGAGCTACATGTTCCACTCTTTTCCCTCCCCCTGCAGCTGGCTGGGTAAGTGTGGCTGAGAACACAAGGCAAGCGAGCCAGCGCGGGCCTTGACACCAGCCTTGTTCTGCAGGGCAGCTCTCCCGATGCAGCCTGGAGTAGCCTCTGTCTGCCCGTGCCTGGGAACCTCGTGGCAAACAGGAGGCAAAGCTTAGCACCTTACACAGTCCGTGATCTATCTCACCAAGTACCATGTGTGTTGCTTAAATGTTTGGAATCGTTATCGTGCTAATAACATATCTAAAGTCTGTTCTGCCTCCTGTGACTTTGTCTGTAAGATCTCAACTCAAAGGCAGGGGCGTGGTTAATTAACCCGTTCAGTCCTGTCCAACGTGCTGTGAAACTAGCTACGGGGTTTCTCCGTCCGTGCAGAGACTCTAGTTGTGTAGCAGAAGGATAGAGGAAGACATGGGTAGCCAGGTCACATGCCAGCCTGCTCCAATACCTATGTGTCTCAGGAAATCAGCTCTGGGAAATTCCAAATGCTGATAACCATGAAGGAAGGCTGACATAAACAGGTAAAGCTGGGAATCTTTGCCACCAAAACAGAGTCTCAAACTGAGGTTTGAGGAGTCTCAAACTGAGGTTTGAGGAGTCTCAAACCCCCAGCTGCGAGAAAGCCTGAGGAAATGTAGATTCTCGCTAGCAAAGCGAAAAACAAGCAGATTCTTAAGCCATGTGTGTTAGTGCATGCCTGCAATCCCAGCACTCATGCATGCCTGCAATCCCAGCACTCATGCATGCCTGCAATCCCAGCACTCATGCATGCCTGCAATCCCAGCACTCATGCATGCCTGCAATCCCAGCACTCATGCATGCCTGCAATCCCAGAGAGAGAGGTAGGCATATCAGAAGCACAACGCCAACTTCAACTACACAGCTTGTGTGAAGCAAACTGAGCTATATGTTCAAAAAACTGACATTCATAACTGGATGAAATGCAGAAATCAAGTGATTGTGGACTGTTTAGTCCTGAAGACGACATTAAGTCATCTAGACACTGTATGATGGGTATGAAAGTTCTGTGTGTTCATTTATACACTGTGTGTTTTCATAACAACAGCAGAGACTTCAACAGACGTATGGTCCTCCAAGTGCGGCAGCCCCTGCTCTGGAGCTCTTGCCCATAGTTTACTGTGGACCCCATGGTCCCCTCTATCATCCCTCCTCACTCTCTGGATATCTGTCCAGGTGGCTCCTCTGCTAGGCTCAGGCTTAGACATCTCCTTTCTAAACCCCTTGCGGATTCCTCCCGCTTCCCTGTCCAGCACCGAGCCCAGCGGAAGTGCACAACAACATCCACTAACTGTGGAAGGTGGATGAACGATTGAAGGAATATTGACAACTCAGATCTTCTGGTAAGCAATTCCACCGTTGTAATGATCTAATTTCAGCGAGCATGTCAGTGGACACTGAGAAGTGTGAAGTGCCAACAATCCCACAGATTCTTCCTCCTTGCTGTCATCCATACTAAGCCAGCCGTGTGCATCTAGGCAGCACACACATGTGCAAGTAGACAGGAGGAAACCATGCTTAGAGGTAGCACGTCTGTGCTCAGTCACTGTCCTAACCATCTAATCCCTACAGAGCCAACGCATTACATTTCCATATCAGGTCAAGAGACCACCATTTATACAAAGGCTGCTGGCTTCCGTGGCTGTTTATCTTCGCCTTCTCTGCAATCTACAGAGGCTTAAACGTTAGTGCGGGGTACTCATACACAAGCACTGAATGAGAAGGGTCCTTAACAGCAGCCAACCACTTTGGACCCAGGCCAAGCCTCATGTGTCGCTGTGTGCTATAGGGGTCCTTGACTTGCAGCAGATGAGACTAGAAGAATCGCTGGTCTCGTGCTACCTGTGATCTAAAGAGCAAGGTTTCAGGAAAGCGACAGCCAGGAGCATCCTCAGGCCTCCTCACATGCTCTACATTTTGATCATAAGTGCACGATGTTTAGGAAAAAATAACCATCTGCAATGCAATGGCTATATTATAGACAGGACAAACACCCCGATAAACTTGACATTTTATCTACCCATCACATACACCCTGGTCTTCCTCAGAAGTTTGACTCATCGCTTCTTTGAGTCCAAGTGGCATGAATCTGGTCCGTTCCATGATTCAGCCCCTCAGTGTTTTAGAATTATGCTCATCAGTTCATGTCCACGTCGAGCTCAGGCCTGAGAACTGGAAGACTACTTTGTCGCTGTTGTTCACAAGACCCCCAAGCAGCCCAACGGGAAGTCTGGCTACCCCGAGGAGAGGCCGCAGGGGAAAAACCAGTGACCTCGGTTTTGTCATCTAAACACATCTGACAGAGTTTCATCAGAATTGGAGGCCCAACTATATGCTCCTTTTGGAGTTTGGCAGGTCCCCAAAATCCTGTTGTGCTCAGTATTAGCAAGACACCCCCATATTCAGTTGTCCTCAGTTTCAACAAGACCACCCATATCCAATTGTCCTTGGTATCAGAGAGACGCCCCCATATCTAATTGTTCTCAGTATCAGTGAGCCTTCCCCATATCCAATTGTCCCCAGTTATCAGTGAGACCCCTCCATATCCAATTGTCTTTAGTATCAGTAAAACCCCCACATCCAGCTCTCCTCACTATCGGTGAGCCCCCCACATCCAGCTGTCTTCAGTATTAGCTCTTCATTGTCCACACACTCTAGGTAGGTGGCATCTCATTCCTCAGATGCCTGCCGCATGATTAGCCTCCTCCGAGTCTTTTATCTGCACCCCGAAATAGAATCACATTTATCCCAGGAATTCAGCTGACTCTGCTCAAAGGGCTGCTACAAATGGCCGCTCCCTCCTCTTTCCACAGAGGAGCCAGCCAGCGTTTGTCCCTGGCTCCTGAGAGTGCGCTCAAGGCCAGAGGCGCAGGTTCCGTCCCTCTCGGGCGAAGGACAGAAAGGCTACGGCTGTGATAAACAATCGAGTCAGCTTCACCTGTCCATAGTTGATTGATTCAAGTTCACCACGACTGTGTGCACTCACGTGACATACGGTCGGCTTTGGAGAAGGTACAAAGACTCACAAGTCATTAAGACAAACCTCAAAATGCGTGCTCACCCTGAGCCAGGTGCTGGACATGTGACGTCCCACGTGTGAGAGGGGGTCGTAGGCTCCAGGGACAGACGATACACTGGCATTTGTCTACTTCACGTGAGCTCTGGGGGCGCGATGTGCTGTCACTCGGAGCAAAGAGAACAGGAAGAGAGCGTCTCAGGCGTCCCACCCAGACATGGTGGTTGAAGTCAGCTGATGACCTGCCGTCCTTAGGGACTCCTCAGCCGGGGACCTGGACTTTCTAACCCCTACTGGAGGGAAACCTGCAAGGCCATGAGGAAGCTCAGGTGGGGACAGGATTGCTGCGGACCCTGAGTCTGCATTGTCGAGGGTCCAAACACTCGCCTCGGAGTGTGGGTCTGCAAAATTCTGGGATTCACTCAACTCTCCCCAGTAAAACCAGAGAAGCCAGAGGCAGACGGAGCAGACGTTCTCTCTGGGGACCAGTTTTATGTCTAACCTTAACGGGTAATCAGCATCGCAGCATTGAAGGAGCCCTGGGTGCGAAAGTCTGTTGCTGTCGGCCCCTCCTGCCTCTTCCCACATCCCACATCTGCCAGACCCCTGCTTTCTCCACGATGGACCACCACGCTGCACCGTCCCCACCCAGTAGGCAGTTAAGAGACCCGCTCCCCAAGCAGGTGTGGCTGCACGTGACACGGAACTCTGCATGCGTGTGTTCCCACAGCAAGACTGACACGGGGGGGGGGGGAGGCTGCACATGTTCCAACACGCAGAGGAGCCCACCTACCCACAAGTCAGTTCATGCCCCTCTCTCTCTCTCTCTCTCACACACACACACACACACACACACACACACACACACACACACACTTGCTAGGTGGCTCCATCCCAAAAAACTAAAAAGTCTCCTCAGGGATGTGGTGGTCTCACTGACTCTCAAACAAGCTGGTCAGCAGACCTGACCAGGACTTCGTGAGGCCCCACCGATGACACTCAGAGCCGAGCAGAACGAGGCAAGAAGCTGTGCGGAGCCCCTTCCCCTGTCTGCAGCCTTGAGGTCACCACTGCTTCTCGTGGGCTGCATGCTGCCTTCCAAGAAACCTTCATGTGCACCTGGGTACCTCTAGGACACCCCCACTGGGAACTCCTGGACACTTCAGGGCGCAAATGGCCCAAGTGGGCAAACTAAATACAGAGGCCCCTTCTCTTTGGTCCTATACAGTCCTATATGGTCCTTCTGGGTAGCGTCGTGTCTGAGGGGACCATCTCTGTCCCATTGCAAAGTGCTATTAGGCAGCGCTGCAGAAGTCTAAGTGGGAATAGACACTGTCGCGTTGAGTTCTTGGGTGCCGCAGCCCCAACTTGAACAGTAGCTCCTGCCTGACATCATCTCTCCCCATCTTTTGATTCTTACATTCTTACCACTCCCCCTTCCCCAGGCTTCCTGAGCCGTGGGGCGGGAGATTCCAAGAACTATTTGTGCTTCTTGAACTGGTACACATGCATGTAAACTTACCTGTAAAAGGCCTTCCTGGTTATCTCAACCCACTTGAGCAACTATGAAGAAAACCCCTGTAAGTTAACTTATAAACATTGGGAATTTGTTTCTCACCTTTCTGGATGTTGATGCATCAGGTACCAGAAGACTGGGCGTCTGGGGAGGCATGCACCTGATGAGGGCATGCATCTGGTGAAGAATGCATCTGGTAAGGCATGCACCTTGTGAGGGCCAGTGCTCCAGCTTTTAGGCAGCACATAGTGGGAGGGACTAGCTAGCTCCCTGGGCCTCTCTTACGGCAGCACTGAGACTACTCATGAGCCCTAATCTCTTCCCAAAGGGCCCCCTCTGGTCACCTCAGGAGGAACAGTTCAGCACATAAAATCTGTTAGGACACATTCAGCCAATGGCAGCAGGCACAACCTGCTAGAGGTAAGCTAGCAGGGGTCAAGACTTCCGCCCTGCAGAAGCGTGAGAGGAATAATGGTGGTGGTCTTAGCCTGCGTAGCTGGCGATGACATACTAAGATGGTCGCATGAACTGATTAGTTGCTCAGAACACAGCTCTGACCTTGGCTCTGCAGAAGAGCCCAGAGTGGACCGGAGACACCAGGGCATCTATGGTGAGCCCCAGTGCACTGAGCACAGCCCTGGGCCCCTCCTGACTTGTCACCCAGGTGAGCTCTGGTGAGGCATTTGCACACGTGGAGCAAGAAGTCCCGGCATTTAATGGAAACCTCAGCCAGCCAGCAGGACAAGGCTCTGTCGGCTCCCAAGCAGCTGCTTCCATCTGGCTTTGCTGTGCACTAAGGCGCCATCCATCATCCCGTCGGCAACACGCGCCCTCTCGCTTTGCTGCAGAAGGCTTGTGCCAGCCAGGAAGGCCCTCGCCCCCTCCTCTAGGACACCTTTCATGACGCCCCTCTGGCCACTGCCATGCCACTACATCTCCCCAAGTGGCAAACTGGGCAAAGGCACCCAAACCAATCTAAGGGGGGGCCGCTGAAGCTCCCCAGACTCCCCAATCCAGAGCAGCTGAGACTGCATATCTGTGGCAGCTAGAACATCTCACCCCGACTCCCAAACGATCCTCCATGAACTGTTGTGGCCTCGAAGCCCAGTCCCCTTCTCCTGGCCAAAGCCCTCGTTGGCACCTTCACTGTCTCAATACGGTGCCCTTGCTGTGCCACGGCTGAGGCTGCGAATCCCACGCCTGTGTCCCAGAAACAGCTGTGGCTAGGATGCTGTGCCCGCATTCGTAGATTTAGAAGCACTGGTTAGACCCACCGAAACAGAGGTGGCCCCACGAAAGAGCCGTGCCCCCCAGCTTCACTGAACTGTCACACTAGACCAAAGCAGTGGCTGCCACGTGCCATCACGTGGTCCCTAGGGGGCATTACACTGTGTTGGGAGACATTTCTGCTCGTCATCTGCTGTGGAGCGTGGAGCGGCCATTAAACTACTGTTCGCAGGCCTGCCCTGCCTCAGGGCAAAGGTTTATGCGACAAAATGTCATCTGAAGAGCCAAGAAACATGGTGGGGTGATGCCACACGCGCGCCGGGTACCCGGAGCACCCCGTGCTCCCCGGCCTTCTGTCCTCTCCACGTGGACCGGCGGCGCTTTCACACCCAGCAAACGTGCAGAAGAAGGGAACTTCCGTTAGACGACCGGGTAAGTGGCTTCATGGTCACTCTCTACCCTGGGATGACCAGGACAAACAACTGGAGAAACCAGGATAATAGAAGGGTAAAGCAGACACTGCTCCTCCCCGCTGCCCAATGTGGTAAAATCCGGTTCTCTCCAGTGGCGCTCACTGTGCCTGAGCAATCAAGATGCCTGCGGGGGCACAGAGGAGCGCCAGCCCCCATGGCCATGGTAAGGAAGAGTCCGGGACAGCTGTCTGAAAGGCCTCTCGCTCCTAACCCATTGAGTGCATTCTGTGTTGACCCCAGGCCCCACGGATGCAAACAGCTCCCCAAGATGTCATTGGCTCTGCTTTAATTTGTGGAACACGTTCCATGCGCGTCCCAGGCCCTGCGGGTGGGCAAGCGTGCATCCCTGTCTTGCAGTGTCAACAGGCTGAGGAGGGACAGAGGACTGATTGACAGCTCAGGTGAGCGAGTGCTAAGCGAAGAAAGCCCAGTGAGAGAGACGAGGACAGGATATGTGACAAGCCCTGCTGGGCAGCTCCAGGACACAGAGCGAGTCCATGGTCCAGAGCCGGTCCAGCTTCTCAGCAGTCTGAAGTACAGTACCGTGACTGGGGTCACCAAGATCCGTGTTGTAACTAAATCCACCTAGACGCACTTCACCGCGCAGTTCCCACCTGCCGCTGCGTGGGTGGTATACTGTCCCCCTAATAATACATGAGACTGCACAGCGCCAGGGCACCCAGAGAACCCCTTTTTCAAAGCCAAGCTTCAGTTCTCCCCATCTTCAGAGATGAGGCAATGATTACCCCAGTAACCCGCTGGGTGGGGTCACAGCCAGTCCCCCGAGGACAGTGCGGGCGGAGCGGATCCGTCTCCCTGCCTCCCGTGTTCCAGGCCGCGCTGGGAGCCGATCCCTCTGGGTCAGCGCGAGAAAACACAGAGCTCAGAGAAAAGAATGACGCCTGGAAAGGAGTAAGCAGCCAGGCACCCTCCTGTTCCAGACAGCTTTATCTCTGTGGTTCCGGCCCGAGGCTGTTCGCAATTTCAAGGTTGAAGAGGCAGAAACTGTCGGGCAGCCTTCCCTGTTGTGGCTTATTTCCGCGGGTGTTGTAGCGGGCACGCGAGGCAGCGTCGGAGAGAAACGCTTCGTGTTCCTTCCCTGCTCAGTAGGTCACGTCAGGCTCGTCTTGAGCCGGGGTGCTCGGCCCTGCTAGGGAATAAGTGAGTTCCTGAGAGTCCGAGCGCTGTGCAGACATGCACGTTCCTGCTCTATGCAGAGACCATCGTGACGAGACATCTGCACCCAGTGTAGAGGAGGCAGTAGCTTCCAGAATGTTCCCCCACACGCTTCACCTGACCAGAGGTGCCCTTCCACCTCAGCAGAGACCACCATTTCTCCCCTTTGCGCTATAATTCTTCTAGTGGCTCAGGGTCGACCAATAAACGCGAAGCAAAGCGGCTGCAGGAGAGCCGATCCCGTCCTCATGCCGCATGGGCCGCAGCTGTCACAGTGCGGACCTTACGTGACCCACCAGACCTGCGATCCCCACGTCCTGGCTCTCTACAGCAAGGTTGTTGGAAACCCACTTCAAGTTACACATATTTAAGTATTTTCATCATAACTAGAAATGGGTTACCAGACCATGAGAGCCAGGTTTCAATAAGTGAAGAAGAACTCAAATCGACAGTGAAGCAGCAAAAGGAAATATATTTAACATGGACCTATTGGGAAGAGGCTTATTCTAGTCCAATTGCCTCCTCTTCAAAGTCTGAGCAGAAAAGGTAAAGTTTAAGCAGTAGGGAAAGCAGAAGAGACCTAACTAAACCCTCGTGCTGCAGGTGTGGCTTTGTGCACGCCTGCAAGGTGGTCTGAGCTGCGTGAAATTTGCTTGGCGGGGGGGACACACTCCATCTGTCTGCACCGGCTCCTCTCTGCTCCCAGCACGAGTGTCCCATCTCAGGATCCATTCTTTGGATAGTCTCAACAGCCAGAGCGGTGGGTCATGTCCTTGTTTCTGTTTTACAGCTCCTCCCTCCATGCTGGCTTCGAGGCCGCCTGACTCGCTCCCCAAGCCGGTGAATTCCCAGCATGAGATCCCTTGTGTGACAGTCGTCGTTCCTGGGCCCGGGATCCACAGCGCAGGACGTGGGTCTGTCCTCACAGCTCAGCGGTCTCTGCGTCGTACCAACTCCCCCCTGAGACCGTCACGGTCGGTGAAGAGAGGCACTAATTACAGACATTGTATGTCAGGCGAAAGGTCTGAGGACACACGTCAGGGTGAAGACAGCTTTTCCCTGGGCACAGGGAGCAGGATGAGGAGCAGGAGGCCTTAGCCTCACGCTGCTCCCCTGACCTGTTCTCCAGGTCCGCGTCAGATGGATATTGCACACAGGCGTTTTCACGAGCCATCTCAAATATGGGATGTGGTGAAAAGAGTCGCCAGAGAAGCTGCGTCATGCTTCGTCATGGATGAAGTTACAGGGTCTCCCCCAGGAAGCCACCCTTAGGCTCAGATGAACCTTAAGATTCACAGCAGCCAGGTGGAGCCTGGAGCAAGACACTACAAGGACCTAGGCAGCTCTTCCAGGTGCAGAGCGCCGGCGCCCTGATGGCCCCTGGGTTCAGCGCCGGGTCCTTCTCAGGGCTCTAGATAAACGTGAGCGATGGTTCTTGCTGCGCGCGTCACGCTCGTGTCTCGCACTGAGAACTTCTCTGCGGCTCATGCCCACCATCAGCGAATGGAGTGGGTCCCAAAGCCGACCTTCTTGCTTGTTGACGGTGACCCTCTGACAAATCAGAACCCCTCCAAACACGCCCTCCCCCGCAAAGGCAAGACGGAAGACAGCATCCCCAAGACTCTGCCTTACCTGTGCATTGCCAGGCACAGTCAAGAGTTAACCTTCCCGTGTCCTAAGGCGGATGACACGCTCAGATGCCCCAGGCAGCACGGATAACCATCGCTCACGTTTATCTAGACCTGCCTTTTCTGGGGACATCGCTGATCTTTTCTTCATAATTAGGATAGTGCTTTGTCCCCTGGGTGGAATTGAAAAGATTTATCTCTACGCCATCCACTTTCATTGGATCAACCAGGAGGGAAAAAAAGGCCCTTTCTTGTTCTTTTTCAAGGGCGAAATAAATGCAGACCAGGGCCCAGTGCTAGCCTGAAGTCCCAAAGGAGAAGATGAATGTGTGCAGAGGAGCCGATTAATAAGTGAGTGAGCCCAAGTGCTCAGTCCCGGTAGGGGACACTGTTTATCATTCTGCTGCTGTGGGGCAGGACAGATCCTAGACTGATTGGGATGGAAGCTGGGGATGCTCAGAATCCAAGGCCAAGTCTAGACATCGCTGCCTGCCAGAAAGCACAGAGGCAGCCCATGACCAAAGCTCACCTACTTAACTCACAGGTGCCAGAGCCCTTCGTGCCGGGCGTGGAGCTATGACGGATGGGAGGGCAGCTGGAGGAGAAGCAGGGGAAGGATGTTGTGGGAATCCATCCTCGGGCCCGCAATGCTGAGCGCCACTCACAGTGGTTCAGAGTCACAGAAAGAACCTGCGTCTGAGGACCCAGGACAAGCGAGACCCTCATGCTGCCACACAAGGATTGCGGACGGCTCTCAGGTCCACAGGCCCCGGGGTCTCAGGTCCAGGCCCAGGGGTCTCAGGTCCACAGGCCCGGGGGTCTCAGC
Source organism: Typhlomys cinereus (assembly GCA_023101885.1). Classification (NCBI taxonomy): domain Eukaryota; kingdom Metazoa; phylum Chordata; class Mammalia; order Rodentia; family Platacanthomyidae; genus Typhlomys; species Typhlomys cinereus. Next base: position 1,490,065 of record JALPQD010000436.1, on the reverse strand, counting down.
AGCTCTTTGGAATGGGCCTCACATCCTCAGTGCCAGGCACGCATATTTTATGCATTCAGCAAACTTTCAATTATTCAAGAAGGAAGCCAGTATTTCCTAAGGAAACCACCGAAATTAATGAAGTAAAGCATTTGTGGACCGTGCGGTTTCTAACTGTCCTTTTGAATTTGTTTGGAGGGTTTTTTTTTTTCCCTTCTTTCCTTTGTGCCACGCAAAGGATTGTACAAAAGGTGTATTACCAGACTGCTCTTCCAAAGCCAGCAAGGAGGAAACTAGGATAAAATAAATGCACAAATTAATTTTTGTTGGATCATTTACAACGGCATGCCTTTTCTCACTAAAAATTAAAAATCTGAAAATGTAAAGCCAATCACAAGCTTCTTAAGTATCCTGCCGCTGTGTCAGCTTAGCCCTGGACACGTACTTTGTGTTTCTACACAAAAAGAGAAAGTGCCTTCATTTGCATAATGCACCAGGTTTAGAGCTGGGGTCAAAGCCTGGGCCTGAAGCCAAGGATTTATTGGATATCCAGGTCAATGTCTCACTCGACGGCGTGACATGCTCTACCCTTGAGTAAACTGATGCATTCTGCTAAAATCAAACTTGCATTTTACCTTTTTTTCTCATTTTTCTCATTTACTCTAATTTTATTTACTTAACATTATATATCTGTGTACGTAATATGTATTATGATGTGTGTGTTTGATACGTGTATTTATGATGCAGGTACACTGTGTATGTGTATTATGTGAGTATATGATATACTTATATGGTGTGTGTGTGAGTGTGTTTGTGTGAGTGTGTTTGTGTGTGTGTGTGTGTGCGTGTGTGTGTGTGAGTGTGTGTATGCAGACACATGTATGCATGGGGGCCCAAGGAGCATACCTGGAGTTGGGGCGCTCCACCCACGCCTCTTCACCTAGGCTCTGGGGATCAGAATTGCTGACAGCTCTTTGCTGGTGATGGGCTGCAAAGTTCATCATGCAGAGGACACATGCAATAAATTCAAGGCAACTCAGCTTATATTTGGTGCAAAGAAATTGATGGTACCCCCGCCCCAGGAAGGCAGGGGGTGTTAAAGCCTTTTGCCTTGCAAGCTAAAGGACTGTTTAAAATATGCCAGGAGGATATAGCAGCAGCTTTTAATTCCGGTCCTGGAAGGTGGAACCTGAGAAATTCCAGACCAAAGAAATAAGGTGGTAGAACAATCCAGAATGATTTCAAGTATGACATTTGATCCTCCACAGGTGAGCGCATGCACGTGCACGCACACACACACACACACACACACACACACACACGAGAGAAAACCCCATGAGTTGCTGCTTCTGACTGACTATTACAGGATGGTTGTCCCAAAGTACAGCATTCTCTTTATTTATTCAGCATCACACAGAAAGATGGCTCAAGTGAATATCTGTTCCTAGCTCACTGACAATGATCTGGAGTCACACACATACATGTAAAAAAAATAAAAAAATAAAAAGAGGGAAGAAAGGAAAAAATAGAGGAAAGAGAAAAAGAAAGAGAGAGGAAGGGAGGGAGGCAGGGAAGGAAGAACGGAGGGAGGGAGGGAGGAAGGAAGGAAGGAAGGAAGGAAGGAAGGAAGGAAGGAAGGAAGGAAGGAAGGAAGGAAGGAAGGAAGGAAGGAAGGAAGGAAGCAAAGAAACAAAGAAAGGGAAAGAAATTGATGGCACCTAGAGCATTGAAACTCACACTAAAATGCCCCTTTCCAGGTTCCTCTTCTTCCCAGAGGGATGAGAATCACCCGATGAGCTCACCGCCCCGACTGCATTTGCAGAGGGAAGTGAGGAGAATCCCAGTTTCGTGGGGAGAACCGTCTCACAGCAGTGGGAGCTGTCTCTCCTCTACGCTGCTCCCTCTGCTAGAGATACCCAGCAGGTGATCAGTCAGAAGCAGTGACCCTCGACGGGTTGACCAGGGCCATCGGAAGACCATCAGGGTGGATGGACATCGCTCCGGGCCCCAGGTGTGGGTTGGCGGGGCTGTACCAGTGTCGTGATTTTAAAGCTGTCTCAGCATCCTCGAGCTGTGTGTCCAGTCCGTGCGCCAATGACAGGAACGTGGTAAGCGACTGCCAGCTCCGAGCACATACATGGCCGCCGCAGACAGACAATCCCAGTTCTTGCTTTGCCACTTCCACTGTGGGCTGTGGGCAAGTCTTGGACCTTAACGATATGGCCGGCCCGGGCGTCTCTGAGAACCTGGGGAGTGAGTGCACACCATGTCTGCATTGTCACAAGTGCTGCCCGTGTGTGCTGCTCTGAGGAGCCCAGAGGGCTGAGCACACACTCCAGTGGTCTTCAGTCTTCTGGGAGGGCATTTAAGCAGAGTCAGCGGAACAGATAAGAAAAGAATAATGCATTTTATTCATGTTATGTGTTGCTTATTCAATCTTCATAAAGGTAAGAGAACAACGAGAGAGATGGGACCATTTAAAATCAAGCGAAGGGACCAGGTTTGGACTTTGCTGCGGCTGCAGTGTGGCCATCTCTCTGGTTCTGATTTTGGCAATAAGCATCTTGTGATGCCTGGAGCCCCGTCAGTTGGGGTTAAACGGTCCTAGGCGATCCACTGCTGTCCTCTGGATTCCCAAGCAGAATCTAGCACATTTTGGAGCTAACAGAAACAATCCCAACTGACCGACCATCTCATGCCAACATACAGGGCATACATCACACACACACACACACACACGCCAACATACAGGGCACACATCACACACACGCACACACACACACACACCAACATACAGGGCACACATCACACACACACATGCACATCCACACACATGCCAACATACAGGGTACACATCACACACACACACGCCAACATACAGGGCACACATCACACACACACACATGCACACACACATGCCAACATACAAGGCACACATCACACACACACGCACACACACATGCCAACATACAGGGCACACATCACACACACACACACATGCACACACACATGCCAACATACAGGGCACACATCACACACACACATGCACATCCACACACATGCCAACATACAGAGCACACATCACACACACACACACACACACACACACATGCCAACATACAGGGCACACATCACACACACACACACGCACACACACATGCCAACATACCAGGCACACATCACACACACACATGCACACACATGCCAACATACAGGGCACACATCACACACACACATGCACACACATGCCAACATACAGGGCACACATCACACACACACACACACACATGCACAAACACGGCAACATACAGGGCACATATCACACACACACACATGCACACACACACACATGCCAACATACAGGGCACACATCACACACACACACATGCACACCCACACACATGCCAACATACAGGGCACACATCACACACACACACATGCACACCCACACACATGCCAACATACAGGGCACACATCACACACACACACATGCACACCCACACACATGCCAACATACAGGGCACACATCACACACACACACATGCACACACACATACACATGCCAACATACAGGGCACACATCACACACACTCATGCATACCCACACACATACACACACATCTAGAATTTAAGGGCGATGGCAGTGTTTTGCTGCTTACCCTGCAACCTCCAACTGCAAATTGCATTTGTTCGTTTGTTTTGCTCACCTTTCGGAATCTATGTAACACAGTCCCAGGGCGTTTGCTCTTCCCGATCTCCCTGCAGGAATCTCTGCCTGCAGGTTTTCCTAGATGTCACTCTTCTCTGCCGTGGGCTCCTCAGCACCACTTCCTCTAAGAACCTCGCAGACCAGGTGGTTCCCATGGTTACCAGCTCTTCTATCCCCGTGCGCTCCCTTTAGATACTTTCTAGTAGATGACAGTCCCATAGACACGACTGTGCCTGGACAATATGGTGCGTGAGACACTCTGTCTGGCACATAGCGGATGCTCGAGGAGTTCTTGCTGATGAGTTCTCCTAGCTAGCATCACACAGGGCACACATCACACACACTCATGCATACCCACACACATACACACACATCTAGAATTTAAGGGCGATGGCAGTGTTTTGCTGCTTACCCTGCAACCTCCAACTGCCCATGTGAAGCTCTCCACGAACACTCCCGTTGCTGTGGCCTGAACGTGCTTCTGCCAGAATTGCCATATTGAGATCCAGCAGGGGCAACAGTGTAGGAGGTCAGGCTTCGGCAGGGAGAAAGGTCACCACAACTTGGGAATGGATCAGTGCCATTATGCTGAGAAACCCGCAGAGAAGCCCTGTCCTTTCCGGGGAGGTGGAGACAGCGCAGCCCCTCCCTCCCCCTCCCCCTGCAGTCTGTGGACTTGCCAGGAGCTCGAATTTCCAGAACAGCGAGGGACAAACTTCTGTAATAACATTTCGGTACAACAGACCGAGCAACAGAGGCATCTGTGGATGGGCATTGCTAGGTTGCAATGAGCTGCAACGAGGGAGCTCGTGAACCCGGGGATCCAGGGAATGTTTCAGTTGAGAAGTTAGAGAAGAATTTTTGCAGGATTTGAGCTTTCTAGCTGATTCTGAGGGGGCGTCCAGGACCTAGCTCTTCCTTTCCTTGGCGGCTCTTGAAGTGTCATGTCAGCCTATGACTGGGTATTTTACAAACCTCATCTGGGAAGAGAAAAGGAGCAGGGCTGACATTGCAATTGTCAAAGTAGCCGCAGCAGACTGAGGGGTTTCACAGCTGGACTGTGTCTCTATGTTGGCTGGGATGGGACTGTGGGGGCCTTGTTTGCTGGCAGTATTGTGACAGCAGCCTTCCTGGGTTCTGGAATGTTCTGTGCTCAGCAGGAGGGTGTCATGCTCAGCCATGGCTGCCGAGCGACTCCTGGCAGCTCAGGGCTGCCTGGTAGAGAGAAACTGGAGTGCAGTGCCATCTTTCCAGTCAGGCCCTCCCTTCTTACCATCCCCTCGGCCACCTCAGAGCCTCGGCGTTTGTGCTTCTGAATTCCTGTCGACCGGCACTGGCTGATTTCATCTTCTGTTGGTGCAGTAACTCTCGCTGCGGCTGAGACGACACCCAAGCACAAGCAACTGAAGGAGAGAAACGGGAATTTATTTGGCTGAAAGTTCCAGATGGGTTATACAGACCATGACGGCAGAAAAGGCTGTTGGGTGGCAGAAGCTGGAGGTGGCTGACGCCACATGCGTCCTGAAGATACGGAAAGCAAACACGAAGCAGACACAATCAGGGGCCGGGCAGAGCGATGCCACCTCAAGGCCACCTCCCGCGGTGCTCTTCTTCCTGCAAGGCCTCCCCTCTGAAGGCTGCCACAACGTTCCCGAATATTAGCACCAGCTCATAACGCACATACATGACCGTGTGGGGCCAACTCACTTTGCAACCATGACACCTCTCATAACTTTTTCCTCTTTTACTGTTCTTTTTTTTTTATCAGTTTCACATACATGTCATTGAAAAAGTGATTTTTTTTCTAAGCTCTTTCTGAGAAATGCCCACAGCTCTCTTTAAGCTCAACAGCTTCTGTGCCAGTCATCGATGCCACCTGAATGATTGGAGGCTAGCCTTTGGGCATATGTATGAAGAGTTATATAGCTAAGACAAGTCCTGACAAAACCTGTGGGAGATTGTCTAATTGACATGGGAAGACTCAGATCCCAGTGGGCGCGAGAAGGTTTCGCTCGCAGTTCATCTTCACAGGGAAGCCACAGCGGCAGGAGCTTGAGGAGACAGGCCTCGCCATATCCACAGTCAAGCACAGAGCAAGGAGTTACCACGCGTGCGCTAGCTGCTGCACTTGAACTGTATACGTGGAGTGATGTCCTGACCAAGACAAAGGAAGCAGAATGGTCTTCTACCCCGGAGAAAGCCAAGCTGCTAGCTAGGGCTTTGTGGAGGTTGGTCAGAGGAAAAGTGATGGAGGATGATGCACTGCCAGTTTAAAGTCAAAATAGCTTGTATGCTTAGCTGGGGAGCATCCCTTTGCGTTTCCCAAATTTAATGAACAAGCACAAAGTATGACTTAAAAAGTCCCTGTGGCTTCATGGTTTGTGAAAAAAAGGTTGTTTCATTAATACACTTTAAGACACCTGAAACCTCCTCCTTACAGATTTATTAGCAAATAAAATGAGTTTATTTCCAAACTGGTACCCTCAGCATCCAGGCAATAAAAAGCTAAGGCAGAGAAGTTGGCCCCACCCTTTCATTGGGACAGCCGATATTCTGTGAAGATTTTCAGCTTGAAGCATCTCCCTAGGCATTAAGAATACCTGTGTGGTCTGCTCTGGAGGCCAGAATGACTTGAAATGATGCAAGCCTGTGTCGCTCCTGCGGCTCATCTCACACACACACACAGACACACACAGACTCACACGCACACGCACACTCACAGACACATACAGATACACACACAGACATACACAGATATACACAGACTCACATACAGACACACACTCAGACACACACACAGACACACACACACAGACACCCACACACACACAGTCTCACACACACAGACACACAAAGAGACACACACACTCAGACACACACACACAGATATACACACGCAGACACACACAGACACACACACTCACATACAGACATACACACTCATACACTCACACACAGACACACACTCATACACTCACACACTTACAGACACACACACTCACACTCACACACCCACACTTACATACACACACTCACATACACACACTCATACACTCACACACACTCACACACACTCATACACACACACACTCACATACACACACTCATACACTCACACACTCACATACAGACACACACACTCACACACAGACACACACACTCACATACAGATACTCACATAGACACGCTCACACACTGCTCACTGCACATGCTGAGCCCTCGTGTTTCTGCAAACGTTGCACGGCCTGCTGGAGCCCCTCACACGAAAGCACTGCTCCCTCTATTTGCGCGGGATTCAAACCATCACTGCTACCGTTCTCTCTAGGGACAGTTCATTCTAACTCACACTTGTTTCAGCAAAAACCTTGGTTTTAACAATCAGAAGAAGTACATTGCTCCTAGAATTCAGCAATTTTTAAAATATTTGGCAGCTGATTCATACACCATTTGGGACAATGAATTCAAAAACCAAACCCTGGACTGTCACAGTGTTGCACATAATGGTGAATTTTAAGGACTTGGATGCCACCTGTTGTCTTTGCGAATGTCTCTTGTCTTGAATTTGGAAGAGAAAGCGCATGTCACATGCACACCTTTCCGGGGGGCCTTCCACATGCACACCTTTCCGGGGGGCCTGCCACATGCACACCTTTCCGGGGGGCCTGCCACACAACTCTCTGTCCCCTCCAAAGAAGAGCAAGAACAGACAGAAGTAGTGACTGCGTCAAGATCTCACTTGACAGACCAATGGATGTGTCGGGGTTGCTTAAGGAACAGGCGATGCAAAGGCAGATATGTCACCAGAACCTCCCCACAGCGTGGGTGAGACACATGAAAGCCACAACCCAGGAGATGTCTGCCGCTGACTTGCAGGGAGAATCTCCTCCCACCTTCCGGAGTGTTCAGAAGCTCCTTCAGCCTGCTGTCGCTTGCTGGCCGTGTCTTCTGCACTCGGCGGCTCTCCCGTCTTCTGCAGACTGGCCGCTTGCTGGGCCTGCTCCTTTTCTCTGCTTTGAGGCAGCCCCAGCTGTCACTTCCTGCTTTCCCACATCCTGGAGGGAATCCTTCCCCCAAGTGTGTTAGTTTCCGGAACTTCCTTGTGTCCAGCAAGTTGTTGACTTGCTGATACCTCCTCCAGGATGTGACGGTTTCCATTTTTTGGTACAAATCCTTCTTAGCTCAGACTCAAGCAGTACAGAGTGAAATGTGCAAGAGGGCGACTGGCTGGGGATGTTCTGAGCCCCTCTCGCCAGGATGTGCTGCGCGGGTGCTCTGAACCTTTCTCAGCCACGCAGCTGACCCTGTGTTCTTACAGGAGAGACTTTGCTCTCAACCACATACTCCAAGCTCCAGGAAGAAATTCACTTTTTAGAGAAAACCAGGTGGAAGTACAAGGCGACAGGATTCTAGATGTGCTTCCTCATCCACTTGGGCTCCAACAGAGCTTCCTCATTAAGCCATTCCTTTGGGGTCCGAGGTCGTTAAGGCACGTTTAATGCTAAGAATCTACGATCTTGAACGAAAGCAAACAGGCATTGTGCTGTAAAGCAAAAGCAAATACTTATTTAAGTCCTGATTTAAGTTTCAGAAAGTACAGCATGCTGGTCCGCCTATACCGCAGAAGTTCTAACTCACATGATTCTTACCATAACGTAATTTATGATTGGTGAATCGCTGCATTGCTGTTCATTGGAGACTCTTATCTTGCAATAAATGCCACATCAATAACTCCTCATGAATCCATGGAAGACGAGGAGCTAGACCCTCTCCACTTAAGTCTCCTCTCAGAGACTATCGTGACGTGTTTCTGGAAGAGCAGAGCCCCATCTTAATTCATAGCCCCGTCCCAGGCTCCCCTGCCTGTGAGTTTTCCCAGCTCTGCCCTTCCCTATCTCATCTACCTGCTTGGCTATGAGGCCTTCACAACAAACATACCCCCTCCCGTGCTGTCTGTGATCGGCAACAGATCACAGCCCCATCACCATCTCCATCCACCGACCTATTCTTGGGGTGGTGGGGAAAGAATCCAGCTGCAAACCCAGCTGTTGAGGTCACAACCAGCCACCACAGCTCCAAGATATTGCCCACCCTGGAGACTCCATCTCTCCCACCTGAGGCTGACCCAGTGTGGCAAGGGAGATCGGTGACTTAATTGTGGTTGGAATCTTGTATTGCTCAAATTAGGGACAGAAGGGTTTACACGAGGTCAGCTGAAGACCTTGGAGAGAAGTTTGGTATCCTCAGAAAGTATGATTCAGACATCATGCTTAGGGGAAAAAGTGTAGAGTGCCTTCAGCCCAAGAAAAGACCCCTTCCTGATCAGGAGGATGAGCTGGGTGAGTGTTTGCAGTGGTGGGTTTCTCAGTGATACCCTAGCTTATCTGTTTCATTCTTGAAAAGGGAATATTCTTTTGATACTAGTCTTCCTTCCTATATTTGCACCAGAGAGAATTCCCGAGTTTTCTACCTTTTTCCTGTTAAGATTCCTATTTTCAGATAGATTGACAGCTGCCCAGGGATAGCAGTTCAGACCCAGCACACAGCATGAACTCAAACATTGTCTTGAATGAAGCAAAACAAGGTTAAAGAGGGCAATGTACGCTTTCTGAGTAGAGACTTCTTCCGGGCGCATTCACTAAGCCACAGAAAGAATGAGTCTTCAGACAAAAGAGACTAGCTAAGCGATGGCCCATTTGTGGGTGAGAATCAGTAGTGACCTCACGACAATTTTCTGTTTTTGTGGTTAGCAGATTTACCCACCAGCCTCTCTCTACATGTTAGCTGGAGGGAACCTCTTACAGAGCTCGGTGCACCTGATCTTAGCGGTTCTCCTGGATTGTAGAATTCCCTCCCTCCCCCCCAACACAGAGCCACAACTTCAGAAAGTCAATCAGGATCCTAGTGGAAGATATTTACAAAACAGAAGTCAGTCTCAAGCCTGAGCGGGATGCACAGCAATTACCAGAATTAAGTGGAATGGGGGCCACAGGACTGAATTATGGGACATGTGTAGTGTACTGGGTCGTACATAGGAAGACCTGCTGTATCTGGCTCTCCACTCGTGGAGACCACTAAGGAGGTGAGACTGAAGACTGAGAACCGATTGACCGTTGAGACCTCCCCCCCCCCGCAGGCACGTGGCAGGTGCGCAGAGCTGAGCAGCAGGGGGTCCGAGAAATCAAAACCAGAGCCCCAGGGAAAGCAGGTTCCTCTTCTCCTGGAAAGAGCTGGATCTCTGATTACAGTTAAGAGTGGAAGTGGGAATTGACTTGCCCACCTGACCCCGGCTTCAGATAGTCTGAGGTTATCAGTGCTCAAAGCCCTAATCTGTGTTTTTCTCCCTCCTCTCTTCTGCATTCTAAATGCTAAGTACTTAATGGCGACATTCCAGAAAGTGACATTTATCCTGGCATTAGTGAGTCAGACAGAAGGATTGTTTTTATAGAATTCGTTCCAGGACCTGTCTTTCTCCACGACCATCTATCTAGCTGTGTACCGGTTACCCCAGCCCAGCCAAGGGAGCAGCGGGTCACACAGCGCCCACAGCCACACCCCACGGATGCCTGCTGGAGGGGGAAGGGGACGGGAGTGACTACACCTGGGAGGTCGCACCACCACAGGTGAGTTCAGGAGCATCAGGAATACGGCCGCTCCAGTGCACGGCTGAGGACCCACGTTGACTCATTCGTCTGGAAGTCAGGCTGTGTCCACAGCTGGGAAGCTTCCCGGCACCCTTTGCAGACACCCAGAGGTGTGTTTTCACGGCAATTAAACTCAGTCCAGTTGACAAAACATCCCAGGCATGTTACAGGTTAACCAGCTGAAGCTGTAGAGGGTTGGGTCAGGCGTGGGAGTCGGGGGGGCAGAAGGGCAGAGTACGGAAGAGTCAGGAGTGGACTCCTGGCACACTGGGTCACGATAGGGAGGGGCTTCGGGCCCCACTTCTAGGAGTAAAGTCTTAGGGGCTGCACCTGAAGGCATCTGAACGAGGCACGCAGGTCAGGATTGACGCCATGCACAAGAACCGCTACCTTGCTGCATCATGAGGGTCCAAACCCTCCAGTCTCCCAGTGATGGACGTCAAGAAGCACTGCTAGTTTTACTACAACAAGTGATGTCATCCTGTAGGTCCAGGCGTCTCCTGTGGAGTGGGTGGCTGCATCTGTAGGGCTCATACCAGGGATGCAGGGAGAGTTTGGACAAAGACCCAGAGCTTACAGTCATCCATCGTGACGACCTTCCCTTGCTTCCTCCAGTGTCCAAGAGGGGTCCCAGGTTCTTTGCATGCTTGTCACAGCTTGGGTGGTGTCCCTGGTTGATGTCAGTGCTGGCCTTCCAAGTGGTGTGCTGTGTGTGACTGTGAATACAAGCTCCCTTCTCGAATGAATTCCTTGCAAGTTCAATTGTCACTTAAATCCTCCCCGCTTTCAAAAGTTCCCACGGTCCCAGCACTCTAGAGGCCAGGGCAAGAGGACCGTCGTAAGTTTGAGGCTACCCTGGCCTATAGAGGTGAGGTGCAGGCCTGTTTGAGATCCTAATTTTCAGGCTCTCCCATGATTTCTGATGGAATGGCAGGTCTCTCCCATGTGCACCTTTCGTGTGTGAATTCTGCTGATGTAGCTTCTCAGTCTTCACTTGGTACATTCGCTGATGCCTCACATGATGTTCAGAACTATGACCACTGTGTTTAAGGAGCCCAGCAGACCCATGCACAGCTAGGTGTTTTCCTTCTGTTAACTCCAGAGCTCTTGTTTTCATGTCACTGTTAGGTCTTCGGACCTATATGATGTGGCTGGAGTTGGGAGCTAAGACATCTCTTCCTTCTTCACTGGTCTCCAGTCAGTTTCAAAGCATTCACTTAAAACTTAACTAACTCTTGGCTTGTTTCAGGGTGTTAGAAAATAAATGACAAACGACTCAAAACAGAAAAAGGAAAATGACAAAGAAAAGAACATAAATTAAAAATAAATGGTTACAATAGGAAATGTGACTTGTCTTTAGGAAAGTGAAGAAAATTAAATTACTGGTGAAAAGAAGAAGCGAAAAGAGACAAAATGAATAACAAGTCAGACGCGAAACGGTGGTGACCACCAGGGTCCTACACACGTTGAAAGATGAAAGGCAGCTCAGCAAATAGATATGAGAATGCATTTCAAAATTTGAAATGTTAGAAAAAACCAATTCTTAGGAAAATAAAAAATTGCTAAACACAAGAGATGAGATCAAATAAATAGAAAATCTGCATATTTATTCTATATATTCTCTATACAAACATCATCTCCCTTTCTTCTCCTCCTCCCTCTCTGTAAGTGTTGTGTTAAAATCAATAAACACATTTGGCAAACTTGAAGAGTACTTCACTAGCAGCAAAGAATAGGAGGTTTTAAAAGATATTTTTAGCACTAAATGAGGCACTAAATTAGTCGTTTTCATATGACTTTGTCATACAATCCTTAGTATGATTTCTCCCTCTGGGCCCCACTAACTTGTCCCCTCATTCCCTCCTTCCTCAAGCCTCCCCCATGGTTCCCCTTCAGGCCTCCCTTGCCCTTTCCTCAATGGCCCCGTCCTTCTTTTCTGGCTGTTGGAGATATTCCAAGTCAAGCACACACAACTGCAGGTTCATAGTAGGACCCACTTACAAGAGGGAACTTGTGGCATTTGATTGGGGGGAGCTGGGTGATTACACTCACTGTAACTTCTCCACTTCCATCCGTTTTCATGCAAATTTCATTCTTCTTGATCTCTAAATAAAAGACCATCTTATTTGCATATATGTACCACATTTTCATCACCATTCATCTGCTGACTGCCTTCGAAGCTGATTCTATTTCCTCCTTGCTATGAATAGGCCCAATGAACATGGATGTGCAAGTGTCTCTGTAGCGAGACCTACAGTCCTTTGAGAATATGTCGGGAGGGGTAAAGCTGCATCTAGCTGATTCTGTTTCTAGTGTTTGAGGAACCTCCAGGCTGCTTCCCGTAGTGACTGTCCCCGCTTATGTTCCCAACAACAGTGAATAAGATCGTGAAATGCCATCCACAAACCACGAGCTCATGGAAGCCACGGATCCACAGCAGAGGTAACAAACGCTGCGTCTACAGAGAAGACCACGGAGCCCTACACAGTACTGATGGGCAATGGAAAACTAACAGATTCGGGGGGAGAGAGAGAGCAAAAATACACAGTTATGCACCCACGGGGGAACCTACCAGCTTCTAACGATAGTTCCAAGCACAAGACCGCACACAAAAGACCCTGGTTAAACCCAATAGGACAAAAAAACGTCCAAAAGGACACGAATATGGGAGATGGGCATGGAGGAGGAGAGAGCGGAGGGAGAGAAGAAAAGGTCGATGGGAAACAAATGCAATGTTTCAGAGCCATCCGCCGAGCCTGATGAGAGGGAGTCAGGACATGACGACCTGCTGCAGCCGCCGCCGGTGCGACAGGGCAGCTCTGCAGCTGCTGGCAGGAAGGGAAGGATCGAATCGTATTTGTGACCAAAGAGGACCATGAAACTCCCAGCGGTGCAGAGCTGGTGGCTGATGACCCCAGCGATCCATGCAGGGCCCACGGGCTGATACTGCCAGGTGGAGGTATTAACTGGAACTGCCCGTGCTTGGAAGGATGGCCAGTGGTCCCGTGGGGGGCAGTTCAAGTCTGCCTTCTCCTGCTTCACTGAAGCACGGAGGACGTCAAGGATCAGACTGTGTGGACCAGTTCCAGGCCATGCAGGAGTGCATGCAGAAGTACCCGGACCTCTACCCACAAGATGCCGACGACGAGGAGGAGGCAGAAGAGCAGACAGCGGAACGGGTGGAGGCAGTGGCTTCCACAGAGGCTTCTGCAGCCAAAGAGCAGCGGTCGGGCCCCTGAAGCCACGGGCGCTGGGCTCAGGTCCTCCCACTTTAGAGCGACGTGGACCGTTGGCACTTTCTGTCAAAGTGTCTTTCCCGCTGTTCTGTGTGCTATAATGCACAAAATGACTTACTTTGATTATCAGGGGCTTGGCTGTTTGCCATATACACTGAAAAAAGGGGAGTGTCCATGCTTTCATAAAAGTGTCTGTCAACGTCACTGCCGCCAAAAGTTCCTTCTCTGATTATCTGAATTTTGCCTCTGAATTAATGTGCTGAATATTCTCAGCAACTGAAAGTCACTATTCAGGAATGTTTGCATATAAGCTGATTTATTCTGATGCATTGTATTCCTCTTCGTAGATTAATACCCTTTGGGAAATTAAATACAAATTGAAGCCTCTTCCTCCAGGAATGCTGAGCGGACCTCCGCTTCATTCCGATGGCGTCCGTGTTTGCAGCATGCTCCAGGCTCCTGGTTTTCAGCATCCTGACTCCCTGCGCGATGTCTAAGTGAATGGCCAGTTTTTGATGGTTTTCGTCTATTCTAACAGCAACTCGGTGTGGGCAGCGCAGTGTTAGAGCTGCAGTCAGGCAAGAAAGGGCTGTGAACAAAGTTCTCCATTAAAAGGAAATGCAGTTTCTACTTAAAAAAAAAACGCAATTTTTGTTTACATGTGTCAAAGAACAGACTTCATCAACAGAAAAACCATGAAAACATATTTATGGTAATTTTTCAAACATAAAATGTAAGATCTCTGTGCAGAAAACTCCAGCTTGGTACTGAAAATTTTAAAAGAAAAAGTAATGATGGGTTAGAAGACAACTAGCGTGACAACAACGATGTAATTCTGAGCAAGGGCAGATCCAGGGGGTCCGTGTTTTGCAGTCTATTTGTCCCTCCTAGATTGCATTTATTTATCTAGAGATGAAATCTCTCTTTGTAGCTCAGGCTAGCCTGGAATCACTCAGGTGGGACTAGAACTCAGAGCAGTCAGCCAGCCACTGAGTTCTGGGATTCCAGATTTGAGCCACATGCTTAGGGGTCTCACTGATCTCGCCCATAGGCTTGTACACCACTGAGGGATGCCGCGTCCCCACAACACCGGATTTTCTGCTCAATGAACTCGGTTTGGAGCGCCTTCTAGGAGGTTGTTCTTAACTCCTCTAACTAAGCTTTTCGGTAAATCTTGGTGTACAGTTCCTACGTGTATTTTGTTAGATTTGTTTATCCCTGGATAGTGCAAGTTTCTCTGTGCTACTCTAAATTATGCTGCACGTTGTTTTATTTTTCAGAAGTGACTCAAAGAATATGAAGTATTATATTAGCAAAATTACCCAGATCTGTTTAATGAGGAAATTCTGCTTCTTAGGAGAAATGTTAACAGTTTTCTTCCCTTCAAGCCAAACGATCTTCGCAAAATTTATTTAAATCAATTTAAAAGCATTATTGTTAGCATTATTTGTGTAGTCTTCTAGAGAAAAATGACTGTAGCTAAAATTTACACAGTGCACACATTGTCTACAATTAACTTGCAGCATCACCAAACGTTTTCATAAAAAGTATATCTGTAAAATGGAAATAACAGCCAGAAAGGATAATGACAAAGATAAATCACACAAGTGCAATTAGCTGTCAACAGATCAGATCATCAATGTAACATAAACTTTTCTTGTAAAATATTGTCCCATCAAAAACACATCTAGAAAAGTACACAGAGTTGTATATGTGATATGTGTATGATGTGTGAATATATGTATATAGTGTTCATGCAGGAGCATGCATGTATAATGTGTAAGTATATCCACATAGTATTCATGTGTGTATGTGTAGACACTCATATGTATGATGTGTGAATATATGCACATAGTGTTCGCGTGTATGTGCAGGCACATGCATGTAGGATGTGTAAACATATGCATGTAGTGTTCATGTATGTATGTACAGACACATGTATGATGTATGAGTATATGCACATAGTGTTCAAGTGTGTATATGCAGGCACGTGTGTGTATGCTGCATGATATATGCATGTCGTGTTCATGTATGTAGGTACAGGGCCACGCACCCCCTGACTTATCTGCTGATCCGTCTCCCTAGCCATATAGATCATTTTTAAAAGACTCCTGGGTCCTTCATTGAAAACATCCACAAGTCGTTGACTGGCACTGCAGGTGAGTTTGAGCAAGGCTTGCGGAAGTGAGCGCAGGAGCCTTCGTGAAGAACCTTCCTGGATGTGCGCACCCTCGAGGTTCCCCGGCCAGGGCCCGTGAAGAACCTTCCTGGATGTGCGCGCCCTGGAGGTTCCCCCGGCCATCAAGGCGCGAGCTGCAGGGCTGACCGGCCCGCAGCTCTCCTCTTGCCCAGCTGCTGCTTCCTCACAAAGACCTCCTGCCTCCTGCCGGGAAAGCAGCAGACCAGTCACCTGACCCTGTACTGCAACAGGGAAATCATGTCACATTTGGGCTCAAATGAGGGCTATAGAAATTCATTTTTATGGTCAAATGTGCACATGCAGCAGACAGGAAATAGGAGAAGAATACAGTCTGCTCCCAAAGGAGGGCTGCAGAGACAGGGGCAAGCTGATGATTAATGACCCAATCAGTGGCCACCGTGCCTAGCTTAGCACTGCGGGCTGAGGGCCCCTGGGGCCCGGGACACTGGCTGTTACCGCCTGATGTGCAGCAGCCTTCTGGGCTATTCAATGCCACAGGAGTCTCTGAGTCCTGCTGCTATTTCATTGGTTATGTGGGGGGAGGGATGAGAGTCAGTGTTTTGTTCAGCAGTAGGTACAAGAGCAGCTTGGAGCTGCAGAATCTTTGCATACAGATGACCTGGAGGGGACTGTGGGAGGGACAGCACACAACCACACCTCCTGGAACCCACACAAGTCTACAAAGAAAGCTGAACCATAAAGTGCTGGCTCCTCCATTGTCACGCAGCCAATCAGCAGCCAGAACAGAACTTAAACTACAGACTCCAGACCTGACATGACCCGTTGCTACTCTCTTAGGATCTTGGACATCCGAATCCTGGAGAGTGCAGGAGTTCTCATACTATGGACGTGGGGAGGGTCAGACGCATGTACACAAACATATACATACACACACACGCACGCACGCACGCATGCACACACGCACGCATGCACACACACACGCACGCACGCACGCACGCATGCATAGACAGGCTTTGTCTAGTACATACCTCTTAACTACAATATTTTTCAAATCTATAGATAGTACAATGATTCATATAAAACAGAAATCACCTTAAAGTGTATTGAATTCATATATTTTCTATCTCTTCACTCAGTTTTTATTAAAAATTCAACTAGTTCACTTGAACCCCACTCCCTGGACTGATCCTATAAAATGGATCTACTCAACATGTTCAGGAACCACACCCCCAATACTTCCTCATTTCTGAGCCTTCACTTTAAAACAAACGGGATGCACTGAGGTGAATTGAAAGAACATTCTCGAATCCCCTTCCCCTCCCCAGGCTAAGACAATAGGAACATTTTGCAGCTTTTGCTCAATAGCCTATCTGTATGGTAAGTGGCAGACACCTACACTTATTTCTGAAAGGCAGCAATTGCAGTACTGACTGCTGTTGGGGCTGGTATTGTACCCGTGAACTGCCGTGGAGGTGAGCACAGGGTGTACGGGAGAACGCCATCGTCTCATTCAGAAGCAAGCTGGATCGCTAAGCCATTTGCATCTCGGCTCTCACCACAAATGACTTTATTGCGTCTTTAAAATGGAACAAACACAGAGCCACCAAAAGTTCCTTCTCTGATTATCTGAACTTCGCCTCTGAATTAATGCGCTGAATGTTCTCAGCAACTGAAAATCACTATTCAGGAATGTTTGCATATAAGCTGTGTCCGCCATGGACACGGGATCCCATCCTTGGCACACCCTGTCTTTGGTTGACGGATACTGTGTTACAGACAGACCTTCCTCAGGCACGTTTACAATTGGGAAGGCAACCAGCAAGGCCATAGCTAAAGACTCTGCCACGCTTCCCAAGTAGAATTAGGAGGCTTCCAGCTCAGGGGCCAACAAGGCAGAGATTGGCGATCTCTTCACGCTGATGATCTGGAAAGCTGAGCCAATATTAGATGGGCTGTAAATCACTTCAGAATCACAAGGATTTTTATGGATGTATCGTTTCCCCCACTAACCATGTGTGTGTGTGTGTGTGTGTGTGTGTGTGTGTGTGTGTGTGTGTCTGTGGAGGGGAGGGCAGCACTTTACAAATCAAAAGTCCAGGGCTTTAAACCTGCTGATATCCCAGTAGATAAAGCACACCGGAGCCCCAGACTACCCAGAGATGAGAATGCTCAGCCGGGGCAAAAGAAACGGAGGGAGCCGGTCAGCAGGTCATCTGTGGTCATAGCTGTGACGGTCTTTTCCTGGTTCACAAGGCTTGGAAAATGGTCTGATTTCCACTGAGGTGCTTCTACTTGTGCAAAACTAAGGAGAGGCCACACGGTGGCCTCCCACCATGCTTCTGCCCCCTGAGACCCACCAGCAGCTGAATTTTGCAAAGGCCCAGAACAGACCAAGCATCGCCCAGGAGAGCCACCAGCAACGATGAACCATGATGAGACTCGTTCCATTTCGTTGAAAATTTAAAAGTCGGGCTCCCCACGGAGTGCTCCACGGTCTTCACCCCCCCCCCAGTGGTCCCGTAAGGAAGCCCCCCAGGGTGCTCTTAGGATGGTCTTGCCAAGACCATCATGTTGGCTTGGGACAGCAAAAGGCCCCGGTGTAGGCTGGCAGCATTCAGTCCTCCAGGGGTGAGGCTGGCATTGATCCAGGGTTGGGGGGGAGGGTGAAGACGTGGGCATTCTGGAGCTGCTAGCTCCAGCATTTAAAGGTGAATGGCTTAGAACTGGGGTGCTGGCACAATGAAGGAGTGGGGGGTGTGGCTTGAGTGAGCAAAATCTCTGTGGTCCACCTGTCCAGTATCTCCCTCCAGCACCCCCTCAAGCCAGAATCACCACAAAGAAAATGGAGTCCAGAAGGGTGAGTTTTTAGCTACAAGGAGATCTCATAACATTTAACTCTTTGAGATTCATCAAACCTCAGTCTGTATGGAGAAAACTAGGAGTTTGTCCAGTCTGTGGCCCTTTAAGATTAGCAACTAACCATGCGCACGCTTAGGAATAAGCAAATGCTTGCTAACATCATCTTTCAATTGCTCTAATGCAAGGACCAACATGAGACCAGTTTTCATAAGCAGAATCAAGGCCTTTTTCTTCATGAGGGTCTAATTAGACAGCATCGAACCCCAAGCAGAGCTGACTGTGCTCCTTATACAGACCCTTAATGCGGAAACTTAGAGAAGGCAATCTGAAATAGCACCATGGCGGCCAGACAGCCCCTGACCCTCCAAATAAAAAGGCAAAGACATAGCACCAAAGCCCAGTACACACAATTAGCTTTGTGAAGACTCCAGTAAAGATCAGATACAATTAGATTTAGGGATGCATGCGAAGTTAAGATAACAATCTCAAAGCAGATGGAAGGCTCCTGGGCCAGCCTCAGCCGGCGAGTCCCCTGGTCCATAGAAACGAATGTTGCCTCCTTAGCAACAGGAGCCTCCAGCGTCCAAGCACACGCCTTTCTCACGCCGCTGTAACTGGGCTGTGTTAAGAGGTGTTTCCGTGAAATATTTAAGCGGGGTGTTTGTGAATCAAATCACATTTTGCTTACGCTTGTGTTCTGTCTCTAGGCTTCTCAACTCAGCAACCGATGACCTCAGAGCACAGCCATTGTTAACGCCCTACAGAGTCGTAGATTTCAAGACACCGGAGTTACCCACTCAGTCTTTACCAAGACAAACGTGAGGCAGAACGTTGAAGTAGCTGCCTCACTGCCCTGTGGGTTTCTGAAGCTCACAAACTTTAGAAACCTTGAGCCTCCTTTCTGATCTCTAGGATCGTGACGAAATCCACGGCTCGTTTGTTTATGACAGTTCACAGCAGAGTCATGATATCTGCTCACAGATATCACAGAAAGGATTTTCCAACTTTACACAGGCTGTTCTGGCAAGATCCCAGACATCGGGTCGCTTGTAAGCAAGAAGAATTTGCTTCTCATGGTTCTGGAGCATAGAAAGAGCTGCTTCTGCTTGCAGACGGCGCTTCACACCGCGTCTTCAGGTGGTCAGGGCGCTCCGGCGGGTCCTTTGCTTTCTCGGCTTGTTTTCTGCTGCCATCACACTTTCTGAGACTGGATAATTAATAAAGGACTTTGACTTAAATCATAGCTCAGGCTGCTGGGAGCTCAAGATCAAGTGTCTCCTGAGATACCCTTTGCTGTGCCAGCAGAAAGAAGGGCACATGGATACGTGTGTAAGGTGAGTGTAGAAGAGATGCGCTCGTTTCACAGTCACCCCCCCCAGTGGTCACTCATCCCAAACCACAGCAGGGGGCTCGCAGAAGAAAGGCAGAGATCCGGTCACAGAGACCCTGCAGGAAGTTAAACACCCACGGAGCTTAGATGCAAAGGGGCTGTTCCCCGAGCGTGCCAGGCATCCGTCCGAGCGTGAGGACTCTGTCTTTGTTTCCGTACCTTTTCCCAAGGACCCCACCTTCCAATGCCATCACCCTGGCTCTGAGAACTGTCACATAAATGTTGGGGAGACCCACGCGTTCAGTCCAGCGGATGGTGTCAAGACGCAGGACCTTCTGCAGATGGTGGGCTCTTGACTTCACAGAGTGTGCAAACCCGGACCTGATGTCTGGGCGTCCATGACATGTGCCCCCCTCTGTGGGCTCTGTCTGCTGAGCGCCACACTGCTGTCACCTTCCTGAGCCCCCTGCTGTGGGCCCCAAAGCACAGCCCACTGACCCTGGACGACAAGCTGTCTTTGGAACAGACAGAGCAGAGTCCACATTCAGCTTCATCACTTTCAGTATGTGAAACCTCCCTCGGCTGCGCCATCTGCCAGAGCTCGACAAGGACACTGTTGGTTGGGCTGTGCTGAGCTGAGGTCTTGAGCTTGCGGCCGCCGAGCACACAGCGGGTGCCCTAGCTCAGCTGCAAGTGGCTCTTCTGCATCCTGCGTGACCCATGTCCCACACAGGCAGAAGGGCCCTTGGCGGGGGGGGTGTCGCTCGGTTGCTCTGTCTCGTCAGAGGTCTCCACCCCTTGGCAGGGGTGACCTGCTCGGCCCAGACTCCGCAGGGTAAGAACCATGATTCATCAGTGCCAGAAGGAAATTTAGAGACCATCTGTGCCTGATGCCAGGGCTTTCTGACTGGCATGGGCATCTCCGTTGGGGCCCACAGGTGGCATGTGCTAGACAAGAACTAGACGTGCATCATCCCATTTCACTCCCACGGCTGCTCTGAAAGGTGAGGATTATCTCAGTTTAAGGTGTGGCAAAGTACCTCTGCCAACACACAGCAGCACAGTCACAACAAAGTCACCTTGTGCCCCTTGTGCCTGGCTGCGCCCCATCCTCTGAGCTTCTGAAGGCCTTGGATCCACAATCTTTATGACTTTCAAGGGGCGCGTTCCAAATCCCTAACTCTGGAGAGAGTTCTCTTTTCTAAAGGAGCATCGAGTGTGAGTGAAGGCTGACCCCACGCAGATGAACTGCTGGACTACGAAACGCCCAGCAGCCCGCAGCTGCACGTTGCACACACAAGATTCCTACGTCATCCCTGACCAGGAGGCGCCTCACACTGTGGGTACCCAGGGTGTTTCTGGATACAAATGTTTCTGGAAAACCTTAGAATCCCACATCGAGTGCAGTGGGGATTTTAAAGAATCCGTTTCTTAGCCCAGAGATCTAGGATTGGCAGACTCCTCAGTGGCAGGATATTAGTCAGCACAAGAAAGAGTTGGCAGGGAGACAGGCAGAGGCGCCCTGGCAGGGTCCAGGGGGCGAGAAGGCCGTGCAGTTGCTCTTCAGACCCAGAAAAAGATCCGAGGACAGCGGTCTAGCTGGGAGCTGATGACTTTCACGTGCGCGGAGAGCGGTGGGGGGAAACTCGGCGGACCCCGAAAGCTCGTGAATCGTCTTTCCTGCTCTGACAAGCTGGAGTGTGAAGTCTGTGTGTGCTGCTAAAACAAACTATCTGAGGTGATATAATTTATAAAGAACAGGGATTAGCGGAGGAGAGTCAATAATTCTGAGTGTTTTAAGGCGGCTCTTTGATGTGTTCTGCTCCATTCAGGGAAGAAAACCGACTTCATTTGCTTAATCGCCTTTTCATAGTGATTTCCCCGTGCATGCTCCAAGCAGACGATACAACCCGAATGGCCCACATCCCTCCCGATTTCAGAAAAAAAGAATCCAAGCTATGTCTGTGATCCCAGGGCCGAGCCACCCCTCAGCACCCCTTCTGTGATGGTGACGCAGGGGCCACGCGACCTCACACTGCTGGGCTCCCTTCCATGCTCCGTGAGGGGAACGGTGGCGTGGGAGAGCAGGGCGGTGACTGTACACTCCACGCGGCCTCTGCGTTTCTGCGTGGTGACACCCTGGGTTACAAGCCCTGCATGTTCTTTCTGCCCCAGCGCTCCCCTCAGTGCTCCCCTCAGCGCTCCCCTCAGTGCTCCCCTCAGTGCTCCCCTCAGCGCTCCCCTCAGTGCTCCCCTCAGCGCTCCCCTCAGCGCTCCCCTCAGCGCTCCCTGTCTAAGCCCCCCCAGGGGGGCGAGCCTTCCTTCCCCACCTCTCCTCACCCCTCTCCCACGGCCCCTCGACCTCACAAGATGGTTTGTCATAGAACCCATTTTAATCAAAAAAATGAAAATCAATTTGTCCTAAGACCTCAGTTTTGATCACAGGATAGAAGAGAGAGAATAAAATAAAATAAAATAAAATAAAATAAAATAAAATAAAATAAAATAAAATACACAAAGGAAGATACAAATCCTAACGGCACCAGTGAGACTACATGTGTGTGTGCTTGTGTGTACATGTGCACACGTGTGTGCTTGTAAGATGACAAGAGGGTGTTTCTTTGAAGCAACAGAAGAATCGGCTTCTTTATATCAACCATGTAAGTCTTAAGAAGCACAACTGTTATCTTCAATAATTCAGGGAAACAGGGAAGGAGTTGGGGAATAAAATGCTGTACCCATTGAGGCCATCTTGCACGAGTAAGAGCCCAAGTGAATCCAACTACAGACTAAAACAAATTCTTGAGCTTTCGGTCAGGCAGAAAAAGGATTGTCTCACAAGAGGGTTTGATGTTGAGAAAAATATGAGCAAAGCGAACAGGAATGTGCACAAAATTCCAGTGCAAGTTGCCCATGGGCATTAAAATGCCTTCGGATGAGGCTGCGAATTGCTCAGGGGGCGAAGGCATGGGGGCAAACCTGTGGTTCTGAACCCTACAGCAGAGCCCACAGGGTGAAAGGGGAACCAGCTTCTGAACGTTGTCCCCTGACCCCATACAAGCTGCGGCATGGGGGTTCCTACTTTCTCCTCACTCATTCTCCCTCTCTCTAATAAACGAAATATTCTAAACCAAAACAAACCATTTGAAAGTACAACAATAGTAAATAAGGCAGGTGTGGGTGAAATGTGTCCCAGCATTGTTAGTAAAAACGATGAACGTATCGAGTCGTTTCTGTAGTGGTTCTTAGCTATGTTACAATTTCTAGGAAATGTTGCTTTTAAAGCAGAAATGTGGATGATTTTCAAATCAAGCAAGAAGGGGAAATTGACTACTGTTAATTTAAATAAATCGAGAGAAAGAAAAGGAAATCGATCCAGAACAGCCTGAGTTAATTCCCGCTGTGGTGATCCTAGCACTGGGCAGGTGCAGGAAAGAGGAGGATCATGGGATTCCAGGTCAATCATTTTAGCTACAGAGTGAGTATCATCAAGACCCTGGGGGGGAGGGGGGAGAGAGAGAGAGAGAGAGAGAAACAGATGAAGGAGTTTATTTGAAAGAGAGATGATATGATCTTAAAAATAATGATTTTTTACATAAAAATCCACAAATAATTCATTAGCACTTATGAAAAAGTTTGTATATTTTAATTTTTGGGACACAATTCTAAAACAACAGTCACTGCATATGCATCGCTGTAGGCGCCTCAATGTCATAAAATGAACGGCATAAAGCACCGCAGGTTCACACCAGCATCTTCACAGCTTTGGTCACAGGATGGTACCTACCACAGGACAAGGACACGCACGGATGGGCTGGACCACGCTACGCTCATGCTCAGGCTAAGGAAAGCCGTGCTGAACAGAAAGCAGCGAGGGCCTGGAGGCGTCCAGGCCCCTGTCACCGACCCCACTGGTGGCTACTGGACCACAGGGGGAGAGAGGGAGCCGAGGGACCAGCAGCAGGGGCTGACGGTGTCACCTGTGCATGTCGGCGGAAGGTGCCAGGAGAAACCACCCGCCTCCAACGGGAGAGCGGGAACCTTTGCCTTTGGAGAGCAAACATGACCCGGCACCTGATTCCTCATTGTCGTCCTCCCCGTGGCCTCCCATCACACCCCTGCTCTTTGTCTTTCCCCGTTGCTTGCACTAAAGTCACCCGCCAGCCCCTCCTGAGGTCACCGTCAGCCTGAGGTCACCGTCAGCCCCTCCTGAGGTCACCGTCAGCCCCTCCTGAGGTCACCGTCAGCCCCTCCTGAGGTCACCGTCAGCCCCTCCTGAGGTCACCCCTCAGCCCCCCCAGGGTACCGTCAGCCCCTCCTGAGGTCACCGTCAGCCCCTCCTGAGGTCACCGTCAGCCCCTCCTGAGGTCATCTTCAGCCTGAGGTCACCGTCAGCCCCTCCTGAGGTCACCCCTCAGCCCCCCCAGGGTACCGTCAGCCCCTCCTGAGGTCACCCCTCAGCCCCCCCAGGGGTACCGTCAGCCCCTCCTGAGGTCACCCCTCAGCCCCCCCAGGGTACCGTCAGCCCCTCCTGAGGTCACCCCTCAGCCCCCCCAGGGTACCGTCAGCCCCTCCTGAGGTCACCCCTCAGCCCCCCCTCAGGTACCATCAGCCCCTCCTGAGGTCACCCCTCAGCCCCCCCATGCCATCAGCCCCTCCTGAGGTCACCGTCAGCCCCTCCTGAGGTCACCGTCAGCCCCTCCTGAGGTCACCGTCAGCCCCCCCAGGGTACCGTCAGCCCCTCCTGAGGTCACCGTCAGCCCCTCCAGGGTACCGTCAGCCCCTCCTGAGGTCACCCCTCAGCCCCCCCAGGGTACCGTCAGCCCCTCCTGAGGTCACCCCTCAGCCCCCCATGCCGTCAGCCCCTCCTGAGGTCACCATCAGCCCCTCCTGAGGTCACCCCTCAGCCCCCCCAGGGTACCGTCAGCCCCCTCCTGAGGTCACCCCTCAGCCCCCCCAGGGTACCGTCAGCCCCTCCTGCTGAGAGCCGCCGTCATATTCTCTGCCTGTGCTCTGGGGCTTGGCTCCCGGAAGTCTTCGTTGATAAGTACACACGCTCTCTCTGCCTTCCGCTCAATCATTTTCCAATCGCACATAATATGCAGAAAGTACATTAAAGTCACCTTCGAATTTTTCCTCGCCCACCCACCTCCCTTGATGGCCAGGCATTACCATATTGTAGGCAAGAACCGTCTGTCCCTCCCCTCCACTCTTACCCCAGACAGACCCCCCACCGCCCTCTCGCTCCTGGGAATGGGATGCTTCCTACTGTCTGCCTGCTCCCACAAAGCGTCCGTCACAGCCGAGCTTTGGGCACAGCTGTGAAGAACTGACAGTTAGGCAAGTCCTTGAGCAGAGCTGCGGGAGACTGTCTACTCGATGTGGAAGAACCGGCCCACTACCGTCCAGTAGTGGGCCACACATGGGGAGGGTCTTCAAGAGGGACGGTCCGACCTTCTTGCTCTTGCTCTGTGCTGGGAGCTCCCGGCCGGACACTGTGTTATTCGTTCCTCATTACCTATGCGGCTGTTCTTTGCTGACGTCAAAGCCCAGTCTCTTCAGCCTTCCGGTGTGACTGAGGACTCCCGGGACTCCTCCCGTCTTACAGCAGACTGGACTCGATGGGAGATTCTCCCGAATCCTGCGCCTTCACAACCAGACGGGGCCGCAGAGCTCTTCAGCTCGGGATCCGAGCTGCTATCACCGTGCAACGCAGAGTATTACAATCTAATAAATTCCCCTCTTACATGTATATATATTCTATCCATTGTGCTGCTCTGGAGACCCCTGACGCAGTGTCCTGTACAAACACTGTCCTTTAGTGCTCAAGGGCTTGAGACCAGCCACTGCAGAGCAAACGCTAAGTCCTTCGGGAGTCTTCCGACAGCCTCACCTACACCTCAACTCCACGTTGCGTCCTCAGTCACAAGGGGTAGCTTGTCTGCCCTCCCCTTCAACACTTCTCAGATCCGCTCTCCCCAAAAACGTTCTTCCTTATCTACCTTCTTATTGCCCAGACTCAGAATCCACTCACCTAAGACACCAGACTACGTAACATCCTGTTTACAAAATGACCTGGTTTGACCGATTTGGTTGCAGAATCTTTGTGTGTATTTTCATCCTGACTCACTAAATAGTGAGCTGTCTGTGGTCAGAGACACTAGGTCATACTACTCCATAGTGCTTGTGACTCTTGACAAGGGATTTTCCTATGGTTGTTGGTAAGTAATCATACCTTGAAGAGCAGACATGTTGTCAGTTCCTCTGGGCACTGGGTCTGAAATAGACAGAGCTGTAAGCAGTGCCCATTTTAAAAGCACCCTTATTCTCGGCTCCCATATCCTGTGTGTGTAGCTCACCGATGAGCACACGTCTGCCTCTGAATAATTAAAGGCTTCACAAAGCAATCCAAGAACATGCAACGTCCTCCCAATGCGGACAGAGAACATTGTAATCAAGATTCTTGTTGTCAAAGAAATTACTAAGAATTCCGAGAGCTTATGAGTGAAAAGTGGATCTTGGGACCATTAGTCTTTCAATTTTTTTGTGTTAGAAGGTAAGATGTTCTTTAAAAGATGAGGAAGTAAAGTATGTGATATAGCTGTGAAAAGAGAAGAAAGGGAAGAAGCCATAAAGCACATGCTGATAAATGACGTCAATTTATCCCTCTCTGTCCTGGCTCTGGACGATGCTTCCTGCTCTTGGTCGACATTGCCATGACCTGGGCTGCCCATGCTCAGTTCTCTGCAGAATCAGGAGAAGGAGATCACGAGTAAACAACGAAGTCACATTCCGGAACACCCACTCCAGCCTCTCTTCCGATCTGGCCGTATCTCAGTTTGTCACCTAGCAACACTCAGCTAATTCCTTTCTGGTCTCTGTCTTGGGGATCAGGTTTCCCGAAGGCATTTCTTACTCAGTGAGTAAAGCCAGCTGTAGAAATTGGGGGGTTCTCATGAGGAGACAGCCTCCTTATCCACCTGGGGTGAGGCCCAGGCACGCTCTCTCACTTCTAATAGTCAGTGGCTTGTGGGTCAGCTTGGGAAACCACCTCTCCTCTCAAGTGAAGGTCTCACCCTTGGCTTCCGAGGAAGGAGGGCTTCTAGACCCTCACGCCACGAGAACACTTCCAGATGCTTCTGGAAAGAGTCAATTTCCTTGAGTCCTTCAAAGGTAGCCCCACACGTGTGTCCCAGACACACTCTGCCCCAGAGCCTAAGTAAAGACATGTGCTTCCAGATACTGGAAAGCTTTGTCACTAGCACATCTTCCAGCTGGACCACAATGGCTGTTTAACAGGCAGGTAACCCTGATCCTGTGAACACCACCTGTGTGTGGCCGTTGACAGCACAGACGAGCCATTTCACAGTTACTGCAACAAAGCACCTACCGCATTCCTTGCAGATGGAGAGAAAGAACAATCTGAAAGAGCCAGTCAAAATCTATCCGTGGGCCAACGTAGACCCTGAAAACGAAGTTGGCAGACATGTGATTTGCATTGAGATGTTCAAGTACTGGTGACACACAGAAGTGAGAATACAATCAAGTGGCGATAGGTGGATAGAGACACAGACATGCCGGTCATGCCAGCTGTCATGGTCAGGCGCAGGCGTCAACTTGACAGTAGAGGCTTTGAGCTCTGGGCACATTTGTAGAGAATTAGCGATTGAGTTAAGCCCAGAGCAAACCTGCAGGAGATGTCTGACTGATGGGGAAGGCCCAGGTGGGTGGGCCTGGGCCCTGGAATAAATACGAAGAGCTGTTTGAGAGAGCTGACAACTTGTGTACACTTGGCCAGACATGCTGGTCTGGCAAGTAAGGATCTTCCTCTCTCAGCTGTTGTGTGGAGATGGTGTGGCCAGTGCCCTCGGCCCTGGTGTTGATGCAGCTCTCCCGTCAAGCTGGACTGAGACTGTAACTGGACCATCATAGGAAAATAAACCTCTTGTCCCCTTAAGCCATTTGATGTTGATTTATCAGCGACCATGCAGGCAAACTGCAGCAGCCATGCAGGAGAATTGCAACAGCCGTGCAGGCGAACTGCAACAGCCGTGCAGGAGAATTGCAACAGCCGTGCAGGCGAACTGCAACAGCCGTGCAGGAGAATTGCAACAGCCGTGCAGGCGAACTGCAACAGCCGTGCAGGAGAATTGCAACAGCCGTGCAGGCGAACTGCAACAGCCGTGCAGGAGAATTGCAACAGCCGTGCAGGCGAACTGCAACAGCCGTGCAGGAGAATTGCAACAGCCATGCAGGAGAACTGCAGCAGCCATGCTGCCTGAGAATCATCCCGGTCACCCAACTATACAAGACACGCCACTCTCGGCAGCCACAACAGTCATGCCAGCCATTGCCAGCCATGCCAGCCACACTGCCACGCCAGCCATCCCAACCATGCCAGCTACACCGGCTATCCGCCAGCCACACTGTGCAATTAAGTGGCAAGTTGTGTAAGTTAATCCACATGCTCGGAGTGACCCAAGGTACTGCATGGGGGCAGGGAGGGCTCGGTGGGGAGAAGAATCAACTCCAGCAAGCAGACCACAGCAACGGCTCACGGCTAAAAGGACAGGTGACCTTGTGCGCATGAGCAGATTACACTCGTTGAAAGCACAGCTTGGGCCATTTTTCATACCCGCACTCTCATTAGGGAAGGAACAGATGCTCTGGCCTACCACATCCTCATCAATGGGGGAGAGAGGGTAACCATAGCAGTTATGCACACAAGGGTCCTTGTAGGAAGAGACTCTCATACGTGCCTGGCTTGGGGGCCTTCAAGCTGATCCTTGTGGGAGGAGAAATCTCACACATACACAGCTCGTGGGCCTTCACAGCTGAATGTTAAACAGCAAAATCTATTCCTTCATATTTAATTTAACTCATTAAATTAAATTAAAATTCTCTCCTTAGGGGGCAAATAATGAAAGCAAATTAATAAACAATGACGCAAGCCTTTTTAGGAAAAGTTTGTCAAAGCATTCAGCAAAATCTCAAACTTTTGTTCGATGCCATTAAAAAGTCAAAGGACAACCTAGAGTCAAGGTGTTTGGAAATCACATTACCTGATATTGATCTTTCATATCAGCTGTGCCTGACTGACATTTTTCTGAAGGAAGAAATATCAATGGCTGAAAATGAAGACACAGGATGCATGACATCATTAGTAATCCAGGAAGTGCCAATCAGAGCCCAGGTGAGCTTGCACCTGACACCCACTCAGGATGGCTGCATTCTAAGGAGGAGAAAGTCCCAAGTGTTGGCAGGGATACAACCAACTCCCAGCCCTTTCCATCTCTGGTGGGAGAGTAAACTGGTGCACCCTCTGTGGGCAGCTTTCCACTGACTCTCCAGAGTTGAAAAATGGCCGTGCCCCATCCCCAGGTGTGAGTTGAACACCACTGAAATGTCTTCACTAAAAAACTTGTTCGCTGAGATTCAAAGCTCTGACATTTATAGTAACCAATAGAAGCAGCTCAAATGGCCAACAGTGGATGAACACTTAGATGATATGTAGTGTGTCCATAAAATGGAGGATTATAGCCATAAAATGAAAGTATTGCAGTTCACCTGCATGTTTGCTGATAAATCACCATCAAACAGCTTAAGAGAACAAGGAGTTTATTTTCTTATGATATTTCGGTTATAGTGCGTACTCCAGCTTGACAGGAGAGCACGCACCAACACCAGGGCTGAGTGAACAGGCCACACCATCTCCACACAACTGAGAGAGGGACGACCCTTACTTGTCAGACCAGCTCGTCTAGCCAAGTGTATTCAAGGATGCCGACTCTCTCAACCAGCTCTCTGTATTTTATTCCTGGGCCTAGTCCCACCCACCATGGGCTGGGCCTTCCTCATCAACTAGACAATCTCCTGCAGGTTTGCTCTGGGCTCAACCATTAATTCTCTACAAATGTGCCCAGAGCTCAAACCCTCAACTGTCAAGTTGACACCTGTGCCTAACTATGACAGAAGGAATTGCAAATTCAGGCCATAACCCACGCACAGGACAGCATTGTAGCTAGTGAGCGAAAGGATCTGATTATCACCTACACACTGTGTGAGTTCATTGAAACAAAATGTCCACGCATGTGAAGTCACAGAGACAGAAAGTAGATCTGTGGTGGCCAGGAGCTGGGAGAGGGGAGTGCAGCGATTGGCTGTGAGAAGCATTTCTCTAGATGGAAGGACATCAGGAGCTATGACCACTGTCAAAGTTGCACAACTCTTAGAATAGGATTAAAACCCGCAATTTACATGACTTTATAACTTTTATTGCATTAAAAGTGAATAATTGGAGCTGCCCAAGGTTGAGTGAGAGAGAGAGCCCAGCCCTGCCCTACCGCCCTGGAGCCCCACGTGTCCCGGCGGCGAGCACCCAGGCCGACTCCAGCTTGGCCTGCGCCGTGCCGCCCCGCCCCACCCCCGCCAGCTGCCCAAAGTGAGTGAGAGAGAGAGCCCAGCCCAGCCCAGCCCTCCACCCAGGAGCCGCCCGGCCAGCAGCACCGCGCCCCGCGGCCCCCGGCTTTGCCCCCGGGGCCCCACCCCCCTCCGCGCCAACCTTCCCAGGTTGCAGGTGAAAAATTCTGCCATCAACATCAGACCCTCTGCCTCTCTGGCCCACCGGGGACCTACGCACGTGGTCCACGGAAGACACACTGCTACTCAGAATTCAATAGAGCCCAAAGGAAACTCAAGCAAAATTCTAAGAAACAAAGGGAGCACAGGCCATACATCTGGACTCCACTACAATCATTATATCACGTGGGCGAGTTTCTTCTCATCCAGCCCAAAGATAAGTAAACTTTTTCTTTTCACCTTACTGATCCTTTAAAGTATCAATGCTATAGATCAACTTTCTCATACAGCCACCCCACAACGTACAACTCCAGGGAGTACACCACTCACCCCCACATTTCACCAAGAAACTAAATCGTAAAAGTGCACTAACAAACTAATATTCACCCCCTGGTAACATAACCTGACTTAACTGATGTACTAACAGCCTAGTAGCCTCATCTAGGATATAACGATAACAATACACAAACATATCCAATCCAAGGCAAGCACTAGTAATAACTGGCAAGCGTAACAATACCAACTACGTCGATTCAGTGAAAAACACACAGAAACTAAAAGGTCCTAAAAAACAAAACAACAATGTACAAGTCAAAGTGCAGATCCACGAGAAACAAAACCCAAGAAGACCAATCTCCTGCCGAAAGAATCAATCCCATAATGAGGGATTCCGACCAGAACAAATCCACAGAAAATAACCATGAAAGCCAGACCCAACATAACGACTTTCAGAGTATGATCGTTACCATGATTAATACTATGAAAGAGGAAATCCGAGAAGAGTTAAACAACTGTATCAACCACTTCGAACGGGAACACAACAGGAACCTGGAGGAGTTGAGAAAAACAGTTCAAGAAACAAAAATAGGTATAGAGCAGGTAAAACAGTCTCAGGCAGAGTTTAAAATTGAACAAAAAGACAAATTATCTTCAACTCAAAACTCAACAGAGAGTCTTATCAGCAGAACAAATGAGGCAGAAAATAGAATTTCAGATCTTGAAGACAAAGTGGGAGAATTAACCAGCTCAATGGAAGAGATTGTTAAAGCCAAAAAGATACTGGAGAGAAACATTCAAGAGATATGGGACATCCTGAAGAAGCCTAACATGCGCATTCATGGAATACCCGAACAAGAATCTCAAAATACCACACCGGAGGAAATATGTCAATTCATCATAAATGAAAACTTCCCACAACTAAAGAATGAGAGGCCTATCCAAATACAAGAGGCATGTCGCACTCCAAACAGATATGACCAAAATAGAAAATCGCCACGGCAAATAATAGTCAAAACACTCCACACTCAAGACAAAGAAAAGGTGCTGAGAGCTTCAAGAGAAAAAAAAGCAACTCGCTTTTAAAGGTAAACCTATTAGAATAACAAATGACTACTCAATGGAAACAGTAAAAGCAAGAAAAGCTTGGAGAGACATAATTCAAGTATTAAATGAGCAAAAATGCCAACCCAGACTGATATACCCAGCAAAACTATCTGTCATGATTGAGGGAGAAAGAAAAGTTTTCCAGATAGGCACATCCTAAGAATGAAAGGCTGCTCCAAAATCTTGCAAGCTAATGGAACCAGGAAACAGGCAGGGGTAGCAATTATGCTTTCAGACAAAGTGGACTTCAAACCAAAGAAAATCATAAGAGACACAGATGGATACTACATTTTAGTCACAGGTACAATTCACCAG
This sequence comes from Typhlomys cinereus, assembly GCA_023101885.1. Lineage (NCBI taxonomy): Eukaryota > Metazoa > Chordata > Mammalia > Rodentia > Platacanthomyidae > Typhlomys > Typhlomys cinereus. The sequence continues at coordinate 1,457,874 of JALPQD010000436.1, read as the reverse complement.
GAAGACTTCACAATACTGAACATTTATGCACCCAATACGGGCCCCTCCACATTCATTAAGAAAACCCTACAGCGCTTAAAGCAAGAAATCAACCCCCAAACGATAATTCTTGGGGACTTCAACACCGCCCTCTCAACATGGGATAGATCAACAGGTCAAAAGCTTAACAGAGACACTTTGGAACTTAATCAAACCCTGAAAGAAATGGACCTTACAGATCTCTATCGAACTTTTCACCCACATACCAAAGAATACACATTTTTCTCAGCAGCACACGGAACTTTTTCCAAAATAGATCACATATTGGGCCACAAAATGAATCTACACATATACAAAAAAGTTGAAATTCTAATCTGTGCCCTATCAGACCACCATGGCCTAAAGCTGGACATCCACAACACGACAAACAAGAGAAAATACACTAACTCCTGGAAACTTAACAATATGATGCTGAATGAGAACTGGATTCAGGAAGAAATTAAAAAGGAAATTCAAGATTTCCTGAAAGTGAACGATAATGAAAATACAACTTACCAAAATCTCTGGGACACAATGAAAGCTATTCTAAGAGGTAAGTTCATAGCTCTTAATGCCTACATCAAAAAAATGGAAACATCAGAAATAAATAACTTAACGATGCAGCTTAAGGCTTTAGAGAAACTTGAGCAATCTATTCCCAAAAGTAGTAGAAGAGAGGAGATTAGCAAAATAAGGGGAGAAATATCTGAAATCGAGACTAAGAAAACGATAGAAAAAATCAACCAGTCAAAAAGCTGGTTCTTTGAAAAAATCAATAAGATTGATACACCCCTAGCTAAATTAACCAATAGCAAGAGAGAGAAAACCCAAATTAACAAAATTAGAAAAGAACATGGAGTTATCACTACTAATACCCAAGAAATCCAGAGAATTATAACATCATATTTCAAAAACTTATACTCAGTGAAGTTTGATAACACAAAAGAGATGGATGAATTTCTAAGTAAACACTACCTAAATTGAATCAGGAAGTTGTGAATTACTTAAATAGCCCTATAACATATAAGGAAATTGAAGAAGGAATCTCAAATCTTCCCACCAAAAAATGTCCTGGACCAGATGGATTCAGCACAGAATTCTACCAGACATTTAAGGAGTTAATAACACCAATACTCCTTAAACTGTTCCATCAAATAGCAAAGGAAGGAACACTACCAAATTCCTTCTATGAAGCTAATATCGTCTTAATCCCAAAACCTAATAAAGATTCACTTAAAAAAGAAAACTATAGGCCAATCTTTCTGATGAACACAGACACAAAGATTCTCAACAAAGTTTTAGCAAATCTGATTCAAAAACATATCAAAAAGATCATTCACAGGGACCAAGTAGGCTTCATCCCTGGCACACAAGTTGGTTCAAAATACGAAAATCAATAAATGTAATTCATCATGTAAACCAGTCCAAAGACCAAGACCACATGATACTCTTGATAGATGCAGAAAAAGCTTTTGACAAGATCCAACAGCCTTTTATGATCAAAACGCTAGAGACAGTAGGAATGGAAGGAACCTTTATCAATATAATAAAAGCTGTATACAACAAGCCCACAGCAAGGATTATGCTCAATGGGGAACAATTGGAAGCATTCCCACTTCGATCAGGAACTAGACAAGGCTGTCCACTCTCACCACTTCTATTCAATATTGTACTTGAAGTCTTAGCTGAAGCCATAAGACAAGAAAGGGACATAAAAGGGATTTAAATCGGCAAGGAAGAAGTCAAGCTATCCCTATTTGCAGATGACATGATCTTATATCTGAGGGATCCCAAAAACTCCACCAGGAAGCTCCTGGAACTAATTGAGAAGTTCAGCAAGGTAGCAGGATACAAAATAAATGTGCAAAAATCAGAGGCCTTCCTATATGCTCAGAATGAAAGAAGTGAAAAAGCCTTGAGAGAAACAATCCCATTTACTGTAGCCCCTAAAAAAATGAAATACCTTGGTATAAACCTAACCAGAGAGGTAAAAGACCTTTACAATGAAAACTTTAAAACCCTGAAGAAAGAAATTGCAGAAGACACCAGAAGGTGGAAAGACCTCCCATGTTCCTGGATTGGCAGAATCAACATTGTAAAAATGACCATCCTACCAAAGACAATATACAAATTCAATGCTATACCAATTAAAATCCCAAAGCAATTCTTTAAAGAAGTTGACCAAATAATCTCAAAATTCATATGGAGGCACAAAAGACCCAGGATAGCAAAGACAATTCTGAGTAACAAAAACACTGCTGGAGGTATCACCATACCAAACCTTAGTCTATACTACAAATCCATAGTTATAAAAACAGCCTGGTACTGGCTACAAAATAGACACACAGATCAATGGATAAGGGTTGAAGACCCAGATATAAGCCCACAAAAATACAGCCATTTGATCTTTGACAAAGGGGCCCAAAGAATCCAATGGAAAAAGAACAGCATCTTCAACAAATGGTGCTGGCAAAACTGGATCTCCACATGCAGAAGATTAAAGCTGGACCCGTACTTGTCACCATGTACAAGACTTAATTCCAAATGGATCAAGGACCTTGATATCAGGCCAGAGACTATAAAAACCATACTTGAAAAGATAGGGAACTCCCTTGAGCTGATTGGGCTAGGCCAACATTTCCTAAACAGACATCCAATGGCACAGTCACTGCTACCAACTCTCAACAGTTGGGATCTTGTGAAATTAAAGAGCTTCTGTTCAGATAAAGAGATTGTAACGCGAGCTCAAAGGCAACCCACACAATGGGAGAAAATCTTCACTAACCACATATCTGATAGAGCTCTACTGTCCAGAGTAAACAAAGAACATAGAAAATTAAACACCAAGGAAAACACTGGCCCAATTAAAAAATGGGCCCTGGAACTTCAAAGAAACTTTACCAGGGATGAAATTAAAATGTCTAACAATTATCTTAAAAAATGCTCCACTTCCTTCGCCATCAGGGAAATGCAAATCAAAACTTCCCTGAGATATCATCTCACCCCGGTCAGGATGGCAAAAATCCACAATACAAACAACAACAAGTGCTGGAGAGGATGTAGAGAGAGGGGAACTCTGCTCCATTGCTGGTGGGAATGCAGGCTCATACAGCCACTCTGGCGAGCCGTCTGGAGATTCTTAAAGAAATTAAAGATTGAAATGCCATATGACCCTGCTATCCCACTTTTGGGAATAACCCCCCATGCAGCAGAGGTTCACCTCGATAGCACAAGCACGACCATGTTCATAGCAGCACTGTTTACAATAGCAAAGTCATGGAATCAACCTAAATGTCCAACAGTTGATGAGTGAATAAGGAAACTGTGGTACATCTATACAATGGAGTACTACTCAGCCATCAAAAATGATGAATTACTGGAATTTGCCGGGAAATGGATGCCATTAGAAACAATTATATTATGTGAAGTATCCCAAACCCAGAAAGTTAAGCGCCATATGTACTCCCTAATAGGTGGCTCCTAGTACCAAACTCACCCAGCCCACATTGAGACACTCAAGGGTAAACCTATGTAATACAGTTGCAAGGATTGTGAACAGGAGGGATGGGGTTGGAGGGCCACACCAGACACAAGGAGAGAGGGGACCATGTTACAGCAGAGAAAATCGGCCTCCAAGGAATGCAAGTAAGTAATGTGACACCTGGTTAAGTTCACAGATGTTCGTTCCTGATCATGTACAAATGAGGGGGTATGATCTCACCAGAAGGGGAGGGCACATAGTCTGGCACATAAAAGGTGATCATTTTGTAAATGGGTGACTGACCCCTCCCTCACCGAGGTTTCCTGCTTTTATTACATCTACCCTTGAATGTGCTATTATAACAAGACTCCAGTTTAACAGTTTTTTGTCTCTGACCAGGGGGTGACATACAGTGCCCATCAGGATGGAGTGAAGGGCATTGCAGGAGCAGCAAAACTGCAAAAGAAAATCAACAAACCACAATCCAGAACTTCAGAGACTCTATATCAACCACCTAGAACTAGGCTAGCCTAATCTCCTCCCATCGCGAAGCTCAGGGACATTTGCGGAAGAGGGGGCAGTAAGATTGTAAGAGCAAAAGGATGGGAGGAGCAATGATCTGAAGATTCTCTAAACTAGTTAGGGCTGAAGCAATCATAATAGGACTTTGCATGCCCTGCGCAATGTCCAACACACTACTGACCTCACAAAGTCTAGCATCAGCTAAAGGCACCAAGATCCTTGGAGGCAAGGGATTGACAGCCACAGTAGTGTTCCTATGCTTAAGGGGAACACGAGAAAGGGTTCAGGGAAATGCCACTGGGTCCTTGTATGTCATCGGAGAGGAGAGTTAGGCATGCACAAGAAAGGACTCTGGGAATTGGGGGGGGGAGGCACTGGGAGACGGGGAGAGAGGGAAGGGGAGCAGGGGGTTCAGGGGGAAGGGGGGAGGGAACTGGTCTACCTGTTAAGTTTGTATGAGCGGAAATAATAATAAAAAATGTTTTTAAAAAAGTGAATAATTGGTCACATCACTTTCTCTGAATGAAGCTGGGGGATAGGGCTCCCAGAGTCTTGATGATGTCCAGGAGTGGGGTCTTCACGGGCTATAGCGCCCTTGCTGCCGTCTCCTGTCAGACACGTGCCTCTCAGGAGTCCACATAGAGGCCCTTGAAATAAGCAAGCGTGGGGACACCTGTCACGGCTGCTTGTGCTTAACTTAGCCGAGTAGCTTTTCCTTTTGCCTAACTGCAGGAGGCCGGTGATTAATCTATTGATCGTTCCCCTCTCTTCTGCTAAAATAGCGTGACCACTCCTAGAAACTGCTGAGAAAATGAACCAGGGGCAGGTCTGGCCACATTAGGGCTGCATGGAAGGAGGAAATCAGAGGGGTTGAAGAGCAGCTGCTAGCTGTATTCACATTCTGCCTGACCTTGCACCTCAGTGAGTAGAGTACCGTCCTCTATCGTATTTCTCCGGAACAGGGAATAGTAAGACAAAAAACACTGCCACCAGAGTTGATAGGCATTGAGAGCTCAGGACAAATCCTTTAGTAATCACCGCCTTTTAAAGGCATAAAATGTCACAGCATTTAGATGAACTGAATCCAGAGCCCAGTTCTGCAAGTACAAGAAGCCGTCTCCCCGTGTGACGGGCACCTAGCATCTCCACAGGCAGAGAATGCTGCATTTGCCACCCCAGAAGTGGCTCTCAAGAGCAGAGCGCCCCAAGTATCTCATTATCTGAAAGCCCACCTGGAACTTGACCCACACTGAAAGAGGAAACGTCTTAGAGGTGCCCTGGGACCTCGGCTGCACTGGAGGTGGGAGACCCCCCCCCCTTCGCCCTTAACCCTGTGAGACCACGTCTGCAGGGGGCTGGCTCAGAACCTCACGACCTCTGCCTTCCAGGGGGTGTCTAATCTTCCAGCCCCACCTAACCACAGCCAGCCAGGAGGCGCAGCAAGGCCCCCTCTTCATCAGGGCACCTGAGCATCTCCAAGCCCGGCAGGCTGCAGGCGCTGACGGAGGCTGCAGGTCTCTGGACACTGGAGCTGGGACCGTGGTCTCCGTCTCATTCCACAGGCCTACGGGCCCTGAGCCCACGCAGCCCCTCTGCTCTCAGCCCCTCTCGGTTGAACGCTGTCATCCCGTTGCTGGAAGGAACCATTCTCGTCCTAGCAGACTCCAGCCCCTCTGCAGACACTTCTCTCCTCCTGTGACCTGTCCCCTGGTCTGAGGACCCTCTGCTGAGACCTCTGATCTGTGGAAAGGAACATTCCCGCCTCTCCCTCTGGACAATCCTTTGCTCCCCAGACCCAGCAGGCCCCTCTCACACCCGCTAATGAGCACAGCTTCCTGCTAATGAGGCCTCCACCTGCTCACACAGTCCCTGTAGCTGTCTCCCCCAGGGACTCTGCGGGGTCCCACACACTCGCCCATCGTGGCCAGATCCTGAGCGAATAATGCAGCAAAACTCTCAGCCCGTCTTTCCTGTTTAGCTTCCAAACCCCCAACACTGAAGGAAACAATACCAGCAACACCATCCCTATCTTAAACGTCATTTGTTTTGTTTTAACTAGGTTATGAGTTTTCACAGGCAAAAAAATCAAGTAACTTACAGAGAAGGTGTATTTGAAATGCATTTGAGAATATTTCAATTAGCAAGAGGATCTGGGTATTACCCAGAGAGCAAGCTCTGACCATTCTCTCTCCTCTCTCTCTCTCTCTCTCTCTCTCTCTCTCTCTGTGTGTGTGTATGTGTGTGTGTGCGTCTCCTTTCTCTCTGTGTGTCTTTCTCTGTCTCTGTTCTATTCTCATTCTTTCTCTCTTTCTGTCTCTCTGTGTCTATCCATCTCTTTCTCTGTCCTTCTCTCTTTATCCCTATGTCCTTTTGTCTCTCCCTCTGTCTCTCCCTGTCTCTCCCTCTCTCTGTCTCTCTCTTTCCCTCTCTTTGTCTCTATCTCTGTCTCTCTCTCTCCTTCTCTCTGTCCCTCTCTCTCCCTATCTTTCTCTCTCCCTCTTTCTCTATCCCTCTCTCCCTCTCTCTCCCTGTCTCTCCCTCCGTCTCTGTTTCTATCTCTGTCTCTCTCCTTCTGTCTCTCCCTCTCTCTCTCTCCCTCTCTCTGTCTCTGTCTCTCTCTCTCCCTCCATCTCTCTGATCATTCTTACTTACATCAGGTCTCAGCCTGTTTATTTCCAGTCGCCATGGAGATATCTACTATTGTGTGGCGATTTGGCCTCTTTTCCAGTGCGTGACTGTTCCTTGCCCCTAGTCCTGGGCTTCATCGTTAGAGCACGTAGTGCGCGTTGACCTGCACTCGCTCCCTCCCGCTCTGTCAGCCTCGCATCCTGTGTCACTTCGGCATTCACCACTTATATGCACTGGCCGATTATGCTGTACATCTAATCTAAGACGCAAAACTACAGGATAGCGGCACTTCCCGCTCTGCACGTGACTTCACACGCTGGTCTGACAGTCCCTCCAGCTGTTCCCGTTTTCCCACAGGCAGCAGGAGCTCGTTCTCCACAGTTGTGTGGCTTCCCTTGTGCATGTCACTGCATTCCGTCCCGTGCTGACGGGCACGAAGATTGACCCACAGCGTCTCCGTGAACAGAGCAGTAGACGTCAGCGTGCGAGCGTCTGTGCTGTGTTCACCCAGAGCCCTTCGGGGCACACGTGCGGTGTGGCTGGGTCACATGCGCCTGCAGATTTGGTCTTTGAGGGACCCCACGCTGATGTCCACAGTGACTGCACTGATTTGCTCCCGTTTCTCAGCATCTTCGCCAGCATTAGGTTTGCTCCGTGACTGGATTCTGACTGGGTGAGATGAAATGTCAGTGGACTCTGAATTTTCACTCCCCTGTGTGCTAGTAGTGGGGACCATGTTTGCATATTTACTAGCCATATGTACTTCATCTTCTGATAGATGTATATTTTATTAGCCTGTTTATTATGGATCCTATATACCCATCAGTTAGCAAAGACTTCCTTTCTATAATCTGTGTCTTCAAGGAGTGTGTACATTTTGTGATACTGTGAAAATATAGCAAAGATTGAAGAATTTATAAACAGAAGTTTATGTGGCAAGATTAAAGTCGGCGGCATCTGGTAAGGAGCTACCTGCTGCATTGTAATATAGCAGAACACATCACATGGTGAAAGAGAGAGAGAGAGAGAGAGAGAGAGAGTCCTCTTTTTATGACCACCCAACCACAGTGCCCACATAGCCCCATCACCTCTCCGCGTCCCAGCCCCTCTTACGGTGCGGGCGGCCTCTGACCTTCAGCGTGGGCTCTGCAGGGACACGCAAGCATTGTCTACCAGCATCGCGCAGCGGCTTCCCACCCACACCTCTTGCAACCCACTGCGGGGCTTCCTTGTGAACAGGGCACGGCACACCTGATGCAGGACACCCTTGGGGTGCGCCTGACGCCCACCTAACGCATGCCCTGGAGCCGCATCTGTCTAAGTGGTGCCTTCAGAAGCCCCTTCTCCCCTGTTCTACGCTTCATCATGTCCCCTGGGAGCTTCTGCCTCCTGAACTTGCCACCGCCTCTCTTCGGCGGCCGGCGTGTCTTCTGCTCAAGTCTTTATCCTGCAGGTGGTCCTCAGAACCACGGGCCTACTGGTCACAGTTACATAGGCATCTCAGTCTGTGAGGACCAGTCTACGGGGGGATTTTTATGCACTCACTGAACTTACCGGAACCGAATGTTTTGACTGGCGCTAAACTGCATAGGGATATGGTGTCTTCTCTGGCCTAATGCAACGACCAGGCAGAAGATGGGGCTGGATGATCGCTGTTCAGCCACTCGACTGAGCTGACACTCAGCCCGGCTGCACCTCAGGGGCAGGAAAAGGTACCCCAGCTTCAGTTCCCCGTCCCCTATCAGCACCAATTGTCTCCCCACCAGTCATGACGGTATGCCTCCAGTATTATGGGCTTAATCCATATGCGAAGAAATTAAATGGGGATCAAATGCTTCTTGGCATTAGACAATGACTCCAGATTGTCCCCACGGTAGGATTTCATCTGAAAATAAGTGCTGATTTACATTAATTTACATCTAAAATGCAAATTACAGAGCCCCCATGAGAAGAGAAAGAAGGCTGAAGGCAGCTAGTTTGCCTCTTTATCACCGCAGCAGAGGCCTGTTGGGTTATAGAGCGAGGAAAACAAAGGCCAAAGCTGTGTCCACAGGCAGCAGCCTACACCAAGTGTAAAAGAGCACGCGGTCCGCACACGCGCTCGCTCATTTATCCGGTCTCCAGGCAGCACGGACCTCCCCGCCTCCCATCTGCGACTGATTTACATGGCTCCCTTCTGTCTGACTGTCATGCAGAAGGAGGCGGAACTAAGAGGGCTCCAGAACTTGGGGATCGGAGCTAAGAGCAACCCCCGCACAGTTGGTTACCTCCTGTGGGGTGAAGACTTGGTCGGTTGGGCAATTTTGTTTAAACATTCATGTCAGAACCTCAGGAGAAGACTAGTATCTGGAATTAGGATTGGCACTGGAGTGAAAGGAAGTGTGTGTGTGTGTGTGTGTGTGTGTGTGTGTGTGTGTGTGTGTTCATGCGTGTACATGTATGAAAGTGTGAGTATGTGTATGTATGCATGTGCACGTGCACTCGCAGACAAAGCCTCTTTACATGCATTGGTGCACCATCCTATCCACGACAAGTGAGATGACTATTTATTGAAAGCTGACTTGTTTTTCTTTGCCACTCAAGAGGACACTTGGTCCATATGAAGGCAGAGTAGGCTTATTCACTGCCACTTACCTTGGCTCAGTACGTGGAGCAGAGGTCAACAGAGAGTTCCGTTTACACAGGGCCCAGAGGTCAACAGAGAGTTCAATCAACACCCTGCCTACAACATAGGAGGCAAAATGTCGGCACGCCAGTCAAACCAGAGAAAATTCCTTACAAGTGAGGCATAATTGCTTCTTCATTAGGAATTTAGACTGAAATTAGGCACAATATCTAATTTCTGCATAGGGAAAGGCCTGTCACTCCTTTCTGCTCTCTGGACATCCGTGGGAATGGGCTTTGGTTCTAAGCAAAAGGAAACAGGAAGTGTCTCAGCCTCCTTGCTGGATGACCCGGAAGTGTTCCTAGTACCCCCCCACATGAACCGGAAGTGCTCTCAGCTTCCTTGTTGGATGACCCGGAAGTGTTCCTAGCGCACACGCACACACACACACACACACACACACACACACACACGAACCGGAAGTGCTCTCAGCCTCCTTGCTGGATGCCTGGAAGTGTTATCCTCTGAATGTCTCTCTCTGTGTTGATAAAATACAGACATACTACAGAAGACCAGAATTCACTCCTCCAGGTTCCGGTGAACCAGAAGGATGAGGCCTTTGGCTTAGATCCCAAGCCCACCCACAAGAGATGCCACTCTCTCCCCCGACTGTCTTTAGAGTAGAAAGGGGGGTGACAGGACCCTCCATGGTGGTGCAGACCCCTTTACCAGTTCTCAGCTGTCTTCACATGTGTCTGCAGTGATCTAGCTCTTGCAACCAGCCCACATGAGATTTTTCAATCCAAATATTAACTTCCCATTGAAGAAAAAATTGTGCCTAATTTCTGCCCAAGTGGTTGACTGAGCTGCTCTCTGAGAATCAAAGTGACATATAGAAAAAGACAGGTGGATTTACGGCATTGGTTAGTGGGCGGCTCCTCTAGGTCCCTCTAGGGTTATTCCAGATGACCAGAGATTTTCGGTAAACAGAAAAAAAAATACCTCAACTATTTGTGGGGATCACAATGGCTATTGTTCTGAAGAGTGGGTTATGACCTTGTCTCTCTCTCTCTTAAAACACAGCTTTCAGGGGCTGGAGAGGTGGCTCAGGGGTTAAGCCTCTGCCTTGCAGGCAGAAGGTCCTGAGTTCGGATCCTAGACCCCACAGGGTGGAAGCGGGGGCAGCCTGAGTTTCTGGTCCTGGTAGGGCAGAGCCTGTGAATCCCGGGGCAGAGTAAACAAGGAGGAGGTGGAGGCGTCCATGGTGGTTCCCGGATTCACCTGTGGTTATGCGCATGCACACACACACATACACACACACACGTGCACACACACATGCACACACACACATACATGTACACGTACACATACACATACCCGTACAATTGAATAAATAATAAAAAAATAAAAATAAATAAAACACAGCTTTCAGAGGAAACCTTAAGACTCATAGAAGTGGACAAGCAGGAGGGTGGGAGGGAGTGGGATGGATTGATGAAGTGAGGGGAGGGGAATGGAAAGGAGAGGGGAAAGAGGGAGACAGGGATAAGTAGCCAATATGCTGGTAATACTGGGAAAGTTTTTTTTTTTATTTATTTTTCTGTTCATACAAACATAATAGATACCTCTGTCCCCTCCTCCCTCCACCCCTCCCTGGACCTCCCTGCTCTCTCTCCCCTTTTCCCTTTCCTTTCCCCCCTCCCTCCCATTCTCCCAGTTCCCCCTCCCCCATCTCTGAAGCATCCTTTAATGTGATATCAACTTTCCTCTGGGTCCTCCTCTCTGATGAGGTGTAAGGACTCAGTGGCATTGCCTAGAACTCTTTCTTGTGTTCCCCTTAAGTATAGGAACACCATTGTGACTGTTAATCCCTTGCTTCTAAGGATCGTAGAGAGAAGGGGAAGGAGGGCCCTGCTAGAAATACTGGGAAAGTTTTTAAAAAATATTAAATAAAATAAATAAAACACGACTTTATCATTTTGGGAGTCACAAAAAGTGGTATCTGTACTTCCAGTAGAGTTAGCTTGCAGGGAAAGCTGTCCCTTCCCAACCCCCATGGCCTGCTGAGGTCTCCTCCTGGACGTCTTCCTTATCAGCAGGGAGACACACACACAGGAAGGATGTTGCCAGTGGGAACACGCACACACACACACACACACACACACACACACACGCACATGCGCACACACGCACACATTAGTCACACACATTAGTCTGCGCCTCGTTTTGCTCCGTTATGCATGTCTCCGGGTCAGCAGATGGCAGGGCATGGATACAGAAGGCCAACACTCCCTTAACTTTTCTCTTCCTTTATGGACTGCTAAGTTTAGTTTCCATGAATTGAATTACACTGTGATGCTAACTCCAAGGGAACGCTTCTCTTTCCTGGCTTCCCCTCTCCATTTCTTCCCTGCCCTCACCTTGTCAGCTCTGACAGCTGTTGTCCCAGAAGTGGCCTGCACATCTTGGTAGCCTGCAGTGCCCTTCTTGCTCTCTCCTTCTCTCTCTCTCTCCCTCTCTCTCTCTCTCTCTCTCTCTCTCTCTCTCTCTGCCCCCTCAGGCTCAGCATAGGGCTCTTTTTAGCTTGTCAGTTGGTCCTGCGTTCCTTTTATGTTAATTAACATCCTTCTGAAATTGATCTTGTCACATGTTGTGAAACATTTAGAATTGTAATTCTCTGGATGGCGACTCCAGTCATCCCACGGGTCTTTGAACTTGCTTGACTTTGGTAGTGGAGTTGTGCAGCTCCAAGCACCTCAAGCAGGGTCCTCTTTCACCTCCAGCTCAGGGCCCCTAGCAGGCACGAACCTCAGTCCTAGCAGCTTGCTGTCCTGAGGCCTGTCTCCTCCCAAAAGACACATTAGCCTGATAAGATCATTCAGTCTCCCAGAATTTACGTCATCTCTGTTTTTATCAGTCACGTAAGGTGTTTAGATTTATGAATGCTTTTGCATTATATGAACTTGGATTACATTTTCCTGATGGGGGAGACGAATGCCAGTATCAGCCCACCTCATTGGTAGCCAGGGCCTCACGGGGCGCCACCCCCTGAGGGGGCTCTGTCAAGGCTCTGCCTCACAGCCCTCCCCTCTGCAGCTGGACCCCTCCTCCACAGCCCTCCCCTCTGCCCCTGGACCCCTCCTCCACGGCCCTCTGCAGCTGGACCCCTCCTCCACGGCCCTCCCCCCTGCAGCTGGATTCCTCCTCCACAGCCCTCCTCTGCAGCTGGACCTCTCCTCCATAGCCCTCTGCAGCTGGACCCCTCCTCCACGGCCCTCCCCTCTGCGCTGGACCCCTCCTCCACAGCCCTCTGCAGCTGGACCCCTCCTCCACGGCCCTCCCCTCTGCCCCTGGACCCCTCCTCCGCAGCCCTCCTCTGCAGCTGGACCTCTCCTCCATAGCCCTCTGCAGCTGGACCCCTCCTCCACGGCCCTCCCCTCTGCGCTGGACCCCTCCTCCACAGCCCTCCCCTCTGCAGCTGGATACCTCCTCCGCAGCCCTCCTCTGCAGCTGGACCCCTCCTCCACGGCCCTCTGCAGCTGGACCCCTCCTCCACGGCCCTCCCCCCTGCAGCTGGATTCCTCCTCCACAGCCCTCTTCTGCAGATGGACTCGGCCCTGCTTCTGCGGGACACTGTGACCAGTTTGCTGGAGGAAGGCAGCTCTTCAGCCGGTTCCTCAACATTGGTGATACTGCCCGTGCCTGTATCCACTCTGTGCCTCTAGTAAATCTTTAGAACCTTGTGTAGCCACCCCATCACCTCCACGCATACATTGCTGCGGGATGTACAATGACCAGGATAATGAGGACTGATTGCTGTCATGCTAGCAGAGAAGATGGGATTTTGTGGTAAGTTGGAGCCAACAAAATCAATGCAGCTTGTAGACGATGGTTCGGTAATTTGGGCACCGTGAAAAGACAAAGTATGTCTGTCCTGCAAGTATGGTGTGCTTATGACAGGGTTACTGTTGCTTTCCTCAAATATTTTTCTAGGAAAATTGCATTTGTGTAGAGTTCTCTGGTGCCTGGTGACAGATCTTTCTCTTTGTTCACTGACAGATGCGTGTACTACGAGTGGTTCTCTTGTTTGGCTTGAAATCATTTATGTAAATATAAACGATGACTATTTGCCCTCGTCATATCCTTCCATGGTCATCTTTCTCGCTGCCACTCACACTTTATTAGGATTAATTTCCGACTAATTAATCTGCTTTGTAATTAACTGCTTCGGTAAGTCAAAGCAATACAAATTAACGGAATTCTTTTGTATTTAATTGGTGAATTACTGTTTTTAACGGAGGTTGCAAATCATTTTGGCAAATATACATTGTTATGCTTTTTATTGCCAATGAATCAGGAAATTAAATTAACGATGAAATTGATTAACTCCAGCTAATGATGGTAATTGATACTGGTGCTTCAGTTCACAGATGAATGGAATGCTTGTCTTTCCGTTTTACTGAGTTCCATTATACTTTCTTCCAGAGTAACTACAAATAGAAAGATAAAAATAAAGACCTAAAAAACAAAGATAGAAAATTCGCCACGCGCACAACAAGAGCTCCCGACCAGCCATGCTCCCAGGGATCGACACCGATTCATGTCAGTTGCAAGCAGGTATCTGCTTTCCACGCGCGGTTTGCTCGTAACTCTTTACGATGCAGTAGGAAGAGTGGAATCGCTTCATAAAGCAGAGCTCTTGGCCACGCGTCCCCCAGCAGCTCCAGCTCAAGGCATAAGTGTTGGTTCGTCTAAAAGGGAATGTGGCTTAACTGATCCCACCTTGTCATGTTGGTGCCACCTGTGCCTTTGGGGTTATGCCCTCCTTCAGCCTCCCATCTTGAGACTTTCAGGGTCCTCTCCAAGGGACAAACACATCCCCCGCTCACCGGGGCGACGTGGAGCATCTCTGCTTTTTCTTTACATCCTCTATTCCTCTAGTTGGGTCTACCTCCACGTCTCTGGACGTCCCCTCACCTGGGCTTCCAGAACACTTAGTCTAGTTGTGCCACCTCACGCTTGTGTGGGTTCGTGCCAGCTGCGGCTGGCAGGCTCAGCCTTGCTCCGTCTGCTCGTGTCCGAAGACAGGCCACCAGAGATAGGACGCAAGCCCAGCTCGGAGCTCGCCCATCCCACTGCACCACATCTCCAGTGACTCGCCACCTCTCCTCCGCTGTCCCCACCGTCCCTCACTGGCCACGCAGAACGGCTCCTCACTCCCATCTGATGCAGCTTTGAGCATGGCAGGAACGTTTACCAGCCAATCTGCACTTGACCTGGGGACTTAACATGCCTAGAAACTCAAGGATTCGTAAGGCTGAGGGACGTTCGACAGATAGCAAGTCACAGGGCTCTATGCTCTGGGCACATTGCCGCGGTCCAACAAACATGACCGCCTAGTCAGAGATCGTTGCAAATCTTCATTCGTCTCTGAAGCATCCCCATGTTTCTGTTCATTTCTGTGTGTGTGTATGGGATGTGCATGCGTGTACACGTGCAGGCATAGCTGTTTATGCAGTACGTGTGCAAATGAGTGTGTGATGTATGTGTGTGGAAATCACCCTCGGTTGCTCTTCCACTTACTTTACCACATTTCTAACTAAACCAGAGCTCTGGAGAGTCTGTTCTGGCTAGTCTGCTCCGAGGATTCCAGACTCCATCTTCTGACGGGCTCCCGTGTGTCCAACCCGCATTTCAAGTGGGGCCCGGGGATCTGAATATGGTATTTCCTTGAGTGGCAAGCGATTAGAACCCTGAGCCAGCTCCCCAGTTCTGAAGCCCCCCTCCGCTCGCTGCTGGCTTTGACTACCTGCTGGTCATTCAGACGACTTCCCCTCTTCTCACTGCCCAACCCCCTCGCCTACCAGGCTTCCTCCACATTCGCGTCTTTCTGATTTGCGTCCCTCTGACTTAAACCAGGAGCTTTTGTGCGAGTCTGGGCCTGGGCCTCGCTTGGCGCTTGGCAGGCTCCCTGGTGGGTGCCCGGCTGGATCCCCCCTTGCTGCCCCTGGGCCTCACTGCCCAGTGGCTTCTCGCTTTTCTGTGATTGGCTAGTGAGAACGTCTCTTACCTCAGCTGCCAGCATGTCCTGCTGCTGCTCTCGGCTGACTTAGTTTCCTGTCTGTGCAGCGGTCTGAGGATGTCTTTCCAGAACTACACGGAGGTTCTTCGGGAAGCATCCTTACTTAGTTGCTCTGTTGCTGGTTGCATTAAAAGCAAGAGCTCGTAAAGCTGAACCGTGTCTTTAGAGGGTGGGCAGCAAGCCTCCCGGCCCTCACCCAGAGACCTGTCCCCCCATTTGTCTCATGCCCCTGCAAGCCTTCTTGTGCACCTTCTGCTGTGTCTTTCCTTTCAGCTCCAGCATCTGTTTGCACCATGAGCCCTTTTCCCTCACTACTGACTATCTACGTGATCTTTCCAGGCTCCAGTGTTTTCCCTAGGGAGCCACCACACCCCGAGCATAATTACAAGTGCTCCCACATCACAGTGTTCCCCACATCACAATGCTCCCCATGTGCTCCCCTGTCAGAGTGCGCCTACATCACAGTGCTCCCACTTCATAGTGCTCCCACGTCACAGTGCCCCCACGTCACAGTGCTCCCCTGTCACAATGACCCCACATCACAATGCTCTCCCCGTCACAGGGCTCCCATGTCACAGTGCCCTCACATCACAGTGCTCCCCCATGTCACAGTGCTCCCCTGTCACATTGCTCCCATGTCACAATGCTCCCCAATGTCACAGTGCCCCCCACGTTACAGTGCTCCCTCACGTCACAGTGCTCCCCCATGTCACAGTGCTCCCCCATCACAGTGCTCCCCCATCACAGTGCTCCCACATCACAATGCTCCCCCATGTCACAGTGCTCCCGGTCACAGCGCTCCCCCATGTCACGGTGCCCCCACATCTGTGTGGCTCTCCCTCCTCGTGAGCTAATCTGGCTGCCTGGGGCTGTGTGACTCCTGATAAAAGTCATCTGAAGGGTAATTTTGTGTCATCTCTTGTGGACAAAACCCAGTACCTTCTACTGGCCGCTGCTGCCACTGAGTGTCTTCTGAGGGCTGGGACTGTGCTGTGTTATGTCCACATAGATCTTGGTTCATTGAATTTTCAAAGGACCCCCAAAGATCAGCACAATTATACAGTTTCATAGATGAGATTCAGGGTTAAGTACAAGTCATTGAGCCCAAGTTCCCATGGCCAACTCGGGGAGCCGGGACAAAGACTGCTGGATGCTCGTGTGTTTGAGGGGCTGTTGCTCTTGCTGGAGGAGGATCTGCCGCCCAGAGCAGACCTCCCAACAGGACTGTCTGCTCCTCACAGGAGGATTAGCGTCTTGCCAATCACAGGCTTTCTTAATATCCTCTTCCCAGGGCTGAGACCAAGGCAGCAGGTCTCGTGGAAACGCAGACACACTGAGGGGCAACCTGCACAGCCCACCCCAACCTCTGCCCTATCATGGCTGTTAATATATTCAAGAGTCATGAGCCAAGCATGCTGAAGCACACCTGTAATCCCAGTGGGGAAGTGTAGGCAGGAAGGTCACAAGTTCAAGGCTAGCCTGGTCTACATACATCCCTACATTGTTACAGACTAGCCAGGACAGAGAGAAAGGTAAGGATAGATGGATGGGAAGAGAGGGAGAGAGAGAGAGAGAGAAAGGGAGAGAGAGAGAGAGAGAGAGAGGGAGAGAGAGGAGAGAGAGGGAGAGAGAGAGGAGGAGAGAGAGAGGGAGAGAGAGAGGAGAGAGAGGAAGAGAGGGGAGAGAGAGAGGGAGAGAAGAGAGAGGGAGAGAGAGAGAGAGAGAGAGGAGTCGAGAGATAGGAGAGAGGAAGAGATAGGAAGAGAGACGGAGAGACGAGAGAGAGAGGGAGAGAGAGAGGGAGAGAGAGGGAGAGGGAGAGAGAGAGGGAGAGAGAGAGAGATCACTACGTATCCGAACTAGGAAGGAGCAGAGTGCGTTGCTTCTGAATGACATCTGACGTAAGGGGAGGTGCCAGTGCTTGTCACCCCTCTCCCCACGTCCAATACGTGCACCACATGCATTCTGCCGACATCCACTGGAAGAGCCTCCACTGACCCGTCTCTACCTTAACATCTTTGGCCACTGTGGAGTTACTGGGCTGCTCTCAATTCAACAGCACTGGAAATAAACATCAGATACAACACGTGAAACAAACCCTCAAGCCAAAGCGTCAAATCTTTATCAGTCGTTGTCCTGGATTGTCGCTGGATTGTTCTTGGATTCTGCTCACCTTGGCCATGGTGTGTTCTAGGTGCGAACCTTTGCTTTGCCACGTGGCATCTCACAAACACGTCACCATGGTCACCCCTGACTGATGTAGTCATCAGCACTGAGGACTTACTCGTAGCCTTGTCTTCCAACATCAGTGCTCTCTATGCGGCAAAAGCGGCACGCTAATGACAGACGCGTGGTCACTGTGTGGTGCAGAATCAGGCGCAGGCACGTAGGAAAAGACAAGGGTGTGGACTCATTGGGATCCATACCTGTTTAGGGCTTGAAGTTTCCACAGTAGAAGTTCTACCAGTAAATGGAAAAGAATAAAATGTAACGGGCAGATGCAGAGCCACAGCAACAGGCCGCGGGGACGGCGTCCTGCACACAGGCCGTGGGGACGGCGTCCTGCGTCCAGAGCCACAGGCCGTGGGGACGGCGTCCTGCGTCCAGAGCCACAGGCCGTGGGGACGGCGTCCTGCGTCCAGAGCCACAGGCCGTGGGGACGGCGTCCTGCGTCCAGAGCCACAGGCCGTGGGGACGGCGTCCTGCGTCCAGAGCCACAGGCCGTGGGGACGGCGTCCTGCACACAGACCGTGGGGACGGCGTCCTGCACACAGGCCGTGGGGACGGCGTCCTGCGTCCAGAGCCACAGGCCGTGGGGACGGCGTCCTGCACACAGGCCGTGGGGACGGCGTCCTGCGTCCAGAGCCACAGGCCGTGGGGACGGCGTCCTGCGTCCAGAGCCACAGGCCGTGGGGACGGCGTCCTGCGTCCAGAGCCACAGGCCGTGGGGACGGCGTCCTGCGTCCAGAGCCACAGGCCGTGGGGACGGCGTCCTGCACACAGACCGTGGGGATGGCGTCCTGTATCCAGAGCCACAGGCCGTGGGGACGGTGTCTGCACACAGGCCGTGGAGATGGCATCCTACACACAGGCCGTGGGGATGGCGTCCTGTGTCCAGAGCCACAGACCGTGGACATGGCATCCTGTGCCCCTCTCACTGATGTGTCGTTGTGTTCCCATTGCTGGTGGCATCAGCCAGAGCCACTGACAAGAGTAGAAGCAGGATAGGACCACCGTGTCTCCACACAATGAGGCCCTGAGAGCCCCCCAGAGAGAAGCTAAACCTCCCTGCCAGCAGGCGTCAGCCTGCACATGGAGTGTTTGTTGCTTCAACCTGGGTGTCTTTGGGGTTCCCAGGGGTTCTGGGGCTTAGAGAAGAGAAAGCCTGGGCCAGCCAGAGCTTTGGCCCCTCCCTTCTCCTCTGAGCCTTCCCGAGGGAGGACGGACCCTCCACGAGGGAGGACGGACCCTTCACGAGGGAGGACAGACGCTCCACGGGGGAGGACGGACCCTCCACGGGGGAGGACGGACCCTCCACGGGGGAGGACGGACCCACCACGGGGGAGGACGGACCCTCCACGGGGGAGGACGGACCCTCCACGGGGGAGGACGGACCCACCACGAAGGATGGAACTTGGCATGTGATGGTCCGAGGAGCAATAGAGTCCCTGAGGCTTGTCCGATGCAGCGAGACACAGAGAACGAAGCGTCACAATCTTCCTGGAGTCCAGCCTCCTCTCGCTTCCTGCTCAAGTGTGTGAGACGGACTCTCTGCTTGCAGTGCGTCACTGGACTCTCTGCTTGCAGTGCGTCACTGGACTCTGCTTGCAGTGCGTCACTGGACTCTGCTTGCAGTGCGTCACTGGACTCTCTGCTTGCAGTGCGTCACTGGACTCTCTGCTTGCAGTGCGTCACTGGACTCTCTGCTTGCAGTGCGTCACTGGACTCTGCTTGCAGTGCGTCACTGGACTCTCTGCTTGCAGTGTGTCACTGGACAGCCTTGCGCAGAAGCAAAGCGCCCCCACCCCTCCTTACTGCCCACCTCGAAACGCGACTGTGTTCCACTGTTTTGTTGTGTGTATTTTGATACAGGAGTGTGTGTGTGTGTGTGTGTGTGTGTGTGTGTGTGTGTGTGTGTGTGTAGGCAGAGAGAGAGACAGAGAAAGAGAGAGAATACGTGTGTGACTATGTCTCTTGTGGCCGAGTGAATATTATGTGTACAAAAGGTATGTATATATATATGTGTGTGTGTGTGTGTGTGTGCATGGATATGTGCATAAGTGTATGTGTGTGTATGTGTGTGCATGTGTGTTGATTATATGGGGGTATGCATGCGTTTCTATGAGCGTATGCATGGTGTGTGTATGTGTGTGCATGTATGTACCTATGTACACACGTGTAGTACTCAATGCTGATGAAATACATGGGGTAAAACAGGTGGCAGCCTCCCTTGCCTGCCGGGTGAGGAGAAGAATGACAGAGGGATAGAGGTGAGCTGCATTGACTCCATTTTGCATTTCCTGCAAGGCGAGCAGGCGTCCCTCCCCCGGGGCACTCATGCACGAAGCTGGAGCCTGCGTGGCAGTGAGCAGGATTGCACCTGGACCTCCGGGAGAGAGTGGCCGCACGTGCTTGGCAAACAGGTGATGCTTGTGTGACTTTACCATAGAGATGGCAGGAGGACCAGTGAGTCCATGATACGCCTGATGGAAGATGAGAGTGGATCTAAATACTGAGTCGTGAACAGGACTTTGGTTCAGTCCGTGCCAGGCAGGATGAAGCTGAGAGTCACAGCTATTCCGACCGCTGAGCTCGGCCTCCCTGGGGACTCCCCGGTGTCATCACTGCAGCAGCAGCACCACATCCTCCTGTCGTTTATAAACTGTCCCAAACACCTGGCAAGAGTAATTTCTCACTGGGTAACAAATAGATCAATCTGACTTTCAGAGACAGACAGAGACTGAGGAGGGCAGACTTGATGTGGATTAATACGTGGCAGAATGGCCAGAGGACGACAGGCCTTGTGGAGAAAGACAGTGCTATTCAGAGGGGCTGGGCGGCCAGGCCCGGGGAGACAAGCCCAGTCCTGCTGTCCAGATGGCGGATGCCCTCCCAGGCAGGGAGGAGAGGTGCTCAGAACCTGCACCTGCGGCCTGGCGAGCCCATGTTGAAACCCCTGGTTCTCTCTCAAATCTGCTCTATCAAAGAGAATGTGAAGCATTCGCAGGAAGACCACAGTGAGTGAAGATTGCTAATCCTTGATCCGTAAAGTCCCCCAAGAAGCCGACAGAGAGAAGCCGGAGGAATGAGGACATGCTGCTCTCTAAACCAGGACCCCCTAAATAGCGTGGCTGTGGGCCCCGGGGGGGAGGGGTTGTAGGAGCTCACATGCAGCTGTGTAGCAACAATGGGGTCTGGCCCTGGAGGGCTGGTCTCCTGCACCACAAAGAATGTTGCAGGGGGATGTACCAGGTCCCAGGCAGTCTTAAGGAAAAGCAGTCTTAGGTTTTCTTCAGCGGTGTAGCCGCTGGTAAGGTGCTTGTGATCCTGGAAGTGGCTACTTTGAAACTCGCACACCACAGAAAGATGAAGGTAGAAGGAGATGCTTGGGGGTCAGTGAAACTGGGAACGCAGTAGTGGCTAATGGAAGTCAGTAAGAGCAAGCCGCATTGCATACACGAATGATAGCGCCATGACGAAACCCATTATTATGTATAATTAATATGTGCTAATAAATGCCGCAGTCTTACAGCAAGCAGCCGAGGGGACAGTCAGTGTCAAAGCCCCTGGCGCTCCCATCCCAGAGGCAGGAGTCCCCCTCAACAGATTCTCATGTGGACGCAAATTGGGGAACCACGCTTCTCAGCAAATCTTTCTGTTCAGTTTGTGGGGTGTTGTGTGTGGCAGAGTGTAGGAGCACCCCAAAAGAGCACCCTGGAGGAGCACCCTGCAGGAGCACTCATGGAGGAGCACCCTGGAGGAGCACCCTGCAGAAGCACTCATGGAGGAGCATTCATGGAGGAGCACCCTGCAGGAGCACTCATGGAGGAGCACCCTGGAGGAGCACTCATGGAGGAGCACCCTGGAGGAGCACCCTGGAGGAGCACCCTGGAGGAGCACCCTGCAGGAGCACTCATGGAGGAGCACTCATGGAGGAGCACTCATGGAGGAGCACTCATGGAGGAGCACCCTGGAGGAGCACCCTGCAGAAGCACTCATGGAGGAGCATTCATGGAGGAGCACCCTGCAGGAGCACTCATGGAGGAGCACCCTGGAGGAGCACTCATGGAGGAGCACCCCGGAGGAGCACCCTGCAGGAGCACCCTGGAGGAGCACCCTGCAGGAGCACTCATGGAGGAGCACCCTGGAGGAGCACCCTGCAGAAGCACTCATGGAGGAGCACCCTGGAGGAGCACCCTGCAGGAGCACTCATGGAGGAGCACCCTGGAGGAGCACCCTGCAGGAGCACTCATGGAGGAGCACCCTGCAGGAGCACTCATGGAGGAGCACCCTGCAGGAGCACTCATGGAGGAGCACCCTGGAGGAGCACCCTGCAGGAGCACCCTGCAGGAGCACTCATGGAGGAGTGCAGTTACAGGAGGCAGACATCACCTGCTCGGGATTCCAGAACCAGAGAGAAACAGGACATGCTACTAACCCTACAGAGGGCGAGAAGCTGCTGTCCCCTCCCCTCCTGCTCCATGCACCTCTCCACGTGGCCAGGAATTGCAGATATTTCTCTGGATGATGCATGCATCTGGACAAATTGTGAAACCCAGGCCACAGACCCACATTTGCCCCTAGTGGGTCGGAAGAAGACGCAACAGCTCGAGGCCTGCTATTGGTGTCCCAAGTGACCAGACCCCTCCACTGGGATTTCTCCACTAGCGTGTGCCATCTGCTATGAGCCCACTGGACACGTAGCTGGGAAAGCCTCTCACACATGCCAGAAGTGACTTGTGTCAAGAGACTAATGGGAGAAAACAGCTGGATTTTTTTTTCTTCTTACTGTTCTGGGATTTTGCAGCCGAGGAGCAGCTTCTTTTCCCCAGAGACATCAGTGGAAGACCAAGTTCTTTCATGAGAACATTGGTATCTGATGAAGCTGTTAAAAGTCCCGGGTCACTATTTCATGGTGACTTCTGCACATACACCCTGAGTCGGCAGGAGAGGACTTGCCTCAGCCTGAGGAGAGCCCCCCAAACTGCCTCCTGGGGAGCAAAGTATGGGAGAGCAGGGTGCTGGTCCAAGGCCTCCCTTGGGATGCCCGGATGCTGCCTGGCATCTCTTTTGGCTCTTAATCATTCCATGTGTTCTTTTCCTTTGCACCACCTTAGGTTTCTTCCCACTGAACTCCTTGTTGAATCTTTGCACAGAGAATGTTCTGGAAAGGCGGAAAGAGAATGTCGGGCACATTTCCCTTTCACTCAGAGCCACAAGGACAGGGCTGTTACATAGCAAGCTCATTATGGAGCAAAGCGAGATTCATTTACATACTTGCATCCATGAGATGATGGCAAAGGACCCTGGCTTTTCTCTCATGAACACTCTATTGCTCCGCAAATCAGGAGTGATGGTACCTGTGTTCATTCTCGGCGACAACATTACAGAGCAAAAGGTGACACCCTATCATCCGCTTGCTGCAACCTCTCTACCCCCTGGAAAGACAAATTCCTTGCCCAGCAACTGGGCTTCGTGTCCAGCAACCTAGTAAGTTATCGCCTAGTTGCAGGACTCCTGAGTGCCCACTAACATGCTACTAATGTGGCTAGTAGCATGTCCTGGTGGCTGTGGTAGGCTGCGAGCACCGCGACTCATCTTCTGCTGTGGATTTGAGAAGGTTGTGCAGTGTGATCCCAAGAGAGACCAGGCAACATGCTGCAGGGACTTGGGCCCAGCAGACAGCTGATGCATGTGGCTGCCCCCGAAGCTAGGCAGCGAGTGGGGGGTCTCTCGTGCATGTGCTGAACTAGAAGTTTATTCTACCAGGAGCTCAGGGAAGCCTCCGTCCCAACCCCGAGAAGAAATGTTCTTTTACCTCTTGAAAAAAATGGACCCGATCATCGTGGGGGGTTTAAGCTTTCAACACACAGAAGGTGACCACATCCCGCTCTCTGCCTCTCCTCTTCCTGCTCAGCCACAAGTAAAGTGATGGCCGGAGACAGACCGCAGAGTAGAGGCCCGGAGAATGGGCAGGGAGAGGAACCTGGGACAAAGGGAAGAGAAGAAGGGAGTCCATGAAAAAATGTCACAAATTGTAGGAATGATAAGGGTAGAGAGATGGCTCAGGGTGAAGACTCTGAGTTGGGATCCCAGGTTCTATGTAAAACACTGGGCGGAAATGGCGGCGGCCTGCATGGCTGGCCCTGGTGGGCGGAGCCTGGGAAATGCAGAGCAAAGCAAAACAAAGCAATCCAGAATGACTTCTGAAATCACCCTTGGTCCTCCACAGAGACACACACTGCTGTCTGACACATACACACACACACACACACACACACACACACACACACACACACACAGAAAGAGAGAAATGCACACGCAAAAAATAATTCAAAATTAATATAAAGTGATAAATCCAAATAATATGTGAGCCAGAAAGTCACGGGAAGAGCAGGGAAGATGGGGAGATTATCACGCTGAGGATGGTGGTAGTGCTTCTGCATCTGAGGGGCATCAGGGCACATGCCGGCCCCAGGGTGAGTCTTCCACATGTGTTCTCACAGCACAGTTGTGAGCAACTGAGACATAGTAAGACACAGTAATACACACTCTCCTAGCACCAGGGAGACATAGTAGGGCGCAGTAATGCACACTCTACCCAGCACTGGAGAGATATAGTAAGACACAGTAATGCACACTCTACCTAACACTGGGGAGATATAGTAAGACACAGTAATGCACACTCTACCTAACACTAGGGAGATATAGTAAGACACAGTAATGTACACTCTCCTAGCACCAGGGAGATATAGTAAGACACAGTAATGCACACTCTACCTAACACTAGGGAGATATAGTAAGACAGTAATGTACACTCTCCTAGCACCAGGGAGACATAATAGGGCACAGTAATGTACACACTATAGACACAGTAATGCACACTCTACCCAGCACTAGGGGAGGCACGGCAGGAGGATCCCAAGTTCAATGGAGGGGAAAGGAGAGGGGAGGGAGGGAAGGAGGGAGGGGGAGGGGGGAGGGAAGGAGGGGGAGAGAGGAGGGAGGGAAGGAGGGGAGAGGGGAAGGGGGAGGGAAGGAGGGGGGAGAGAGGAGGGAGGGAATCCTAACACCACCTGGCCTGGCCTCCCTGGACCACTCGCCTTCCCATGTCACACTCTCCCATCTCCTGCAGGCCTTGCTGGCTGAAAGCTAACCACCATTTGCTGGCTGTTCTGCGCAGCCCCTCTCTCTTCGCTGTGCCCCAGGCAGGAAGCTCCCACCCGGTCCTCTTCCAGACTGGAAGGTCATCCGGGACCCTGCAGGCGACCATCCCACAGAGCATGCGTGAGGCAGGTGAGATCCTGATCACCTTCTGCCCTCTGGCAGCCTCCTTGGTGCCCTTGAGCTGCAGGGTCACGTGCACTAGGCTGCAGGCGCCCGCACCAGCTGCCAGACTCCTGAGCCAGCTTCGTAAAGCCCTAGGCAGGATGAAGCCTGGCACTTTTGCCTTCGTCCTGAGTATCTCGCGAGACCCAGGCTTATGTCCCAGGCTGACCACATGTCAA
Source organism: Typhlomys cinereus (assembly GCA_023101885.1). NCBI lineage: Eukaryota > Metazoa > Chordata > Mammalia > Rodentia > Platacanthomyidae > Typhlomys > Typhlomys cinereus. Next base: position 1,432,810 of record JALPQD010000436.1, on the reverse strand, counting down.
TGTGCTGAGTGAGTCCACTACTATAACTGCAGGCGTAGCTTCTAATTTCAGTGATCTTTGTAAAGGGAGGATGCTGATCTATGTTGCCACACAACTAACTGGAATTCCCTAAAATGAAGCAACTCAGTAAGCTCGGAAAACAGTGTCTTAACTGGGGAAGAAATCGGAGGAAAAGGAAAGATGGCTGCATTTGAGAAAACGGGGCCGTCTGACTGCAAGCAAGCCATGTACGGTCCCGGGAGACGCAGCGTTAGGGAGCCCCGCGGTCCCTGTCGTACTGTTTGCAGCGCTGGTACTGCCAGCAAGGGGCTCCCTCCAGATTCTCTAACAAGCAGCCCTGGGAGAGGCGGGGCGCAGCCCCATCGGTCACGCCTCGCCTCAGAGCTTCCTGGAAATTGGCAGTAATTACACATCCCTCAGAAGCAGGTATTTGGTTTGCTGCGGGCCTGTGCTGACAGGCTACAAACCAGCTTTGCTGCTGAGAGAGACTATCTCCCTGTCTTCACGGTCAGGCACAGAGGGGGAGCACGGACGAAGGCGGGAAGGCTGCTGACTGCATGAGGACCCGCACACCAGCAATGCACCCCAGTGCTACCTCATGGTGCCCTCATGCCCTCGCCCACTACTCCTCTGGTGCCAGCCTCCCCCAGGCCCTACAGCCAAATTCAGACCACCAGCCTCTTGGGGACTGACACCCCTCTGTGGGCTCCATCAGACCTAGTTCCCACGCGCTGCTTTCCTAAGCCTCATATCCCAGACATTCGCTCCTCGGGCCTCATCCCGGTGCTCCTGGCGCCTCCTTGCAGCTTCACAGCACCGGACATCACCCTGCACTCTGCCCTTTACAGTGATTGATTCTTTCCGCCCAGACACTCCTGGCTCACCTCTGATACTGTGTGTAACTACGCTATTCCCAGGGTCCATGCCGGGGGGCACCAAGAAGACAGATCTAGCAACATGCTTTGCTTGGAATCTTGTGAGTTTTCCACTCCACATTCTTGGATAAAAAAACAAAGCAGTCTTTTCATTTGTCTCCCATTGCAGAATAAGCCCCATAAATAGCCTGCTGACCATGGCTGATTATCTTTGATATCCAATCTGATCTCAATGGCTTACTGCGATTAAAGGACAAACTCATACTAGATATCTATCACCATCTCAAACGGACCTCAGACTAGAAGCCACTTCCATCATGGTCAAGGCTGAATTGTGTCCTCCTCCAAAACTCATATTTGAAAACCCCAATACTTTGGGGCATGACTGGTTTTGGACACAAGAGGCAATCAGGCTGAAATACTGGTGTTCTAATAAGAAGAGCCAGGACAAAGGGGACACCAGGGTGCTAGAACACGAGGAAAGACAGCAGGAAGGCAGCCCAAGGAATCCAACCCTGCCAGCAGCCTCCAGAATGATAGATAAGCCCTAGTGACTTCCGTGTCAAGTCTGTGGCATTGTGCCATGACAGCAGAGCTAAGCAGCACACGTTGCTCTTGCATGCCTGCTCACCTGCACCTGCCCTCCTAAAGACCCACACTTGCACATCTACATATCTGCACGCCTGCATGCTTGCATATCTGAATACCTGGGCACCAGCACTGCTGTGCACGTGAAAAACCTGAAGGCCAGTACATCTGCAGGCTTGCACACACGCGAGCAGGCATGCGCGCTCACACCTGCACACACGCGAGCAGGCATGCGCGCTCACACCTGCACACACGCGAGCAGGCATGCGCGCTCACACCTGCACACGCGAGCAGGCATGCATGCTGATGAGCTTGAGCACCTATTTATATTGCACACTTGCACACCCAAACACCTGCATGTGTGTGCCTGAACTGACGCACGCATGCACATCTGTGCACTACATGCCTCAATACCTGCATGTACAATTTTACATCCACACACTTGCATGCCTCAGACATTCCTGCATGCCTACACACCCCATACCTGAACACATAAAGGCTGCACATTGCATATCTACAGCCCCCATGTCTGCTGAGCTGAAATCCTGCCTAGGGCCCTGACTTGGGAAGAATCCATAAAGTTCTGGTGCATGAGCTATTCATATAGAAACCGTGACCCTAAATAGTTCGGAAATCCGCAAATAAATCTGTAGAAAATCACTCTACACATTGCAGCATCCAACTGTTTACCAGCAAAGCCACCAAGGAGGTGGCAAGGGTCGGTCTGTAGGCACAGGTCTGTCAGGGCAAACTCAGAACTCCTGAGGACTGGCAGCACCCCCAGGAGTGTCCTCCTCCTCTCGAGCTTCCTCACCAGTGCATCTAGAACCTTCTCAGCACCGTGCGTAGCGAGGAGCAGGCAAGATGACTGCATTCATACCAAACAATGTCTCAGGGCCCCGTGATGAAACATCGTGGATAAATACATCATGTTGTTCTGCACATTGTGGATTATTACTGGGAGGATGGGTTCAAGAAGCAAGCTCTCCTTTCTCCTCTGGAAACTGGAGAGGTTTGGCTAAAACCACTCCCGTATGGGGTGCGGAGATCTGAGGAGGCAGGACATGAGGAGGGAGGGCTCCCGTCCCTGCTTTTGGCCAGATGCCAATCTGTTAAGGGCACTGAGTAAAGATTCATTCCCGTGCTCGCTTTATATTCACACATAAAGTTTGGCCTGGCAACAGCAGAACAGAGCCAAAATCTGTTTCGTTCCTTTAAGTTTTTGTATTTATTTTAATTAAGCACTTGCGGAATGCCATTTGCAGTGGCATATTGAATACCTTTGTAATTAACAATACCAAGTCAGGAAGACAGGCTTCCCCCACAGTCTTTTAATTAGCTGAAATGTGAAATAGTTCAGGGACGAGTAAGTGACAGCAGCTTTGTGGCTGAAGAGTGTGGGGGGGGGTGAGCGAATGTGCCCTCCGCCAGCAAGCTTTTGGAAGTTCAAGGATCTGCCAGAACACATTTCTGTTTTTACGGTCATTATCAAAAGCAAGAAAATTAGCAGATGCATGCATTAAATACTTAGAAAGATGCCTTCACTCAATATGGAGATAAGGTAAAAAATCCTAAATAATAGTGATGATTTGACCTACCATGAGTCAGGTGGGTCCAGATAGTCACCTGACTTCCAAATATGGTCCCAAGCCTGTTTCCAAAGTGACCTAAAATTGGGGTGTATTTTAGAGACCCCAACACTCTCTCCTTTGGGCTTCCATGTTCCTCTTTTTCTAGTACTGCCTCCAATTCCTCCAGCATGTCCAAGTATTTAGAAGACATACCTGCTTCCCCTGGTGGGGTGGTAGAGAAGGAATTATTTCCCTACGCATGTGAGATGCCACTTCCCTTGAGCCCACAGTAAGCGCCGATCTGTTTAGAGAGACCCTGCTGTCACTCTGTTGGAGATATTAAGCCCAACTTTACTGCAAGAGTGGACATAGGTTGCAAATGGTTTCACTGTAGACTTTGAAAGCAAGGACCGCCTGGGATCTTGCCTTCCCTTCAGGAAAGAGCCCATCCAAAGCGCTGCTAGGCTGCCATTTAATTGTGAAAAACAGTGGTTACAGCTGCATGAAATATACTCAGTTGCAGCTGAACACAAAGCCATCAACCCCCTTCGCTTGTCCACCCTCCAAAGCCCGCAGCGGCACGTGTGCTCATGCCTAGCTCTTGGGAGCACTTAGAGGAGTTCTCTGCCTCTCTCCCTGGCTCCATGCAAACTTCTGCGATTCAGCAAAATTCCCTGTTCTGCTGGTCCAGCAGAACGACCCTGTCTCTTTCTTCCTCTCGCCTCTGCAGCTCTGGGCTGCATTTTCACAGATGCAGACTGCCGTTCTAAGAAAGGGGAATTATTTCCTATAGTAAGGAAAGGAAATATATTTTAAAATGAATAGCCTCATAAACATGCTAACAAGGCCCAAACAATTCAGTAATAATAATAACAGATCTCGTTTTCGTGCGGCTTCTTTCTGCTAATAAAGACGCAGCACCTGCTAAGGGGTGGAGAACGAGCTCTAATTTTATCAACAGGAGCCTTCTCTCTGAGGGAAATGGGCAGGGATCACCTTGTCTTGCTCATGTTGGACGTCCGCAGCACAGGGCACTCTGCTGCAGGAGTCCTGCCACCAGAGAAGCTCTTCTCATTCCTAATCCCATCAGAGCAGCTCTACAGAGAGTCTGCGCGTGAGCCAGGATCCGCAAGGGTGGCAACAGTGGTGTGGGTCCTGTCAGCTCAGACATCAAAGCGGAATCCTGTTCTTCCTGCCAGGGAGACCCTTGGCTGGCATCCCCTGACCCGCCATCTCCCTCTGTCCACTTCCGTTCAAGGAGGGGCGTGGGTATGATTGAAAAGTAGGTGCTGGAGGAAACCAAGGTTCCTGATGGTGGACTCACAGGCCAGAGGCAAGAAAGAGGAGGCAGGCGGGGTCAGGATCCTAAGCGTGGGAGGGACACTAAACTTCAGGCATGGAAAGTTTTCATGAGTAACTTTCCAGTGTGACCTAGAAAAGATGTGGAAGATGGACCATCCACAAACAACCCCCGGGGTCTTCACAGCTCACAGAAGCATGCCCGGGATCTGGGGTGCAGCTCTTCAAAACCGAAGACTGGATGGGTGAACGAATGAACCAGTGAATGAATAGTGGATAACATTCTGGGGGTCTCTTGCAAACCCCCTTCTCCAAGAGTCAAGCAAAGCTCTGACTGGCCCTGCGGGGACTGCAAATGTCCTCCGGGAACCCCAGCTGCCCCATGACCAGTTGGAAACTGCACATCATCTTGACCTCCGAGGTGGAGACCACACCAGGACCCCGAGGAAGGGCTGCTCCCCCCTTCCTCACTGAGCAGGTCCCACCTCCTGTGGCAGCCTCCTTGGGCTGGAAGGAGCCTGCAGCATCGTAGATAACACCTGGTGTGAAGGGAAAGAGTCCTCCACAGCCACTACTGGTTCCAATGTGGCAATTTGACAGCAGATTGTTCAGCTGAGGGCGGAAGAGAAAGGCGGCCCAAGACAGCACTGAGCAACAGAAGAAGAATTTTATGGTCTTCCAGAGTCTTGGATTCCGTTTATGAACGTCAGGTACCGACGTAACACACATGCAGGGGGAGAAGATATCCATGTTCTTTTGGTATTACCACTGCAACATAACCCTTGTAGTTGGGATTCCGCATGTCTCTCAAAGCCCTTAGGAGGTGGGTCTCTGTGATAGGCATGTGCTTGAAAGGGAAATTGGGGCCACAGTACTTTTCCTTCCTTTGCTTCTTGGTTACGATGAAGCAAACACACCTCACTCTGCCCACCATGATATTCTATTCTGTCCCACCTCGGCCAAAGCAACAGAGTCAAACCATGGACAAGGTCTGTGACAGCTGGGCCAGAAACAGCTTTCCTTCTTTACATCCACGTACCTTACATACTCGGTCCCAGAGGCAGTGAGCTAAATAACACAGCTGTGCCTGCAGCACTCTGGCAGATGATAAGGGAAGACAGAGGTGCTGAAACCCACCATATACAAGAGTGGAAAGACAGAGGGTGTGGTCCTAGAACCCCTTGTGAGAACCAACAGGATGGTCTGCCTTCAAGGCAGGGAGGCCCCTGTCCTCGGTCCACTGCTTCCAGGGACAGTCCAGCCCAGCCTCCCTCACACAGGGGACAGCGGAGGCCTAATGCACACATGCCCCCCCGGGTCCTTGAATGGCTGGCCCTGGGGATTCTGATGAATCTGGTCTGCCTGGTGCTTCCTTCTCCCCGGTCCCTGGAGGGCGCGCTGATGGTCTCTGTAGCCCCTTATAGACCAGACCCCTCCAGTGTGGCCTAAGAGAGCCTGCCATCTCACACCCCTTCTGCCGGGTGACTAATGAGGGGCTGGGCCCACTGTGGTGAACAATGGGCAGGGCTGAATGTGTCGGGCATCTGGTGGGCCTGACAGGTGCAGAAGCCCCTCTGCAGACCATGCAGGCTGCAAGGCATGATAAATGAGGCACGTGCCTCCTCCCGGCCAAGCTGCAGCCCCACTTGGTCTGTGCCTCCTTAGGGCTGCTTTGAGGGTCACCATTAGCAAGCACATTACCACAGGCATACTGGGCCTGTAAGACAAGCAGCAGAAAATAAGAAAAACCCTCATCCCAGGCACGCTGGGAAGGGGCGAGTCCGGAGGCGGGGTGGGTCCTGCTGATGTGTCTGGTGTTGGCTGGAAACGTAGCAGTTGGAAATCACACAGCCAGACCCACCTTCATCCCACCAACACGAGACTTCTGCTTCAGAGTGTTTCACTTCAAAGATGAGATCTAGTTAGAAGGACTGACATGTGTGTCGCTGAGCAGCTTCCACTGTGCATTACTGGGCTTCTAAAAGGACCCAGGCCCAGGGACCCTACTATTCTGTTTCCACGGGCGTGGCTCCAGCTGTGCCCTCAGTCTGCTTCTGCTCAGCCCACTTGACCTCGTGCGAGAAGAAAGAAACTATTTTAACCTTGGACATCCAAACATCAGGCCCACGTGTGGCGCAACCTGTGTGATGGTTATGAAATCGGCCTCGCGCCCCTGTGAAAAGCAGTTAATAAGGCCTCCTGCCCGCCGGCTTCTGGGCATGGTGCGAGGGCTAACAAGGTACTTGTTCAGCTAAGGAAAATACTGATGTAACCCACTGCTTCTAAGCCCTGAGCAAGATCGCTTTCCTTTGTTAGAGGGGCTGCTGAGATCCCTAGGGGGAGAGCAATTGCCATCCTGATTCATGTTGCTGTCACAAATAGCTCTCGGTTTGTGGCGGGTTTTTTTTTCCTCCTTCTATTGCAATTTTGTGACAAATATTAAAAAGACAACTTCTATTAATTATATTTTTAGACAAACAAGCCTCCCTGATTTTACTGAATAGTCGCAGCCAAGTGCATGTTGTTGTCTGTTACTGTCAATATCCACTCATCATATTACCATTGTCATTCACAAGAGCAGAGTCGGCTTCGGTGTGCTGTGGACAAAGAACGCGCCGCGCTGCCTTCCTTTCTCCTCCTTTGCATCAAAAGCACTTTATGCAAATTTGGGGCTCAGCTGTAAGTAATTGGAGATGCTATCTTAAGTCCCCACCCAGATCCCCAGATCCGTGTGTCTGAAAGGCAGGACGAGGTCTGATCCCAGTGATGTTTTGCATAATCAGAATCCCAGCCAGTCCAGGGCTGCTCTTGGACCTGCCCTAATGCTAGGAGCTGTGAGATTCGCAGGGTGTCTTCTGTTCAGGTGCTCATTCTGCAAGCAGTTTGCCCTGGGTGGCAGATGACGTCCAAGGCTCTTCAGTGATACTCCACATCGACCCCCACCCACAGGCCCAGCCAGACGCCACAGCTGGCCACAGGGGAGAGGGCAGCAGTGGACGTTGGAATGAAAGAGACTCCTGGGATCCTTGATTGCGCACATCTAGGGGGTTTGCTGGAATCACGCTGACCAAGTTCAAGTATGAACTAGAGATACAGAGAACAAGAACAGGAGGTATTTTAGTCTCTGTTTTTTCCAAATGGACAAAATGAGCCAAGAAAACACGGATGCAGGTAAAGCCTGAGTGAACTCCTTTGCATTTCAGGTTGTGCCCACAAAGTCCTCCTCACCCACTCTCCAGTTATCTGCAGCAGGATGCCAAGAAATCATCATGGCAAATGAAAACTAAAAAGCAGGCGTCTCCCTGCAGGGAGGCTGTGGTCTCACAGAGGGATGCGTGCATCGACATTCTAGAAGACAAGAGCCAGGAGCCACCAGCTTAGGGATGGTCCCCTAAGCCTGCACAGTGACCTAGACATTTGTTTAGGCTTATTTTGGTTTGGTTTAAAAATAAACTTCATTAGCTTGCTTGTCAAAAATAAATAAGAAAGAGAAAAATGTGACCATTTCCTTAACTATCACTATTCCACTTTGCAATGGGGGCTGGAGAGGTGGCTTAGGGGTTAAGCTTCTGCCTTACAGGCTGAAGTTCCTGAGTTCGGATCCTAGACCCCACGTATAGACACCAGGCGGAAGCGGGGGCGGCCTGCGTTTCCGGTCCTGGTAGGGCGGAGCCTGTGAATCCCGGGGCAGAGTAAACAAGGAGGAGGTGGAGCGTCCATGGTGATTCTTGAATTCGCTTGTGGTTCTACACACACACACGCACACACACACACACACACACACACACACACACACAATTGAATAAATAATAAAAAAAAAAAAGAACTAGGGTTTAAGTTCCCATTCTTTGACTCTGGACTGCCCTCTCTTTAAAGAAAATCATGCTACCATGAACACTTTGTGGTTTGTTTCTAAGGGCTTTACCGCCCCCCTGGCCCCCGCAGCATGACCTTACTAGTTCCAACAAGCCTCACTTCTGGAAGAACCAGCCACAGCACTGGTTCACTGAGGACTAAGCTCATCACCTCAGACCTCACCCAGTCGTCAGCACCTTTGCACCCAGCAGGCCTAGTTCTGGGGTCGTGGTCCTGTTGTGTCTGCAGAGAGCATACTTCCTCGTGTGACAGGGGCCAAAGCAGGTCTCCTCTTGGGACATTCTCAAGTGGAGCTTCCAGAAGCCAGGATGTAAACACAGTCGGGGTTCTGAGTTCCAGGAGGCCGCACGACGATAGAGCCAAAGGTTCTTTAACGGCTGTATGGAAAGGGACGCGTTCGAAGTGACCAAGTCCCCGTCGCCAAGGCCAGGGTAGCCTGAAAACTGCTGTCCCACCACGGGTGGCTGCTTGGCTTCCTGCATCTGGCATCCCTCTGGTACCCAGACTTTGGAAGAACTATCTGTCTCTATAGTCTCTGATGTTTAATAAAACAGCATCTTCTTCAGATCATTCTCTCAACCTGCAAAGCTAAACAGAATGGGAAATGTAGCCACAGAAAAACTGAAAAAAAAATTGAAAACTGTAGCTGTGCATCTCATTCAGTGTTTTCAGAGGTCTATGCCAGGATTGCCAGGGTTGCCATCTTCCTCTGTGATGCCTACCACCCCTCACCCCCTCCCCGAGTCCAGTTCTCGGAACGCTCCAGAATGTTATAGTATCACTTGTGTGCCGCAGCTCCAACATCCAGCAGTGCTGTAACCAGAAGGATCTAGAGCCCGGGATTTCTATCCCCGTGTCTCTAGGAGCTGCTTCATGGGCGTCACAAGACCCTCTAGTCCTTGGTTACATACTGATCCCAAGGGAGACTCCACATGCCTGTCTGCACACACGCTGATCCCAAGGGAGACTCCATGTGCAGTCTACATTGCTACCTGTGTGTGCTGAGTCTCTGAACTCTGCAGGAGTTAATTGTTTCAGGAACTTCCAGGTTACCTGGCCTAACTATTCTACTCTTGGACCCTTCTGCAATGTTGAGAGGGTTTCTGTGTCCCTTACATCATGCACTACATATGAATCTAGCACTTCTTCCCCTTAAAGTACAAGCAGACCCTTGTTCCAACCGCCTTGGGCAGCTCTGTACTAGGCGCTGATGGCCTGAGATGTACCGCCTCAAGTAAACCATGTGGGTGAGGAGCACTGCTGCTCCGAGCATCCGCGGTGGCTGGCAGAGTCTCCTCATGAGGGCTCTGCCTTCATGACCTAATCAAATCTCCAAATACTTACTTGCTGTTGGAGGTTAGCATTTGGACTTTGTGGGGACGTGATGGCAAGTCCATAAGAGAAGGAAAGAGGAGGGACAGAAGAAGCCGCAGCCTTCTCTGTCATGCCCACGCTCTCCTCCCTCTGCCTGGAGGGTCTTAAATGTTTCATCCAGCGGGTATGAATGGCACTCGTCAGGTTAGAGACAGGATTTCTCAGCATCCCAGGGAGAACATGTAGGAGCCACGCTTCTGAGAGACAGAAGGAGTCACACTGTCCTGCCCTTCTGGGACAAAGATGCACAGGAGCAGAGGGTCCCTGGGCGGACAGGAGCACCTTCCTCCCTCCACCCCCACCGCCCAAAGCCTTCTGTCTGCAGAGAGGAGCTGGTGGACACGCCCTAGGACAGCTGGCAGGCAGTGTGGCATGTGCAGTGGGGAAGCTTCCGGAACTGTACCTCACAAGGAAGAAATCTTCTTACTCTTCCGAACTCTGGGCTCTGGACGCTTGTGGAGTTCAGACATTGCTCCAAATGGAGAGAGAGGGAAACGAACTTAGTAACAAAGACAAGTCCAGCCTCAGCTTAGTAAGTTGAAGCACAGCTCCCATAGTTACACTGCCCTAAATCAGCCTACTCCACCCCAAGGCTCGGAGCGCATGGAATAGGGGGGCCGGGAGCCATGTAGGGGCCTGGGAGCAGGAGGAGTACCACCCACAGTGTCTACGGGGCCGGTGACACATCGGGAAGTCCCAGGTCCTTAGACTTTGGAACAGGAAGTAGACACAGGCAAGTGGACAGCAACAAACAACTGAGAAAATGAGCCAGGAAAGAACAACACTTGCAAGAGAAGAAGAAATCAGAATAAGGAAGAGGCTTAGCTTGATGGTGCCACTGACCAAAAAATGCTTCCCTGTCACATTCCAGAACTTTCTGGCTCCTCTGCCTAGTATGAGCTTTCTCGCCTGCGTTCTGTTTTACATTCTATTCACATGAGACATGTCTCCACAGGTGTGTTCTAGTGCTGTGATGGGCATGGGTTACCTCGGATCCTGTGAGGTGTGCACTCACGTGAGACACGTCTCCACAGGGGTGTTCTAGTGCTGTGATGGGCATGGGTTACCTTAGACCCTGTGAGGTGTGTACTCACGTGAGACATGTCTCCACCAAGTGTGTCCTAGTGCTGTGATGGGCATGGGTTACCTCGGACCCTGTGAAGTGTCTCTGATCCCGTGACAGTGGCTCTGGATGGTTCTCTTTGGCCTCTGTTAGGGGAATCTCCAGGGTTCTGTCTTGCACACAAGTGTTTCTCGTAGGTTAGTTTGAATCCTCTGTGCAATGCCTTTCGTCCCTAATTCCTGCCTCGCTAGGGCTGTTTCTCCATCCCAGACCCAGATACAAGCAAAGGTGGGGAGAATGAGAGTGTATTGATTGCTTCTGAATCACTCTGATCAAAATTCCTGAGAAAAACTTAAGGGAACTAATTATTTACTTTGGCTCATGGTCTTACAGTGGGTGACTGGAGAAGAAACGTTCACATCATGGAAAGAAGGGAGAGTCAGGGGGCAAAGCAAGATAGAGCCCTTCGCCCCCAAGAATACACTGTTGAAGGTTAGATAAACCCACTGCCAGCTTCCCTGGTGGGGCCAAAATGGAATCTGGGCCCTGGAATGTAGATATCATGGACTCCTCTCTTACTTCAGTCTAGCCTGTCAGTCACCTGGCCAGGGTTCCCGCCCTCGAGGAATTGACCCATCTGCAGGTATGCTAAAAGCAGTGGGAGAGAGGCTAGAGAGATCAGAGGCTGAGACTACCTCAAAAGCTACCCCAGATACCACATAAAAACTCCAGGAGAAATAGTGGTCTGCACTTCTGGCAGAGCCTGGGAAATTCCAGAGTAAAGTAAAAAGGAGGTTGAAGCAATTAATGGTGATTTCCAAAGTCACCTGTGGTCCTCTACAGGACTCACAGCACACACGCATGCACACACACACACGTACGCACATACATGCGCGCGCACATACACACGTGTGCGCGTGCATGCACACACACACACATAACCAAACACACACTAAAACATAATAAAAGCAGTGGGAGAGTTCTCTGCCTTCTTTTTCCCAAAACCCTTTCCTAAGTTTCTCTCTTTATTCTTAATTTTTATATATAAATTATCTTATTTTTTCCGAGTTTCATGCACAATACAGTGAACTTGCTACCTCCCCACACTCAATCCCCATGCCACCACCCCTGCTTTCCCGCCAAGCCCTCTTCTTCTCTAGCGTCTCCTTCTATTGTCACGTCTCTGTGCGTGTGTAGCCCACTGAGTTTAGAGCCCACGGCGTTGCCTTTGATGGTGTCTGCTTGGGCACTTGCTGGAGCACAAGTGACCCGTCTGTGGGCACATCTGCCCACCCGCAGTGTTAACTTTCAAGAGACCCTCAGGAAGACGAAGAGCTCTTCAGACCCTAGAGGTGAAATGCCATGTGGGTCTGCGGGAGGACACACAGCTCTAGTGGAGTCACAGAGCCAACAGCCCTTCGTATTCGGAACTTCATGTCTGGCTGTAGTCCTGTCCCCATTCAGGCCTTACAATCTTACTGCTCTCTTCTGACACGTTCCCTGAGCCTTGGGGCGAGGGAAGTGGTTTAGATATTCTGTTTAGGGCTAAGCAGTCCACAGTCACTTATCTTCTGTCCTTTGGCCAGTTGAGATTTTATGTAATAAACATTTTCCATTGAAAAAGGAGCTCTGCATTGCGTGTTGAGTGCTCTTTCAATCTACCGGCATAAGGACAAATGTTGAAAAGGCAATTTTATATAGTGTCTTTATAACCAAATCTTAATAGTTTGTACCCCCACCCACCAGGACCTATGTTCTCCCTTTTATAGGTTCTTGTCCTGTTTTTCAATACCAGGAATGTGATACTTATTGAAAGTCAACCTCAAATCCAATCGGAAAGCTGCTGGTTGCCCCCTTGATAATCATACCACTGTTACGTTGATGGACACTTCTTGTGAGGTTATTATGGCTTGCAGCTTTAATGGATTGATGAGCACAGTTTCTTTCTTAGCAGGATATGCAAGACCTATGGGTTCTACCATGTATAATGTAAGCTGTGTATATATTGATATTTTCTTCTATTTTCTATGCTTTTGTTTCCAAAGTCTATGAATGCTTTCATTGCTTATCTCCCTCCTCATAATAATGGCAGGGATTCCCAGCTTGTACCTCCACATTTCCTGCCTATTTTGTTATTTTTCAATTTAAAATAAGTATTGATTTAAATACATTCTGCTTTTTAATTTCATATGTGGTGGAGAAAATGAATATATAAGCTATGCTCCTCTAGACAACATTGATACCTCCAGTGAAAGTTTTCTCCAAGTAGGCTCCACTTCTAACCTCTGACCATCTCCCAATAATGCCATTCTATTATGAATCCATCATGCATTAATTAGTTCGTTGATTATGGTGGAGCACATGTGATTGAATTATCTCTGGAAAAACTCTCACAAACACACCCCAAAAAGTTTTACTGAATGCATAGATACGTCTTATTCCAGAGTAAAGTCCACAGTCAAGATCAACCATTAGAGGAAGTTTTAAAAGCAGGGTCAGGGGGCAGGGGGGCCGTAGCAGTTTCAGGACCTCGGAACTTGCTTCCACAGCTCTCCATGCCCCAGGCTCTGTTCTCTGTGCTCCTGAGTCTCAAGGAACCTGATATAACATGGGCCTCCTGGCAAGGTACACTTAGCAAAACTGTAAAGTTTACATCTCTGCTGCTTTGCAGATGACAGAGCGCCAGGACACACGAGTGCTTCTACCTGGATATCATAGGGTGGGACTGTGGCAAAGCACCTCACTAGTGCAGCCCAGAGAAACAATGGCATGGGACCTCCCAAAGCTGGGGGCAGGTACTACCTACATTTTTGTGAGCCAGCTCTTGCCCGGCAAGCAGTGTGTCCTCAAGGCGAAACTGTGTCCTCACTGTCTGGAATGACTCTTCTGAGCCTTAAGAGTTAGTGTGGTTTTCCTACTGGGTTTGACGCTTACCTGATCGATCCTAACCCTTTGTACTTCTCCCTCCCAGATGGGCATACTTATTCCATCTGCCATACTGCTGTATTCTGGGAAATGCTCCACTGCACACACACTCGTGGCTGGAGAGCACTTTGCCCACGGTGGACCTCAACTTGAATCTTACGTTCTCTGCTTCCTTCTGATTTTAAGAGACTTTGGAGTCTTTAGATGCAGTTGGGGCTTTGGAACCTGGGGGGATAAAATAAATTGTTTTGTATTGAAGAAAGGCATGAATTTGAGAGTGAGGTACAGAGTACTACCTTTTGAATGTTTGTGTGCCCCAACTACTGCTCATATGCAATGAAACTTAGAGGTGGCACCTTCAAGAGGTCAACAGGTTGTGAGGTGGGTGGAGCAGAGGTAATCCCACCCTCATTCAGATGCTCACACTGCTAAGAGTCCACTCACCCCCACTTGTCAGGCACCCTTCAGCCTCAAGCTCCCTATAAATGAGCTGGAGTTCTAACTGCCAGTTATCTTACCACACTGCATTTCTCTGCTGATCGAGTGGGATGATAGATGGATGATACCTGGATACAAGGAGCTGAAACAGGATTCTATCCTCCAGAACAGAGAATTCCTCCCACCACAGATAACACTAACACCACAGTTAACAGCTCTGCACAGTGCCAGCCCCTCCCTGGCCCCACTCTGCAAAGTGTCAGTACCTCCCTGGCTTCCACGCACCTGGGATAGGCTGGGCATCGAGGTCCCTGGCATTAGACAGCTAGACTAAATGCCAAGAGCCACTTTTCATGAATTAATTGGAATTTTAACTAGTAGAAGCTAGGGAATAAATAAAATGTCTATATAATTTGCCAAGTATAGAGCTGAGCACAATTAAATTGGAATTAAAGCAAAGTTCATAAACTTTATTTTAGAAAGTGTTTAGTGGCTAGAATTATAAATTAACACCCAGGCTTTTCTCATCAGGAAGATATTACTTCTTGAAATAATAACAACATCACTAAAAATAGTGATGACTAAGCATTGAGTGCCTGATGCAGATCAGTCTTGGGCCAGATGGTATAGTTTTACCACGATATTTCACTAAAGAAGAGATATCCTGACCATGGTGTTTAACACTTCATTTGATGATTTCTAAGGCAGTTAAAGTAATAGCAAATGCTGTGGGCACCTCTACTTAATTGGGTTTGACTCATTGGTGGAATATGTACTTATCTTGTATAAGGCCCTGGTTCACTCTGCAGCCATCATAGATTTGTAAGTAGGTGATAGGTAAATGACAGATGATAGATAGAGATAGATAATAGATGAATGATGACTGTAGTAATATACAGATGATAGCTATAGATGGATGGATATATGGCAGATGATAGAGACCTATGATACATAAATGATAAAGTATAGACGGATGATAAATAATAGAGGTTCTAGCAGTCTGTAATTTTCTCTCTTGGACTCCATGATGCCCCTGGTACCTAAGCCACCTGTGGTTAATGGATTATGTCTTCCCTACAGAACAATAAGCCAAATATATTTCCTTTCTCTTTTAAGCTTGTTGTATGAGTGTTGTTGGACATCAGCAGAAAGAACAAATGTGATAGAAATTGGTACCAGGAGTAAGGTGTTGCTGTGAGACTAAGAGGTACCAAAAAATGAAGTGTTGTTGTGAAACTGAGAATTTGGTACTAAGAAGTATGGTTGTTGCTGTGATGTGCCCAGTGTCCCCTTAGAACTGTTTGCTGGGAGATATATAAAGAATTTGGAACTTTGGGCTGGGGAAGCCTTTGTGTCTTGGAAATGGGGCCTAAAAAGCCATTCTTGTTATAACTTTGAAGATAATAATCCTGAGAGAGACTCAGGAAGAGAAGTCCAGTTTTTGATGGTCCAGAGGGGAATGGAGACTATGTTTAGTACTAGACTAGGAACAAATGAAGTGCTATTTTGGCAAAGTGTTATGCCAAGTTTTTCCCACTTCTTGAAAGCTTGCCTGAAACTAAATTCAAATGTTTGATGGATAAAGTTTCAAGACAATGTAGTCTTGACAATATGACAGACATGACTACTTTTTAGTACTCTCACCCATACCTACAATGAAAATGAACAAGAAATTCAGCAGAAAGAGATAAAAACTGTAAGTTTTATGATGAAAATTGAAAGACAAGCGAAAAGAGAATTCAGACAGAAAAATGGCACCTATGGTTAAAGAGATTAGCTCTGTTAGTAGGTCAAAGCCTGTTCTTCATTTGGACAACAGAAAAGATTGCACCCTGAGGGCGAGATCTTCAGGGAAGGTTCCCACACTAAGAATGTAATTTTTTTGAAAGCAAAGAGCTGAAGGTCAGAATTCCAAGGGAATTTTACCTACTCCTCCTCTAAAGCAAAAGTCCAAGGGAGACTCTTCCAGTGTCGGCACAGAGAACTGGAACCAGTTGTGAGTCAAGGAGGCTAGTCTCCAACCAAAAACTGTAACAGAACCTGACAGTGTCATCCATGTGATGCTAGTTTTACAGTCAATAAAGATGCAAAAGAGAGGAGGATGTGGACCCTTTCTCCAAGGCTTCAGAGAATGATTGAAACCAAGCAGCGTGGCATGATTAGAAATCCAGCAAAGAGCCCAGGAAGAACATTTTGTCCTGTAGTTGAAGTCTGGATTTCCACTAAGATGTAAAGATGTCAGAGATGCAAGAGAAAATGTGAAAGAAACACCTGCCAAGGAAAGCTGTACATCGTTTAAGTGCCAACCCAAGAAAGTGATATATTCTGCAAGCAGCTGCACTGGAGGGTTGGAAATGAAGCCCTTTGAAACTGAGTTCATTCTAACAGTTGGCTCATATGCTATACTTGGAGCTGTAGGATTTGAAGATTGTTTTGCTGGTTTCCAATCTCATTATAGGCCAAGCTTTCCTGGATATGGCCACATGCCTCCCTTTTCAAATTGTAACATTTACTTTGTGCTGTTGTATATTAGAAGCATGTAACTTGCCTTTTGATTTTACAGGAAGTCACAAGAGACTGAGGCTTTGGACTTTTGAACTGTGCTGTAGCTACTGATGTAGTCCATGGGACTTTTAAGATTGGGCTGAGTTCAGTTTGCATCATGAGGTGGTCAGGAGTTCATGGAGACCAGGGGGTGGAGTTTCATGGTTTGAATGTGAGTTGTCCCCCACAGGCTCATGTTTTTGCGTCTTTAACTACTGTTAATTCTTGGAAAGGTCATGGCAACTTTGAGGGATGGAGCCTTGCTGGAGAAAATGATGTCACACGGTTGGGCTTGAGGTTGGCTAGCCCTGCCCTGCTTTCCCTAGCAGTCTGCTCTAGCAATCTGCAGCTTGTTGTCCATGACTTAAGCAGCCTCCAGCATCTGCAGTCCCTACTCCTTCTGCTATGGAATTTCCACCTTAATGGACTGTATCTTTTCTCTGGAGCCATAAGCCAAATAAATCTCTCTTTGTTTTTTAAAAAATAAATGGATAGATAGATAGATGATAGATAGATAGATAGATAGATAGATAGATAGATAGATAGATGATAGACTAATAGATGGAAAGATAGATGGTAAATGATAGCTATGTGTGTATATACTTAAATGATAGGTGATAGATAGATGATGGGTAGATGATAGATAATAACTAAGTATAGATAGATGATAGATCATAGATAGATTGTAGAGATAGATAGATAACAGATGGATAGATGGTAGATAATAAATCAGAGACTGATAGATGATAGACAGTTACTCAAAATTATATTAATGTCATCAATAAATTACAAGAGAATCCTAAATGTATTAATAAATTCATCCTTTTGTGAAAACTATAGTTGCTTGCTTCCTGCCTTCTTCTCAGGAAGTGAGCCCAGCCTAGGGGTATAACGAGCCCTTTGGTGATCACATTCTTCTTTGCCCAGGAAACTGAGCACTGGCCATTGGGACCGGAGACTCCAGGTACCACTGAGCTCACCATGTGACAAGATCCCCTGTGTCCTGGCCCGTGGTCTTTCCAAGCTGCCTTTCTCTTTCCCAGATGCCCTCTCTTTAGGGTGTCCTCCTGTCCCTCACGCACCTGTGTCCCTCTACCCCACAGTTACGGCCGCACACTGAAGCTCTAACACCTTTGGATGGTGCAGACAAGTCTAGTCAGGGGTCATCTTGTCCCACAACATCTGAACTATGCATGACCTTTCCTCGGCCTCCACTGTGGACTTGTTTCTTTGAATTAGGTATTTGTAAAGTCAACAAGGTGCTTCCAAAAAGGCAAACTTGCGGATTGGGAGATGGTTCATGGGTTAAAGCCTTTGTCTCACAAGCAAAATAACGTGAGTTCAGATCCCCAAATTTCATGTAAAAATGCTAGACGGATAGGGCAGCAGCTTGCAGTTCCGGCCCTGGAAGGTGAGGCCTGGAAAACCCCAGAGCAAAGCATTAAGGAGGCAAAGCAATCCAGAATGATTCTCAGCATCACCTTTGGACCTCCATAGCCACCCACAAGTACTCTCTTACACACACACACACACACACACACACACACACACACACACACACAGATGAAAAGAAATCAGGGTTTTGACAGGAGAACAGTGGTGACTGGGGGAGCAGAGGAGACCTGAGGATGCCCCTCCAGGTGACCCCTAGGTGACCACCCCATGCCGTGCTCCACTGTAAGATGATGCTATAGGGAATTGGAGAATGCTCTGTCCACAGGACCAGCAACCAGCTGTATGAAGCATTCTGAACGGGAAACTGAGCACTGGCCATTGGGATTGGAGTCTCTAGGAACCACTGAACTCACCATGTGACAAAACCCCCTAGAATAAAGACCATGTTCCTGCCTGCAACTGCTCACCTGAAGCAGCCACACCCTGTGTCTCCACTGCCACTTACCCTGGCACAGATCCAGAAACGTGGGCAGAGGCGTGACACACAGGTGCCTGGGAGCTCAGTAGCAGCCAAGCTTGGTCTCTCTTCAGCTCCTGTTCAGTGTTCTCGGTGCTCCACGCGGCTGCGGCTGACTGTACGCAGGACTGCACAGGGCTTGAGGACGACTCTAGTCTCACACCATCCTAACGCTCCGGTTAAAATCCTACAAGAATGACTCTGGAATTCGATGGCAGCCTCACGGAATTCTACCCAGCAGTAAGTTGAGGGTAACCTAATAACCATATTCTGGGTTTTCATTAGTAGCAACAAAAAAACTCAGAAGGTCAAAACCATGTGTGAGTTAAGGTAAAATTATCTTCTTGGACTAGAGAAATGGCTCTGTGTGATCCAGAATGATTCTCGAAGTCATCCTTGGGCAACCACAGGGGGGGAGAGAGGGGCAGAGAGAGAGAAAAAGAGAGAGAGAGAGAGAGAGAGAGAGAGAGACATTTTCTTGTGTGCTTAAAAATCCTATAAAGAAAAGGATACTCAATTTTAGATTAATTGTGTGTGAAAGAATAAATCTTGCAAAGTCCCTAGTGAGAGTGGAGAAGTATATCCAGACATGGAAATAAATGTAAAATGATGGAATTATTATGATTTCTATGGTGTGTCAATTTTGATGGAAGGATAAATTTCAATATCATAGAAACACCCGATAGATAAAGTTCATTTGTTTGACAAAACGTTCAGCTTTCTGCCATTTCACAGGAACCGCTTGGACCAAAAGTGTTTTCTCAGCACCCAGCACTATGGAGGCAGATGCTTTAAAGTCACCTCTGGGGCCAAAGTACCACATCACATAGTCGCACGGCCGCTCAGCGCTGACGCCACCTCGCTGGGTGATACAGGTTGAATTTAGCCCTTTGGAAAATTCATACCTTGAAGTCCTAATCTTCATGCCTCCAAACATGACCTATCTTTGGACACAGAATTCATACAGATGTGATTAGTTAAAATGCAGACCTGTGGATGGGCCATAACCCATAAGCCAGTGCTGTGGCACGAGGGAAATCTGAACGCAGATGGGCACGTGCAGGAAGAAGATGATGTGACAGAATAGAGGAGATGAAGTCTGTGGGTCAGGACAGAAGCTGGATCAAATGCTCCCTCTGGAGGGCCTCAGAAGGCGCCCTTCCAGACGCTTGCCCTTGGACCTCCAGTCTGCAAGACTGCAGGATGGTGCATTCTGTTGTCTGAGCCCTGCCTGGGGCCCTATGCCGTGAACGTCTAGCAGACCAGGACGCCACCCAGCCTCTCCAGGCTCTGGGGGCTGACACGCAGCTCCCAACCATCTGCAGCAACTCTGAAGGCTGGAGCCCCCTACAGGAGCCAACACGCATCATCTTGCCTGCAGATCCCCTGTTCCTGGTCCTGCGCCTCTCTCCCACACCACGGAGGGCACTCAGCTCTCCTTCCCTGAAGCGTCCCAGAAAGGCTGCAGCTAACTAGGTAATTGCTGCAGACTGCCCAGATTCCCTCCCGTCTCAACCCTGCAGGGTCAGGCCAGCGATGGGCGGATCAAGGACAGCCATGAATCAACAGCTCAAAGAGCAGGGAAACGAAAGACCAAGATTTCTGGCAGCTGATAGAGAGAGAGGCGCCAGGCCGCGCAAGATGGATGGATTCCCGGGGACGGCTGCTCTGCTGGAGACACGATTACCTGAGTGCTAATTCACCCACGATGCAGACCGCGACTAAGCCCAACCAGCTTGGGGGGAGGCCTGGACCCTAGAACAGGCTCCTCCCCTCCCAGCCTCATGGACACGCAACAGAGGGACCCTCGGACCCTATCCATGCCTGGGTAAGGCTAGTCTTAATCTTCCATCCATCTTATTCTTTGAAGTTTAAAACAATGTCTGAACTCAGCACCCGCAGCCTACTCATAGTCATTGAGCTGAATCAACGCTCCACACGTGAAGAGCGTGGGTGACCAGAGGCACGTGCAAGGGCCGTCATAGGCACTTGGTCTGGCCCAGGCCCGGGGCCAGCTCCTGCCTGTCTTCTGCCCACACTGGGACCCGCTGACCACGCTCTCTGGTTTCTTAGCTCCGGATCAGCAGAGAAGGAAGGGATTGTCCAGAGAGGCAGGTGGAGGAAGTCTGCCAGCGTAGCTGCTCCTAGGGTTGGTGCCGTATCTGTCAACACCTTTGCTCTTTCCTACTTTAGCATGAGTCAGTGGTCAGAAAAGCAAAGGAATCTGTTTTACCAGAAGAAACCTTCAAGGTGACCCCAGGTCCTACTGATCAGCTTCTCCCGCTTGGGCAGGGGTCACGTGTCATGGTTTGACATGCGTCCCCCACCGTCTTGTGTGTTTGGGAAGGTGGTGGCACCTTGAGAGGTGGAGCCTTGCCGGAGGAAGGTGGTCATGAGGGGTTAGTCCCGCCCTACCTCTAGGAGGAGTCTGGCTCTGCAGCAAGCAGTCTTGCAGACATCTGCAGCCTCCAAGATGTCTGCAGTGACGTAGCCTCCTCCAGCTTCGGCCGGCCAGCCATGTCGCCTCCACCATGAGAGACTGTACCTCCCCTCTGGAACCGTAAGCTGAATAAATCTCCCTTTCTCCCCTAGGTTGATTGACTGCTCCCTCACAACAAAAGTCAAAAACAACCGTTATATCAGGATATGGACCTGAGGAGGCAGGACGAGAGCAGTGCTGCGGCGCCTCGTGGTCACCCAGGGCAGGCGACTCCTGGGCAGAAAATACTTCCAGGAAGGGCAGAGATGAGGACAATTGTGCCACAGGTGCCCGGCAACCCAACCATAGGACCCCCTGACTTCCAAGCCCCACCCATAGCCGATGCCGTGTCTCCCCCTGCAGGAGGGAACGGGGTGGTGGTCGCGAGCACAGCTTTGCTGCAGGCTGCCACACAGTGGCTGAGAGCACTCTGACCCGCCGCAGCCCTGACATTGCACCGTTGCTCGCACCCAGAAGCCGCGAGATCGTGCGGAGCGCAAGTCCCCACAGACAGCGAGACCCCCCCAACTCATCCTGGGTCATTGCCTGCAGCCCCCACTATGCTGCCCCTTCCCTTAGGGCATCCACGTAGCAGCGGGGGTGTCATGTAACATACGAACTTAAAAGGCGGCCTCGGGGATCCTCTCCCACACGGGGCGTCCAGTGCAGCTGGGCAGAGTACCTCTTAGTAAGGAAATGTCTGGAGCCAAGATGTGTTCTTGTGTAGTCGATCAAGTGTAACAAGACTTGGGGCCACCGGGATGGAGCTGCCTGACAAAGACTTCTGAGCCCCTAACGTGGGTTGGCAGCATCTGCACCTGGGAGAGGAGCCACCAGCACCGGGCGAGAGCTGAGACTCAGGGCTGCGCCGGGCCCTCAGCTCTGCCCTCGCTGACACACACTCCCAACGGCGCCTCGAGAGCTGCTGAAGACCACACAGGTGGAGAGGCGACCAAGTGGTAAAGGCTTCCAGAGGCAGCACGGCTGCCTGGGAGGGTCTCCTGGCCCCAGCCCCGGCCTGAGCAGCAGCATTGCATTTGCTCGCTGGTCCTTCTGGCCTGAGTGTCTGTGTTCTCTCCGTCGCTGATGTCCATACACCTTCGCTAACCTTCCTGGCGGCAGGACAAGCTCTGGGAGCAGAGAAGACTCTTTCCCAAGCCTCAGTGCGGCTGCGAGGGTATAAAGAGAGGGACCTTGGAAATTGTAGTGGTTACTCTTGTGTGAGCACCATGGCTTGTGCGGGAACACCCAAGGTCAAGCAACTTAAGGGAAAATGGGAGATTTAGTCAGCCTACGGTTCCAAAGGGGAGATACGGTCTTTCGTGGTGGACGAGGCATGGCTGGTGGCAGACGCTGGAGGCAGGCTAAGTACCACAGACATTGTGGAGGCTGAGAGCGACAAGACTCCTGCTGCAGAGGCAGATCCTCCAGGAGGTAGGGTGGGACTCATCCACCTCAAGACCCACCTCCTGTGACTGCCTTCACCCAGCACGGCTCCACCTCTCAAAGGTGCTGTGACCTTCCAAACACATGAGACTGTGGAGGACACATTTCAAGCCATGACAGGAATGTTTCCAGTTCAGTCATGTGCTGGTCCTGCAGCCGCTGCCGGCACTAGCAGGAAGCTTCTGAAGCCCGGGTGCCCGGTTTGTGGCCATCCACAGGGGCCAGCAAGCCTCTCGCCCCTTGCGGATGGGACTAAACTAGTCTCTGCTGTCAGGAGACGGCACGCCACCCTGGCAGCACAGCGGGCAGTGATGCCGAGGCAAAGACCAGTCAGCTCTGATGACAGATGACGGTGCCAATGGCAACATAGGAGCAGGTGGGAGGCAGTGCCCACTAGTCTTCAAGCACAAACACCACCAGCCATCCTGGAGGGGTTGAGGTGGCTGTTAGGGAAATTGAAACCGTCACGAAGGGTTTCCGTTCACAATCCAACGTGAAGTTTTAATTTAGTGACCTGCGGCTCAGCATGAAGGGAACTGACTTGTTCCAGCTGAGAGATTCCTTTACCGTTTCTGGGCCACATAAACTGTTCGTCTCATGTCCTGACCTATGCTGACGTCAGCATATGTCACACAAAGGAACTCCCCGAGAAGTCAAATTCCTTGTAAGCGCAGAGGTGGCGTCTTTCGGACTGGAGAGGTGGCTCAGGGGCTAACTCTCTGCCTCGCCAAACACAAGGATCTGAGTTCGGATCTCAGGTCCCACATAAAATGCTGGACAGGGATAGAAGCAGCCTGCACTTCTAGCCCTAGGAGGGGAGCCTGGGAAATCCCAGAAGAAAGCAAAAGGAGGTGAACAATCCAGGATGAGTCCAAAGTCACCCTTAGGCCTCCACAGGCACATGCACACTCAAGAGCCCTCTGCTAAACACACACACACACATATTAAATAAATAAATAAACAATAAACTACATGTGCTGCATAAAGCAAGGCCACACATGCAAGGCGGCTCGGCCTGTTGATCCTCATAACAGTCCTCACAACACAGGTCAGGTACAGGAAGTACAAAGTTTGTTTACCTCACCAGGTCCTGGTCTTACTTCTGTGAGTCCTCCTCTTTTTAAACTTTATTTGTTATTGTGCGAGTGTGCGTTGGGGGTGTATC
Organism: Typhlomys cinereus; assembly: GCA_023101885.1. NCBI lineage: Eukaryota > Metazoa > Chordata > Mammalia > Rodentia > Platacanthomyidae > Typhlomys > Typhlomys cinereus. Next base: position 1,409,255 of record JALPQD010000436.1, on the reverse strand, counting down.
CAAGGGCAGCCTCCTTTCTACATTCCACGCCTGTTTGAAATGGGAGCGTTCTTACTGCACCACTGTATATTGGATGACGCAACATGATTTAATTATGAAACGTCCCAGGCTAGAGAGGTGGCTCCGGGGTTAAGACTCTGCCTCACAACCGGAGGGTCCTGAGTTCAGATCCCAGGTCCCACCTAAAAAAATAAGACAGAATGTGATAGAACAGGACATCTGACATTCTCCCTGTTTCTGTGTACACAAGAGCTTACATTCCTGAACACACACACACACACACACACACACACACACACACACACACAACATGCACCATGGGCCACAAATACACATAAACCCCACCCACACTCCCATGAGCACACACAGAAAGAAACTCGATTAGGAAAGCGGTAGGTGGAAATACTCCTGCAAGATGGGTTCCATGTAAACAAACGGCTACTCGAAGCAAAGCGCGCGGTCATGACGTGGGAGGCCCATCAGAACCTGCCAGTTCAGCTCAGCCAGGCTTCCCGCCTTCTTCCTGTCGCCCACATCACATTCGGCAGGATGGCCACTGGCACCCCTCAGCCCCAAGCCCCGAGTTCCTCGTGATCTGGGTCACTGCAGGCCACACATTGCTTCGTGAACATTTTAAAGCTTTAGAATGCTTGTTTATTGTCGGGTTTTAGACCTGAATAATTTAAACTCTTGGCACTTCTTAATATACAGTACTCTGTCAACCATCTCCAAATCTTTCTGGAAACAAACCCCACATGGGGCACAGGCCAAAGAGATGTGGGAGAATTTGGGGGTACCAGCTGGGAGTTAGTTGTAGGAATTTTACTTGGCCCTTAGAGCTCTATTTACTGGCCCTGTTCATCTGAGGATCTAGCCTAGACTCTTGACCCCATGGACAGGGTAGAGGAGTCTCTTCTAACCGCTTTGAATACATCTTTCCTCTACTCCTTCACACAAGCAGTTTTTCCTTGATGTAGATACACAAGCGCAGACATTCCCGTGAGAACGCCGGAGGATTTCTTACTTTGTTCTGTTTTGGTTTGCATCCGTTCTCTTTCCTGGTGGTTTGAGAACTCTTTGGGGCACTGTTTTCTTTTTCATCTCTTTCGATTCAATTCACCCCCATCCAATTTGATCTGGATGCGGAGATACTGTTATAACTCAATTCCAGTCCTGCTCTTGCCTCTCTCAAGGGGCACACTGATGAGCTCCTTGTTCAAAGCATGTGGAAGACGGCGCTGTGCTCAGTCCGCCTAGAGGCTGTGTCTGCCTCACCGCTAATCACCTGCTCCCGTGCTCAGCGAGCAGGGCCTTCATGAGATGTGCTTGGAAATAAAAATTGCATTGTATTGAAGAGAACTTGGTCCAGAATGGGGAATATAAGTGGTGAGAGGCCAGGTGGCTGCCTTTGATGGGCAGGATGGAGGAAACAGACTGGAGACAGGCAGGCTGGACTTGGAAGGAGACAGAACCAGGCACAGCCGGAGAGAGAGAGCAGCTGACGTTGAAGTCACTTTAGGACAGAGCACACCGATGCTCTGGGTAGACATGTCCCGCCCACCTATCATCTGTACATAAAATGTCCCCAGATGCTCACGCCTGCAAGGCTTGGTCCGAAGGTGGTGGTGCGACTGACGACTGTTCAGCTCTCCAGCAGTGCTAACCCTACCCGTGAGGTCACCACCAAGGAGCGGAAAGAGCTGTCGGGAGCAGCGCCTAATTGATGAAGTAGGTCGCTGCAGGTGGTTTTTGAAGGGCCTGTCTTGTCCTTAGCCGCTTCCTTTCTGACTGCCTTCCAGTGAGTACTAGTTAAGTTTGTCTTCCATGAAGTGTCGACTGCCCACAGGTCTAAAAGCAGGGGAGACAGCTGATCCTGGGCTGCGATCACGGAGACCGTCTCTTCATCTCAAGGACTTCTTTTGCAGCAGCTGGCAAAGTGCCAGCTCTGTGCGCTGAGCTCATGCTGTGGGAAGGGCTGCTGTCTGCTGCTCGAGGTCCAAGAATTCGTCTGCAACGCCAGCCTGTGGATACAGGTGAGAACCCCTTCCAGGGGCCACCACCTTCGTGCTGGGAGTGCACGGGGCCTTGTCTTGTCTCCAGGCCCACGGAAAAGAGAGGAAGGTTCTTTTCAGAAAAACACCATGTGCTTTTCTGTCCTGGACTCGGACCCAGACCAGGACAGACTCCATGCTCCTCAGGTAAGGCCCCTAGACCACGCCCCAGGACCCAGGTCATCTGTGTACCCCACTAGCCATTCTGCCTTTCTCCCCCAGTCTCTGGGCAGACTCCCTGCTCCTCAAAATTTAACAGAGTCCAGAGAAAACCCAAAAAGGGCTGGGGGACCAACATCATTCATCTGAAGCCTTCTAAAATCATCCCATCATATGGGAGAGAATCTTCACATCCAGCTCTAAGATAAGTAAACCCTTTTACCATCTTGTTCTTCTCGATTATTAGTCACTGTAGTTTAACATTTCCATATAGCCACCCAAAAACCCATACAACTTCAGGGACTATGCCATTCACCCTCATATGCCACCAAGGAAGTAAATCTAAAAAGTATACTACCATACTAATCTTCAATCCCTGTCTACTAAACCCACCTTAATTGATGTACTAACAGTCCAATAGCCTCATGTAGGAAATAAAAGCAATACCAGAAAGGCATACCCAACTCCAAGGCAAACACTAGCAATAAATGCTCAAGTGTAGTGATACTGTCTAATTCAGTCAGCCAAAAACACACAAAAACAAAAAGAAGGACATAAGAGATAAAACAAAAATACCCAGGTCACAGCACAAATCCATGAGAAACAAAAACCGACTACAAATCTCCTACAAAGAGAATCAACCCCAGAATGATGAAATCCAATCAAAGCAAACTCACAGAAAATAGCCAAGAAATCCATACCCAAGATAACAATTTTCAAAGCCTGATCTTTACTATGATCAAACAATGAAAGAGGAAATCCAGGAGGAGTTAAATAACCTCATCAACCACTTTGAACAGGAACACAATAGGCACTTGGAGGAGATGAGAAAAGCAGTTGAAGAAACAAAAATAGACATAGAGCCGTTAAAACAATCTCAAGCAGAGTATAAACTCAACTAAAAGACAAGCTATTTTCAACCCAGAACTCAACATAGAGTCTTGTCAGCAGAACTAATGAAGCAGAAAAAAAGAATATCAGATCTTGAAGACAAAGTGGAAGAATTTTCAATCAAAGAGGTTTTAAAACCAAAAAGATACTTGAGAGGAATATTCAAGAGTTATGGGACATCTTGAATAAGTTTAACATGCCCATTCATGAATAACAGAACAAGAATCTCAAAATACTACACCTGAGGAAATTTTTCAAGTTATCATAAAGGAAAACTTTCCACATCTAAAGAAAGAGAGGCCCATCCAACTACAAGAGGCATATCACACCCCAAACAGATATGTCCAAAATAGAAACTCGCCATGGAAGATAACAGTCAAAACACTACACATGCAAGACAAAGAGAATGTGCTGAGAGCTTCAAGAGAAAAAAAGGTCACTTTTAAAGGTAAACCTATTAAAAAATGATTTTTCAATGGAAACAGTAAGAGCCAGAAGATTTTGGAGAGATGTACTTCAAGTATTGAATGAGCACAAATATCAACCCAGGCTGATATATCCAGCAAAATTATTAGTCATGATTGAGGGTAAAAGAAAATTTTCCACAACTGAAAGGCTTACATGACCACCAAACTGGCCTTCAAAAATGCTAGGAAAGATACTAAAGCTCAAAGAAAAGAGCAAGCATATCCAGGAGGACAGAAGAGAAGTATAATACCACCACAACCTACAAGTTAAATAATACACGTGTGAAAGCCACTAAACACAAAAAATGTCAGGAATTAAAAGATATTTCTCCAGTATAACACTAAATGTCAATGGAATTAACTCACCAACCAAAAGACACAGGTTATAAACATGGATTAGAAATCAAAATCTATCCATCTGCTGCCTTCAGGAAACACATCTCACCACAAAAAAAATAGAACATTCTAAAAGGCAAAAATTCTGCAAGCTAAGGGAACCAGGAAACAAGCAGGGGTAGCATTTATGCTATCTGACAAAGTGGACTTCGAACCAGAGAAAATCATAAGAGATACAGCAGGATACTACATTTTAGTCACAAGAACAATTCACCAGGAAGACTTCACAATACTGAACATAAATGCACAAAATATGGGCTCCTCCACATTCACTAAGCAAATACTATGTCTAAAATGAGAAATCAATCCCAAAACGATAATACTTGGGGATTTCAATGCACTCTCAACGTGGGATAGATCCACAGGCCAAAAACTTAAGAGAGACTCATTGGAACGAAATCAAACCCTTACTGAAATGGACCTTACAGATCTCTATCGAACCTTCCATCAAGCACCAAGAAATACATATTCTTCTGAGCAACCCACAGAACTTTCTCCAAAATAGACCACATATTGGGCCATAAAATGAATCTCCACATATACAGGAAAGTTGAAATTATAGCCTGTACCTTGTTAGACCACCATGATCTAAAACTTGACATCCACAACACAACAAACAACAGAAAATACACTGACTCTTGGGAAATAAACACTATAATGCTGAATGAGGAATGGATTCAGAAAGAAATCACAAAGAAAATGTAAGATTTCCTAGAAGTTAATGATAATGAAAATATAATATATTAAAATCTCTGGGACACAATGAAAGCTGTCCTAAAAAATAAGTTTATAGCTCTTAATGGCTATATCAAAAATGGAAACATCACAAGTAAATAACTTAACAATGCAGTTTAAAGCATTAGAGATATAACAGCAATCCAATCCCAAAAGCAATAGAAGAGAGATTAACAAAATCAGGGGAGAAATATAAGAAGATATTGAGATAAGGAAAATGATACAAAGAATCAACCTGGTTCTTTTAAAAATCAGTAAGATTGATACACCTCTAGCTAAATTAACCAAAATCAAGAGAGAGAAAACCCAAATCAACAAATTAAAAATGAAAATGGAGCTATCACAACTGATACCCAAGAAATTCAGAGAATTATAAGGTCATATTTCAAAAACTTATATTCCATGAAATTTGATAATGTGAAAGAAATGGATGAATTCCTAAATAAGCACAACTTACCTAAATTGAATCAGGAAGTTTTGAATTATTTAAATAGTCCTATAATAAATGATGAAACTGATAATCTCAAATCTTCCCACCAAAAAATACCCTGGTCCAGATGGATTCAGCACAGAATTCTACCAGATATTTAAAGAACAACTAATACCAATACTCCTTACACAGTTCCATAAAAATAGCAAAGGAAGGAATGCTGTCAAATTCTTTCTGTGAAGCTAATATCATACTAATCCCCAAAACTAATAAAGACACACTTTAAAAAGAAAACTATAGGTCAATCTCTTTGATATACACAGATGCAAAGATTCTCAACAAAATCTTAGCAAATTGGATTCAAAAACATATCAAAATGTCATTCGCTGTGGTCAAATAGGTTTTATCCCAGTCACACAAGGTTGGTTCAACATATGCAAATCAATAAATGTAATTCACCATATAAACCAATCCAAAATCCAAGACCACATGATACTCTTGATAGATGCAGAAAAAGCTTTTGACAAGATGCAGCCAACAGCAAGGATTATACTCAATGTGGAAAAACTTGAAGCATTCCTGGTTCGATCAGGAACTAGACAAGGCTGTTCACTCTCACCACTTCTATTCAATATTGTCCTTGAAGTCACAGCTAGAGTCATAAAACAAAAGAGGGAGATAAAAGGGTTTTAAATTGGAAAGGAAGAAGTCAAGATATCTCCATTTGTAGATGACATGATCCTAAAAACTCCACCAGGAAACTCCTGGAACTAATACAGAAGTTCAGCAGGGTGGCAGGTTACAAAATAAACGTGCAAAAGTCAGTGACTTTCCTATACAACAAGGATGAAAAAGGTGAAAAAGTTCTAAGAGGAACAATCCCATTTATTATAGCCCCTAAAAAAATGAAATACCTTGCTATAAATCGAACCAAAGAGTGAGAGACCTTTATAATGAAAACTTTAAAACACTGAAAAAAGAAATTACAGAAGATACCAGAGTATAGAAAGACCTCCCATGCGCCTGAATTGGCAGAATCAACATCATAAAAATGACCATCCTATCAAAAGCAATATACAGATTCAGTGCTATACAAATCAAAATCCCAAAGCAATTCTTTAAAGAAATTGACCAAATAATCTCAAAATTCATACAGAAGCACAAAAGTCCAGGATAGCAAAAACAATCCTGAGTAACAAAAACACTGCTGGAGCTATCACCATGCCAAACCTTAATCTATATTACAAATCCATAGTAATAAAAACAACTTGGTACTGGCTTCAAAATAGACCTGTATATCAATGGATAAGAGTTGAAGAACCAAATATAAGCCCACACAATTACAGCTATTTGATCTTTGACAAAGGGACCCAAAAAATTCAATGGAAAAAGGACAGCATCTTCAAAAAATGGTGCTTGGAAATACTGGATGTCCACATGCAGAAGATTATAATTAGACCTGTACATGTCGCCATACACAAAAATTAATTCCAAATGGATAAAGGACATTAATATTCAACCAAAGACTATAAAATCCCTAGTTCAAATCTCTTGAGCTGATTGGGCTAGGCCAACAGTTCCTAAACAGAAATCCAATAGCACAGTCACTAGAACCAGTACTCAACAAATGAGATCTTATGAAATTAAAGAGCTTCTGTTCAGATAAAGAGATTGTAAACTGAGCAAGGCAACCCACAGAATGGGAAAAATCTTCACTAACCACATATCTGTCAGAGTTCTATTATCCAGAGTGCACAAAGAACTTAAAAAAGGAAACACTGAGGAGATCAATGGCCCAATTAAAAAATGGGCCTGGGAACTCAAAAGACACTACCAGGGATGAAATTGAAATGCTTAAGAAATACCTTAAACAATGATTTGCTTCCTTAGCCATCGGGAAATGCAAATCAAAACCTCCCTTGGTCACCTTGGTAACAATACAAACAACACCAAATGCTGGAGAGGATGTGGAGAGAAGGGAACTCTCCTACATTGCTGGAGGGAGTGCAGGCTCATACAACCACTCTGGCGAGCAGTATGGTGATTTCTTAAAAAATTAAAGATTGAAATGCCATGTGACCCTGATATACCACTTCTGGGAATAATCCCCATAATGCAGAAATTCACTGCAGTGACAAGATCACAACCACCATGTTCATTGAAGCAGTATTTGCAGTAGCAGAGTCATGGAATCAGCCCAAATTCCCAGCAGTGGATGAGTGGATAATGAAAATGTGCTGTATTTATACAATGGAATACTACTCAGCCATCAGAAAAGATGAATTAATGAAATTTGCCAGGAAATGGATGAAATTAGAAAAAATTATATTGAATGAAGTATCCCAGACACAGAAAGTTAGACACTGTATATACTCCCTAATAGATGGATCCTAGTTCCAAACTCACTTAATGACATATTCGAAGGTAAATCTCTGTAATATCTACTGTAATCGCAAAGGATTATAAACAGGAGGGAAGGGGAAGGAAGCCTGCCTCCCCAAAAAAGGAGATAGAGGATGTTGGAACCAAAGTTCCTGCACCTGATCGAGCCCTCAACTAAAGACACAGAGACGCCAGAATCGATGCAAAGGCAAGAGGCTTTAATCACCAGCGCGCTGGGGTCACCCTGCTTTTCGGGAGCAGGAGCGGCCCCGAGCACTTGGGGTTTGGGTTTTTTATAGGGCAGGGAACAAATTTCAAACAGAGCAAACCCAGCAAACGGGATGAGACATCTGGTTCTTGGTGATAAGGATGGCTCAAGGGGTGACGCACAAGTCAGTATGACTAAGGGGTAAGGTACAGGGCAGTTCATCAAGAGTCAGCGTGACTAAGGGGAAAGGTACAGTTTAGTTCATCAAGAGGGCTTTACATTTCATATTTTCCACAAGGATAATGCTTCAGTAGAGAAAATAGGTCACCTCACATACTGTATGTCAGCAGCGAGACATCTGGTGCAGCTCACTCTCACGTCCCTTCCTGGTCACTTGCTACTGAACAGGTTTGATCTCACAGGAAGGTATAGGGACTGGCAGATAGATGGTAACCATCCAGCAAATGGGACACTGCCCTCCCTCACTGCTGTGTCCTACTTCTATTCTTACATCTACCCTTGAGTCTCCTTTTATATTGAGATCTTCATTTAAACAGTCTTTTATCTTTGGTCAGGAGGTGACCTTCGATACCAATCAGGATGCAGCCAAGGGCAGTGCAGGAAAACCAAAACTGAAAATAACAACACACCATAATTCAGAACACCAAAGGCCTTACATTCACCTGGAACCAGACTAGCCAAATCTCTCCCCATCCTAAAGCTCAGGGAACCTTGCAGAAGAAGGGGCAGCAAGATAGTAAGAGCCTAAAGATGGGGAGGACCAACGATATGCAAGACATTCCACACAGGTTAGGGCTGCAGCAGCCAGAAATGGACTTTGTCTGACCTGCACAATGGCTGACATGTCAATGACTCCCCAACGTCTAGCATGGATCTCAGGGGAAAATGCTCCAAACAATAGGATCCTTGGAGGCAAGGGATTAACAGTCATAATAGAGTTCCCATACTAATGGGGAGCCCAAGAAGGGGCTCCAGGCTCTGCCACTGAGTCCTGAACCTTCACTGGGGTGGAGACTCAGAGGAAGGTTTGGTGTTCACACAAAAGTATGTTCCAGAGGATGGGAGGGAGGAGGAGGGAGGCACTAGGAGAGAGGAAGGGAGGGAAGGAGGGAGGGAGGGAGGGAGGTGAAAGGAAGGGTGGAAGTGCGGAGAGTGCAAGGGGGGATGACTGGGGAGGGGAGGAGGGAGGGAGAGGACAGGGTATCTATTGAGCTTGTATGATTAGGAAAAAAGTGAACTGTGGGAGAAAAAAAAAGAAAAACACCATATGGCTAATCTCAGTTGCCAACTTGACTGGATTGAGCAGCATCCAGGAGATTAGGGCAGTGGGCACTTTGTTTTCTATGAAGACCTCATAAAATAAAAGTGTGTGTGTGCATATACGTGTGCATGTGTGTGCGTGTGTGTGTGTGTATGTTGCACGTGCCTGTGGAAACCCAAGGGTGACATTAGGAATCCTCCTAGATTGCTCTACCTCCTCGTTGCTTTGCTCTGGGGTTTCCCAGGCTCCTCCCTCCAAAAGTGGAACGGGCTGCTGCCACATCCCCCCGACATTTTTAAGTGACATCTAGGGATCTGAACTCAGATCTTCTGCTTTTTAGACAAAGGTTTATCCTCTGGGCCATCTCCCCAGCCTCCCTTAGGTTGTTTGGTCCGTGTATTATGTCACAGTGACACATAACGCACATGCGCGCGTGCACACACACACACACACACACACACACACACACACACGCACGCACACACACAGAAGCATAACCCAGCCATCGAGTTCATCTGCTTAGAGCCCGGTCCTGCCATTGTGACCTTGTTCAAACTAATGTACCCCTAAAGTCCCTGACACCAGTTGCACCCCATTGATGTAATGTAAATCAGGCAACATGTAAATAGGGAATTCAGATCAATACTAGCATGTACACAGAAAAGAAAGGATGAATAAAGAAGGAAAAGTACTTATTTTATATATATGTAAGAGGAATCAGTTAAGTCTCCATTGATAATAGGTAATCTCACTCAATGAAATACTTTGTTTCAGTCTATTTCCTTTGAAATGATGCTAAAACATGAATTATGTGACAATATCCTTTCTGAAGAACTCGTGAAGCTTCCATTCCTGAATATTTAAAAGAGGAACTGAGCTTTCTGACAATTAGAGGTCTCTAGGCACTAGTTTCTCTCACTCGCCAGTTTCACAAGTCAGCTGGAAAGAGCTGCCTAGAGCTGAGCTTTACATGCAAATGCCCAGATCGACCCTGGTCCGCGAATCAATCCTCGCGGGTAATGAACACACCAAGCACTTGGCTGTCCGAGGGGAGCTTTTTCTTGGTGAATAAATTGTTCCTGACAAGCTCATTGGGCTCTTGACCTGGACCTCCCCACTGCCCTGTTGCTGGGAGGAGAGAGGCAGTCCCCTCCTGTAGACCGACACTGGAGTTGTGGCTGACACCCCCTGGGCTCAGTTATGCCTGGAAACCCTCGGAGCCCCAGTGAGCGGGCTCGGCATCTTTGTATTGCCTGGTTTATCTCAACCCACTGTTGTACCACTCACGGCCCCGAAGCAATCCCTTTAAGAAGCTTCTCTGTGCAAGAACTCAGTGTTCTTCTCTATGAAATTCTTGGAGCTTCCCCTGTTCCCCCGTCAGTCCTATGGAGAATCTAGAGGGGCTCTCAGTTTTCCCTACCCTTCCTTCCAGCGAGACCCATCAAATCTAAGTGTACCTTTTACACACTGATGCAACTATCATGATTGAGTCTTTCGGTGAACAAATGATTGTGAGTTCCTTCAACTGTTGGTACATTTTGTGCAGAGAAAGAGGGTCCCACCGCAGCAGAATTGTATCATTTGCCTCTGTGGTATTTCTTCTGTTATTAAAACTCCATCTTGTTTACTTTAATAAGTTGGTTAGGTGACCTGACCAGGACATCTGTTCTGCTTTTGAAGGACTTCTCTGGTGTCTAGAGAACTCACTCTTAACACACACACACACACACACACACACACACACACACACACACTCACACATTCACATATACACTCACACTTTCTGCAACCCCGACCCGGCTGTCTGGTTGACTGATACGTCACCCACTGTCACTTCATGTCAACCTGCTTAGGATTCATCGCTTAGTTCTTCTAGCCACTCCCCTCGCCCCTAGCAAGAAAAATGACAAAAAATACATAACAACACTTCATGTGAGAAGTTGGATCTGACTATTGAGGGACGCTGGGAAATGGAAGGTCCACTTCTCCCACGTGGGGCTCCTTCAGCCCTCAGACTGATGGCCATGTAGTCATTACCTCACTTTCCCCACCAATGATTCAGCTCTAAGCTGCATGGATCATGTCGCCACACAAGGCAAATACTCCTTCGGGACTGCTGAGAGCCTGGCGGGACCCGAAGCAGAGTTTCCTTCCCCTCTGGACATCAGTCCCTGAGCAACGCAGCCGGGAACATCACCAGAGAATCGCTTGACTCTGCCCATCTGGGCATGGTGCTGCTCAGAATTATTTAACAAACTCTAAATACAAAGAAAGGGAAAATAGAAAACAAAGAATGGCGTCTGGAAGCTCTGAGTAGAAGAAAGACATCCCTTAATTCTCTTTCGGGGCCCCTCGGGTGCCAGAATCGACCCACAGCTTCCTGTTAGCAGTGCACTTTCGAAAGACAAAAATGACTGTGGTCACTGAACTGTCCCCTGGTCTTCTGTGGTCAGCATAGAAGCTGTGAGAGCATAGTGCTTTGTCGCCTTGGTGGGCATGTGACCAACCTATTTGGGCTGTCCCTAGATGCCAGGCATCTTTTTGGTTTTGGTTTTCGAAACAGGTTCTATCAGCAAGTTTCTTGAGATCTACCTGTCTCTACCTGTCCAACTTTGGGATCACAAGTACATGCCATGTTATTTGGTATTTTTCAATGTATTTTAGTATGATTCTTTTGGTGTCTCATACATGACTATAATGAAATTACATTTTCACACCTTAATCTCCAATGCATTCCCCTTCTCTTCTCCTTATAACTCTTCTTCTTCCACCCTAGACTCCCTCCTGTTTTGAACCCTTTTTCATGGGGGGGGGCACTGGATTTCATCTGGTTTGCTTTGATGACGTGTGTCTGAGTACTCAGAGGAACACAAGTCTTACGTGAGTGCTGTAACACTGAGGACAGCATCTTGCATTTCCTCCCTCATCAGTCTCTCAGCGAGACATGGAACCTCTTTAGAAATCTTTCCTCTTTGGAAAATGGGGCAAAACAAAAAATGCCCTGATCTGGTCCACTTAGAGCCCAGTGGCAATTACAACTACGCTAGAGGTAACAGGAATGCACCACATCCTGATAAGTTATAGGTGAGAGAAGTCTCAAAAGCCCCCAAATATTATAGACTTTTGCCATTGCTCTTGGTTGTTCTCCAAAAAAACTGATAGCAAGACCCTATTAGTGAAGATACACCCAGAAGTCTCCTTCTACCACAGAAGGAGGGAATCTCAACCCCCCGACAGGATGCAGCCTAGAGCAGTGGCAGAGCACTGAAATGGACAGCAATAGTCAGTCGGAATGCAGAGCACCGGCGACCCAGCAAGGCTCACCCAGAATCAGGCCAACCTAATCTTTCCCCATCCTAAGGCTCAGGGAACCTCGCAGAAGAGGGGGCAGGCAGTAAGACTGTAAGAACCTAAAGATGGGAAAGTCCACCATTGTACAAGACATTCCACTCAAGGGAGGATGTAGCAGTTCGCCTGCATGCTTACTGATAAATGACCATCAAACGGCTTACGGGAACAGGGGGTTTGTTTTCTTATAATTGCTCAGTTACAGTTCGTAGTCCAACTTGACAGGAGAGCACGCACCAACACCAGGGCCAAGGGAACTGGCCACGCCATCACCACACAATGGTTGAGAGACGGATAATCCTTACTTGCCAGACCAGCATATCTGGCCAAATGTACACAAGAATGCCAACCAATTTTCTCAATCAGCTCTCCATATTTTATTCCATGGTCTAATCTCACCCACCATCTGTTGGGCCTTTCCCATCAGCCATACAATCTCCTGCAGGTTTGCTCTGGGAAAACTCAACCACTAATTCTCTACAAATGTACCCAGAACTTAAATCCTCAACTGTCAAGTTGACACCTGTGCCTAACTATGACAGAGGACTGCTGCATCCAGGAACTCACTAAAGTGGGACTTATCCTTACCCGACTTGTACAATGGCTGATATCCCAACATGCCCTCATAAACTCTTGAAGATCTCAGGAGAAGTAGTTTCATGCAGGGGGAAACTTAGAGGCTAGAGGTGGACAGGTGAAGTAGAGAACGCCTATCAGTGAGACTATCCAAAGAAGGTCCACTTGGTCTGTCACAGGGGCATGAACCCCTACTAGAACAGATGATCCAGAGAGACCCCTGGGCCCATAGAAGCAGACAGAGGAAAGTGGGAGGGAATGGGATGGATTGGTGAAGGAAGAGAAGGGAGGAATGGAGAGAAGGAGGAAGGAAAGAAGAGAAGAAGGAGAGAGGCAGGAATAAGTACTCAATATTCTTGTAAAACTAGGAAAAAATTTAAAAATTAATAAAAAAGAAAGTGAGAAGAAATATTTTTTAAAAGTTAAAAAAGAAAATATTCTTGAATGGGGCAAAATATAGAAGGGTTCTCATGTCACTATCATAACCAAAATTCAATCCTGGAAAACAAGTGCAAAATGTGCACAAGCAATCTCATGTTGAAGTCTGCATGCGTGATTTTACAGTAAAATTTGCTAATTAGAGAAATCTTTTCTCTTCCATGATGAAATGTTTATCGGACACTTCACATACATGTCTTATGGAGATACATAATGCTTCAGTGAATTCATAAACACAACAGCCCTGTCAAGTCCAGCAGGTAGCGTCTGGCCATGCCCTGCCCACTTCAGGCTCTTGCAATCTTACTGCTCCCTCATCCCTTGACTTAATTTTTATAGGGCTCTGGGAATCTCAATCAATGTGTTTTCAAGGCAAGAGCATCCCTAACTAAGCCATCTCCCCAGGAATAAATGGATATGCTGTTATATGTAAAAATAGGCAAGCTCCATTAGAACGGAGGTCTATGTTTATAACAGTGCCCAGCGCAGAGGGATTGCTTGCCAAGTGGTGCCGAAAGAGTGAGTATAATATCTCAAAGCTGGATGTTTTATTAAGGTTTTGTGCTGTCTGTTTCCAAAACACACAAGAAAGTTAAGAACCAGTAAAGTCCAATGTAAAGACACTCTATAGATGGATAAAATTCATAACAGTGTACTAAAGCCAATAGCTTCTGTTACAATTTTTGAATCCCAATAGGTAGAAAGCAGTGGGTACATATTTGTTTCAGAAAATATTATAAAATAAATAGGTAGGTAAAATCATCGTTCGTTTTTAACACATAAAGTAAGTTAACTACAGACAGCGTTATTTAAATTCATGGGAACTAGGCTGAAGAAATAACCCCGGTCTGCTTTTATTGTCTGCATGCAGTTTAGAGCAGGGCTCTGATAAATGATAAGCGATGAGATGAATCCGGATGGAACCAAATAATACCTCCCAGCAGTACTGGTGCATGGGAAGCCTGGAAGACAAGCGAGGGTCACGTGGTCGCTGCTGCCGGCCTTTCCTGCACTTCAGGGAGCCCTGACCTCTGCTTCCTGTGAACCTGTGGCTCAGTGGTACCCAGCTTCCTCAGGCCGCAGTGTCACCCCGTCATGCAGTGAGAGATGGACAGCAGATCCGTCTGATGCTCACAGCCAAGGCTCCAAGGCCACAGCCTGGGACATCTCCAGCATAGGAAGGAATTTTAAGCTGTAAGTTCATGTCAGGAAGGGAGGAGCAAGGAATCCAAAGACTGGAAATAGACAGCACAAAACCTTAATACAACATCCAGCTTTGAGATATCATACTCACTCTTTCGGCACCACTTGGCAAGCAATCCCTCTGACTGGCCATGTGCTAAGAGAGGGAAGCCCAGCACAGGGTGGGAAGGTAGAAAGTCTAGCAAGAGAAGGCAAAGACGTGCAGTGTAACAGAAGCCAGGAAATAGAGATGCGATGCAGAGGAATCCCACGAGGCCCGTGTTTTTGGTCCTTGTCCCTTGCTCTGCATGAGCCGACCACTGTAGTTACTGAGCATCCGTGGAACGTGGAGAGATTGTGATGCAGGAGGCAGAGAGGATAATTGCGAGCGCAAACTTCAGCAATTAGAACTTTGCGCAAGTGACATTCCAGCAAAGATAAAGGAGGTGCTTAAGTCCACAGGCTGACAGGGGGTACTAAGATGGAAGAATCTGTTAAAAGAACTAATGGATGGAAAAGAACACGTCGGGGGCCAGAAGAGCAGTAAAGTACGGAAACGATGAAAATGTACTGCCTATAAGTAGCTGTAATTTTCCTCGGGAGCCGCTGAGTGCGTCTCTGGAATGTATTTGTCCTGCATAATTGTTTTTAAAGCTCAAAGCAAAACAAGCCCCACGCTGCCCTGGGTGAGCAGCACACATTTTCATGCCACAAATATGCGTCCCCCAGTTTCTGGATGTGTGATTCATGCACCATAACATGGCCAGAAAATGATCATCCTTCACGGGCGCGCATCTAGCTTCCCTCCCTTTACGATGCTTAGGGAGGTTTCAGAGTCTCGTAAGACAGGCGGGTGGTGCGGGATGCTAACATCTGTGTGAGCTACAGGCCGCTCCACTGTTGCCATCGCTACACTTCGGGATGGCATGATCTGTCCCTGGAAGAGCAGTGTAATTACTATCTGTCTTAAGTGGGTTTCCTTGAATTTGGGTTTCTCCTGGAATAATAATCCTCTGCTTCTTGCTAGGGGAGAACCACTCTCTGGGAGCCTGAACTGGGCGATGATAGAGTGCTTCTTCACTTGAGACCCCTGAACTAGTTGGTTCATATCTCAGGGCTTTGGAGTTTTCTCTCTAAATAGATGTAGTCACGCCTGCCTCATTAAGCAACGTGCGGCAAAGCACAGAAACACCTGGTGGAGCACAAGACTCAGAAGCCACCAGGAGAGCAAGTCTGTCCTTTAAGACCTGCCGGGGCTGGTGTGCAGAGATGTGCCTTGTGAGAGTCGCGCGCCTGGCAGTGTGGCTGGTTCTCTCAGCTCCGGGTGTGGCGTGGGCTCTCCTGCCAGGCCGAATTAGGAACTATAACTAGACAATTAAGAACTATAAGCCAGAGTCAATCCCTTTGTTCCCTTAAGCCATTTGGACATGAATTTATCAGCCACGATGCAAACCAACTGCAATGCAGATTAAATTCTAGATTAGGCCTAGCAAGCGATTAGCAGCAATGACTAATAACAACCCCAACAAGATGATATGATAGAGGTATATGAATATGGTCTCTCTCTCTCTCTCTCTTTCTCCTCTCTTTCCCTTAAAACTTCTTAGAAGATTGTTCTTACCCTCTCTGTGATGATGGGAATGACAGAAGCTCTGTGTAGTGAAATGAAGCCAATGAGTGGCCCAGACAGGTGGCATGTGGCCAGGCTGCTAGGTGAGGCTACACATGTGTGGCATTACGGTGCATGACCGCTGATCCGATTGCTAAGAGCATTGCTTGGTGACACCCCAGGCACATGCATTGTGGACATGCTGGCAAAGAGTGTTGCACATTCTTAGTAACTTGGGAATAAATTAGAGAGCAGGGGTTGCCTCCATCGGTTTACTCAAGACAACACTGAGTTGTTTGGATCTGGAAGGTTTTGTTTAATATTTTCAGACTGTGATTGGCCCCTGATGCAGTTCACCTGCATAATTGCTTATAAAATCATGACAGAGCTGCATAAGGGAACAAGGGATTTATTCTCTTATGATAGTCTGGTTACAGTTCTTAGTCCACTTGGCAGGAGAACACACACCAGCACCAGGGCCGAGGGAACTGACCACACATCTCCACATCAATGTTGAGAGAAGGACGATCCTTACTTCCCAGACCAGCATGTCTGGCTAAGTATACACAAGGATGCCAACTTTCTCAAACAGCTCCCTCCATTTTATTCACCTGTCCAGGGACTAGTCCCACCCACCATGAGCTAGGCCTTCCCCATCCACTAAACAATCTCCTGCAAATTCACTGTGGGCCTAACTCAACTACCAAGTCTCTACAAATTTGTCCAAACCTCAAACCCTCAGCTGTCAAGTTGATACCTATACACAACTGTGACACTCCAACCCTTGTCAACTTGACACAAGATCACACCACTTTTAAACTGCAACTTTTGCCTTGTTCCCTCAGGTGTTAAATTTGCCTTATAAATACATTTAATTCTAAAAATCTGAAATGTCTTAACTGGAAGAGCCTGTCAAATCAAGTTAAATACATTAGCACAGATAAAACATTAAAATTGAAGTATTATGACACAATAAGAATATCAAGTCCAGCCAGTCAAATACTGCATCCTATAGTTCACTGTCTCTTTTCTGTTTCTCATCACATAGTCATGGTGGCCCAGAAATTCTAGGCAATCACAATCTCTCTTCACAGCTCGAAGTTGCACGTACAGCATTTCTTTGGCACAGGTTGATTCTCCACTTGCAGCCGTCCTCAGCTCATATTCTATGTATACGTCCTTGGCAGATGTCCACATTGGCTCTGGCATCTCTGACATCCTCACTTCTCAATGGCAAACCAGGCTTCAATTCCACACACAAAATGCCCTTTCAGGGCCTCTCAGCATGCTTCCTGTCACACACTGCCTGGGTTCCTGCCATTCTCTGAAACCTTAGAGGAGGGTTCCATGACCTCCTCCCTCTTGCATCTTTGATGCCTCTAAAACCAGTACCACATGCACTATATTGCCAAGTTCTGCTAACTTTCAGGTAGAGATTGTGGCTCCCTGGGATCATAACTTATTCAGCCTTTCTGTGATGACTGTCAGGAGAATCTCTGTAATGGACAGAGTCTTGACACATTGATTTTCTTTTTTCTACCATCCCAGTACAGAGCACCAAGTTTTCCTTCAATGGCATTCACTACTCAACAGCGACAGCTGCTCTTCTATCTGCCCTGTCTGAAACTACAATGCTGCCAACACAGCTCTCCTCTATCAAGCATACCAGTTCCATCATCTTTAAATTCAACATTGCCAAAGTCCTTGCTTCCTTCATCACAAACTGAGCCCAAACAATCCACAACCCTCTCAGCATTTCCATTATCCAAATGGCTGATTCAACTTTGCAGAACAGTATTTGTAATCTCCAAACTCAAAATCTTCAAACATTTCAACTTTGTCCAACAAAACCATTCAAAATCCACGAAACCCATATAGTCAGATTTATCAGTAACACCCCACTCTTGGTACCAAATTCTGATTCAGTTCACCTACATGGTTGCTGATAAAATCATAATGAAACTGCTTAAGGGAACAAGGAACTTATTCTTTTATGATAGTCTGGTTATAGTTCTTAGTCCAGTTGGCAAGAGAGTGCACACCAATGCCAGGGCCCAGGGACCTGGTCACACCGTATCCACATAACAGTTGAGAGAGTTGCCAGACCAAGTATACACAAGTTAGGCACAGGTGTCAACTTGACTGTTGAGGGTTTGAGCTCTGGGCAAATTTGTAGAAAATTAGTTGTTGAGTTAAGCCCAGAGCAAACCTGCAGGAAATTGTCTGGCTGATGGGGAAGGCCCAGCCCATGGTGGGTGGAGCTAGGCCCTGGAATAAAACACAGAGAGCCGGTTGAGAGAGTTGGCATCCTTGTGTACACTTGGCCAGACATGCTGGTCTGTCAAGTAAGGATCGCCCCTCTCTCAGCTGTTTTGTAGAGATGGTGCAGCCAGTTCCCTGGGCTTGGTGTTGGTGTGAGCTCTCCGGTCAAGCTGGACTGAGAACTGTAACCAGTCATCATTAGAGAAAATAAACCCTTTGTCTCCTTAAGCTATTTGACAGCCATTTATCAGCAGCCACGCAGGTGAGCTGCAACAGATGTCCACTTTCTCAAACAGTTCCTTCCATTTTATTCACTTGCCTGGGGACTAGTCCCACCCACCATAGGCCTTCCACATCCACTAGGCAATCTCCTGCAGGTTCACTCTGGGCCTAGCAACTTCTAATTCTCTACAAATGTGCCCAGAGCTCAAACCCTCGGCTGACAAGCTGACACCTGAGTCTAACTATGACAGCCACTGGTAAGTGAAACCATGGGAAGTGAAGCCATGGGTAAGATGGGCTGGATTAGTCAGGACTCTCTGGAGGAAGAGAACTGATGGAATGGTTAGATAAAAAGAAACAACGTTGACTTCAGAGATAACGTCTAGGTAGCCCAACAGTGGCTGCGTGTAGCCTCCTCTCCAAACCTTAAACAATACAATGCTCTATGCATTGTGGAGACTAAATTAGAACACAGAAAAGCACCTAGTCATAGCTCAGCGTACAATTCCCTTAGGAGTCTGTGTGCATCCTTCTGTCAGCTGTCTTCCTAGAGAAAGAAGAGTTCCCTTTGTATGCTGCTAAATGTGTTGAAAGGAGAGTGGGGATGCCTCTGGTCATGTTTCCTCTGCTTCTAGACATCTTCAGAAACCAGTATGATGTGTCATCAGGAACAAAAGTGAAACAGAGAACATGGAAGGAATCCCTCCACAGAGGAAGCAGTGTGGTAGGCCGCCAGAAGGGCATCTTCTCAAGTCCATTGATTGCCAGCAGGATTCAGATCAGTGGGATGAGCAACAGGCAGGTTACATCACAAACAGATACACGGAGGGTTTTCAGCTGGATCAGATGTGACAGGGTATCACTGAGTTTCAGCTCCTACCAAGCATAAACATGAATGCTCAGGAAATAATTAGAATCAACAAACCTGGGGCAAGAACAAATCCTAAGAACCACAGAATAATAGACTTGGCCAAGATGAAGTCAATAATCTGAAATATCCTAGAACCTTTGAAGATGTTTGAATTCCCACCACTTCCTGGGAGCTTGTTCTATGCTATCTTCACCCAGCAAGTGAAGAAGAAAATCGTGCTGACTCTTACTGGGGCTAAACATACTTCACTGTGATTCGCTCATTGTGACAGAACCAGTCATGCATAGCCTCGCCTAGGTGCAGGTGTCAGAAAGCACAGTCTAGATGGCAATATAAGCATGGGGGAGCACAGAGGAAGATCTGAAGTTCCGGTGCTTGAAAGCTGTGTTCATACCAGCAATGGCTGGTCTTGTCAGTTTGACAGGATTCTAGAAGACACTCCTCTGGACACGTCTGCAAGGGTGTTTCCAAACAGGACTGACTGAGGGGAAGTGTTACCTTCAAGCCAGTCACCAGTGCTGCCTGCTGCCTTCGCTTCCTGCATCTGTCCAGGCTGCTGCTGCTGCCCTCTTCTGACCTCAGGCCAGCGTCCTCAACCTTCCAGCATGGGCTGAATGCTACCAGCTCTCTAGACAGCATCCGGGTTCCAGCACCAGCTTGGAGCTGCCAAGGCAGCAGCTTTATGAACTGAGCTGACCCTGGGGTCTTGGCTCCTCCGGCGTCAGCTGGGTCACATGAGTGCATCCTTCTGTTTACACCCTCTTCATCCTTCTGTCTACACCCTCTTCATCCTTCTGTCTACACCCTCTGCTGTTCCCGTCGCTCAGGAGAGCCCCAGTGCATCTCTCCACACCCCAGTGCTGTGGTCATCTGGTCATCACCACCAGTGGAGGACGTCACTCGGACGAGGCACGGTCTGAAGCACTTGTGGATCCAAAAATCTCTTTGACCCTCACAATAGTCTATGCTGAAGATGTTACTTCAGTTTCTGTTTCTGAGGGAGGAAAAATCTAGAGCACAGGAGACACGTGCTGCGTGTCACAGACAGGCGGCCAGAGCGGGAAGCCAGCCAGCGCTCCCACTGAAGCGCCCCGTGGCGCGCGAAGCCCCCGCGTGCGCCTCTGCTGCTCTTGAGAACTCCAACGACTCGGTTTCCTGTTTCTGCTGTTGCTGTAACTCAGTATGTTGCTGATAAATTCATGACAAAAGGCTTCAGGGAACAAGGGGCTTTATTATTGCTTACGATTCTCCATTACCGTTCACAGTCCAGCTTGACAGGCGAGCTCGTGCCAATGCCAGGAGCTGAAGGAACCGGTTAAAATCCACAGGGATTGCCGAGAGAGCGGCAAACCGCTCTCACCTGACAGCAAGGCCACCAACGTGTGCTGACGTCTCCCAAGTGCCGAACCAGCTTCACCATCTTCTCCACCTGCCCAGGCAACGATCGCACCCATTGCAGACTGGTCTTCCCCCATTAATCAGATGTTTGCTCTTAATTCTTCACAGATGTGCCTAGAGCTCAACCTCAACTCTTCCATTGACACCTGTCTCTAACTGTCACTCTGGTTGCCAGGAGGAAACACCACCAAGATGGCAAAAGAAAACCAGGAAAATTCTCAAGGAGAGATGAGAGCAGCTGCAGACAGAGATGAGGTGGGAAGGAGCCCGCCGGAGAGGCCAGGCTGGTCCCTCAGAGGCCCTTGGAGCTGGAACCCACTCCGGCGTAGTGCTGGGTCAGCCAGCTGTGCAAAGCAGCAACAGGATCAGGATCACTGTGGGCCACAAGCTCCCCAGGGACACCATGAGGCTCCCTGGGACCATAAACTCTCTGGGGACACCATGATAATCCTGGTGCCAAGAGTCCCTCGGGGATACCATGCAGCATCCGTGGACCACAAGCTCCCTGGCTATGTCATGTGACTCTCTCCTGTCTGAGTCTCATGACTATGAAACAGGTTCAGGTTTTTATTTTTACTTCTTGACTAGTCTGATCGATTCTTCCCTGGCTCATTTCTCTGATGATCGTTTCCATCACCACTTTGCTTAGCTCTTCATTCGAGTCGCTGTCTGCACATTGTCTGCTCTGTTACTTCCATTTGTTCAACCCCAAGAAACAAACTCACTGTATCTGCCAACCTGTCAACCTTCCCCTTTCCCGGGGAAGCTTCTCACCTCTCTTCCCAGGGTTCATCCCACGGAAGTAAGTACTGCTCATTGC
Source organism: Typhlomys cinereus (assembly GCA_023101885.1). Taxonomy (NCBI): domain Eukaryota; kingdom Metazoa; phylum Chordata; class Mammalia; order Rodentia; family Platacanthomyidae; genus Typhlomys; species Typhlomys cinereus. The sequence goes on along the minus strand of JALPQD010000436.1, from coordinate 1,387,528 downwards.
CCCAGTGCAAGCATCTTGATTCTGCATGGAACAGGTTTTGTACGTAACTCTATGAACTCAGCAGGTTTTTTGTGCAGAGCAACAGCCTAGCAGTGTCTGGATAATGGAAAGCTGCAGGTGTAAAGGCCTCTCTCTCCTCCCAGAAGCCCCGTTAGCCAAGGGGTAAGAAAAGCTACAAGAGCCTCCAAGGAAGCATGTGCTCATGCCAACTTCTGGTAACACATAATGTGCTTGTGGCCGGTGCCTGACGATAAACCACAACTCTCAGCCAGCAAGGGATGCTGCCGTGGGGAGCGTCAGGAGTCTGAATCCTCACAGGGGGCGGGCTGAATAAGGACGCCCCCCAGCGAACAGCGCAGGAAGTACAAAGTCTTCTCAGAGTAGAGGGAGAGGCAAACTGTGGCTCCCAGTGCAAGTGCACTTCTGTCAAGAATAAAGCTTCAGGCTGGGAGATGGCTGAGCTGGGAAAGACCTGAATTTGTTCCCCAGAAAGGAGGGCGCACTGATGCCAATCTGCCATCCCAGTGGTGGGGGCAGAGATAAGGGCATTTCTGAAGCCCACCGACCAGACCATCCAGCCAAATTAGAACACTCATGTTCGATGACAAACACTGTCCCTAAAACCAAGACGGAGAGTGACCGAGGAGCACCCCAACACGGCTCGCTGGTCTCCTCCTGCATAAGTGCACACTGCGCATGCAAAAGACATAGACACGGCTCATCCAAAAAGAGCACAATTTCAGCATGTTGGGTTTCAAACATCACATGAACTTTGACTAGCAATTCATGAACAGATAACACCCCACCTAGCACAGACGCATCCCCGTGGGTTCAGTCGGAGTCTGTCAGCTGACTCGAGCAGAAATAAAGGAGAGGCGGATACAGAATAGCACAGCGGTTGGCGTCCGTTCCCTCGAGCCTCTCTCCTTGCAATCCTTAGTTCTTCTGTTTCAGCTGGTGACTGTGAATTTCATACTTCTGGAAAACGATTTCCTGCTTGGAGGCTCTCTTGTGCTTTAAAGTTTTGGTTGACCATATGGTATCTAGCAGCACTGACTCCATTTGGGTTTGGTTTGCTGGGAGCCGGGGCAAGAGATCTTCCCAAAATAAATGGAATCCCATCAATTCTGGTTGACGTTTGCCACTCGGAGGCCAGCAGTCTCCTGAAGCTTCTCAGGTGCTCGTCACTGCTCATGCGAAGTCTGTTTGCTTCTGCAGTCCAGTCACACAGGTGAGGGAGGATGTCACAGTTCATTGGCAGTAGGGTCACTCTCAGCCCACAATCCCAAGAGCTCAGGAAAGAAAACACAAAGAACTCAGGAAAGAATTTTTTAAAGATTTTTATTTTATTATTTATTTATTATTATTTATTTTATTTATTTATTATTTCTTTTAAAAAATTTTTATTTTATTCAATTGTGCGTGTGTGTGTGTGTGTGTGTGTGTGTGTGTGTGTCTGTGTGTGTCTGTGTGTGTGTGTGTAGAACCATGGACGAATTCGGGAACCACCATGGACGCCTCCATCTCCTCCTTGTTTACTCTGCCCCGGGATTCACAGGTTCCGCCCTACCAGGACCAGAAACACAGGCGGTCCCCGCTTCCGCCCGGCGTCTATACATGGGGTCTAGGATCCGAACTCAGGACCTTCCGCCTGCAAGGCAGAGGCTTAACCCCTGAGCCACCTCTCCAGCCCAAGAAAGAATTTTTTATAAGGGTAAGTTATCTCCTGGATGCATTTAATTATAATTGTAGACTGTCATCTCCAAGGAGACACAAGATATCCCATCACAGCCATTCCAGGATCTCTGCCACTCAGACTCCAGAAAGTCCAAACTGGGACAGATCTTCGCTGGTTGTGATGAGGACAACCTCCTTCCTTTCTGGGACAATTCTTGAGAATTGGAAGGGATGGGAGGGGAGGGGAAGGGAGGGGAAGGGAGGGGAGGGGAGAGGAGGAGGGGGGAGGGAGGGAAGGGAGGGGAGGGGAAGGGAGGGGAGGGGAGGGGTTTCTGTGTCATGTTGGGGATGTGGTGCTATCAGGGATTCTGCAAGTTCCGATATCTCATTTCCTGCATCCAAGCTGGGATCAATGGTTACTGTGCAGAGTAGGTTCTGGGACCTCCCAGCCCCCAGCTCCAGGATGCACCATTTCTTCCTCTGCCAAGTTCCTTAGCCCCAGAGACCCCAGCCCCTCCCACTCCAATGCCAATATTTGCCCTCCACCCCCACCCCGGCATCAGCATGCTAATTCAGAATCATATGTCCATGCAGGAGCACTAGCAAGAACAGCTTCTGTCATTGTGACCAAAGAGTGGTCCTACGTGTCCGTGGAAGGGGAGCTGAGTTACCATTGCTTGCCGCAATTCTGCCATTTTAAGTCATGGGAGTAACAGTGGTGTGATTCCAGTGAACTGGGGAATTCCCAGGCCACAGCTTACCTTGAGAAGTTGCTTCATTAAAGCATTTTATTCCTTTTTCCTTCTTCTATGAAGATGCTATGCACCACACCTTTTTCCCTTTAGTTTGCAATTACCATACACTCTCATGGTTTTGCTGAAGGATTAGAATACTGTTAAGTAACACAAAATGTGTTTCTTAGAAAGTAAAAGTTCATGTTCTTGTCTTCCCCTTGACTGAAGACAGACTCCTTCCAGCCCTTTGGAACACCTGGATGAAGCTCTGAGAAAGCAAAGCACATCTCTGCCCATCACACATGTCGGTGACAAATCACGTCTTGAGTTTAGGTGCTCCAGCTTCAGAAGGTCATTTTAATGTGCTCTAAAATCCCGTGCACTCGTCTGGACCCCTGGGCACTTCAAAGCTGTGTTGCATAAAGAAGTCTCATGCACGCAAGCGGCTGAATTTTCTCATGCGTGGCAGAGATGCTTTCTGGCCTCCAGATGTAGCACCTGATGCAAAGGGAGCATATCAGAAAAATTAACTTATGGAGCTAGAAAAATGGCTCAGTGGTCAAAGCTCCTGCCATGCAAGTATGAGAACCTGGATGGATACCAGAGCCTTCCTAGGCCAGGTGCAGTCGTGCACATCTGCAATCCCAGCGCTCTTACAGAGGGATGCAAGGCGCACACAGGAGAACCCACAGAAGCTTGTCCACCGGCCAGCCACACAAAGTGTGGCGACTAGAGACCCCATGTCAGTGGAGCAGAAGATGAGGACTGACATAAGAAGCTGTTCTCTGGATTGTGTATGTCTCATGGATGCCATGTTTTGGGCACACCCGTACTCACACTCATGAACAAGTACACACACACACACACACACACACACACACACACACACACACACAGCTTGAAATGACTGCAGAAAGTCGATTTCTGAGCCTGGGAATAAACCCAGTGGGCGAACACTCACCTGCCATATGCAAGTCCCTTGCTTTGATCCTGAGCACCACCGAATAAAGAAGAACCAGGAAGATGGTTCAGCCAGTAAAAGTACTTGTCCTAAACTGTTGGGCCCGAAACAGACATCTAAGCCACCCCATAATGCCAAGGCTCAGAGGACATCCCGGGAGAGGGAGTGGCAAGATCGTAGGAGACTGAAGGGGGCGAGAGGGAGCGGGACATTATCTTCTGGACACAGCAGAGCTGTTGGAGCCATGAGTTCACGGCAGCAATGCACATTCCCACAAGACCAACACGGGACCTGACCTACCAGCATTTCACCACCAAGAGGAATGACCCAAGAGGCTCCACATGCCCCTGGAAGACTGATGCAGAGAAATAGGAGCATTAGAATGGGAAGCAGAGAATGGAAGGAACTGGGGATTAAGGTACAATTTTATTTGTAAAATAATATGTATAAAAGTTTCACAAATCCATTATATTCATGTATGAAACACTAGAGGAATTTAAAAAATTATCACACAGAGCTACGAAAAATTACCTGCCACATAAGTAGGGGGTAAGAGTCCAGAATCCCAGAGTACAAGTTAAAAGTCAGGTACAGCAGCTGTCCTGGAATCTACTTCTAGGGGTTATGTAAAAATAGGAAGATTCCAGAAGCTCATGAGCTAATCAGGATAGCCAAATGGTTGAGCTTCAGGTTCAATAAGAGGCACTGTCTCAAAATATATAGATAGACAGATAGATAGATGGATGGATGGATGGATGGATGGATGGATGGATGGATGGATGGATGGACGGACAGACAGACAGATAGAAGATAGATAGATAGATAGATAGATAGATAGATGGATGGATGGATGGATGGATGGGTGGATGGATGGACGGACAGACAGATAGAAGATAGATAGATAGATAGATAGTGGATGGATGGATGGATGGATGGATGGATGGATGGACAGACAGACAGATAGAAGATAGATAGATAGATAGATAGATAGATAGATAGATAGATAGATAGATGGACAGACAGACAGATAGATGATAGATAGATAGATAGATAGATAGATAGATGAGGTGCAGAGCACAGAGAAAGACCTGGACACTGATCTCAGGCCTCCATCTTCACGTGCAGGCATATACATGCACACACACTGACAAGTACACAAACATACACACAAACACACATGTAGTCACACACATATACACAACACCATATGAACATGAAAAAAGAAACATGAATCTCTGAATTGAGCAACAGCTCAGACTTGTCTAAAATCTTCAGTATCTTAAATATTAAAAATGCAGGATGCTTTGTGCAAACTGCAGAACACTCAGGGAATTATATATGCAGCTAAGTGCACTGCAGTGCACAGAATTGTTTCTCTTTCTCCAGCTTACAGAAGTATGCACCTTGCTTACTCCCATAATAAGTTTATATATAAAATCAAATATTGTGCTCAATCTAGATCACACAGCTTTGCTCCCAAGTCTCCCAAATTTCTTTAGAAGAAGAGAGAGGAAGAAAAAAGCCAAATGCTAGAGAATAATCCAATCTGCCTCTATCAACGTGCCAGGCAGCCGCTTGTGTTGCTTGAAGAGGCCTGCAGGAGACGGAGTGCTACAGACTCAAGAGCATCGAGACCACACGTCACTCACCCAATGGTCCCGTGAGATATGCAATGACCTGTGAAAATACTTGCTCTGCCTGTGTCCTCACAGACAGGACCAAAAAGAAACTTATGGGAGACACTGAAAAGGTACAAAATGAAATGAAAACAAAATAAGACAGAACAAGAGCTGATATTTCACACAGGCGGTCGGAGTGGGCTTCGTGGAGAAGCAAACTGGCTGCAGGCCAGCGGGCACGCTGGACACAGGATTCTGGGGCAGAAGGACCACGTCACGCTCTGCAGACTTCTTGACCACTGACCGCAAAGAGGCCAGAAGGATTAGTATCCGCTCCCACTGGCTTGACCATCCCTGATGGAATTCCTGAGATCATATCCACAAAGGTTGGGTAGGGGGGTTCTACCTAGTTGTCGAAAACATGGCCTCTTCCTGTTAGGTGTGCAATCTCTAGGCCCCCCTTCTCCTCTAATTTCCTTTGTGAATGGGAAAGAAGGAAGGTGTAGAAGGTGTCTACACATGGCAAGGTAGACCATGATAGATACTAACAATGGCAAAGCTTACCAGAAGAAAAGAATTGGAAATTGAAAAAATAAAGGGAGCTATAATCACGATGTATCAAGATGAAACATAATAACATTGCTCCATAGTTAACGAAGAAACTTATGAAGTAATAAACTTAAAACTTGGTGAATATAAGAGCAATCCTAGAAGCATAGAAAATACCAGTTCGGTGCTAGATAATAGAGACATGCAAAAATACCACGAAGAATAAGAAAATGAAAGTACAGTGAAGGCTCCCGGCCGTCTTCCTCCAACTTTCAACACATGCAAACACCGAGCTTTAGTGCACCGTTCATTTTATGAGTCTGAGTTTGAGACTATGCACTAAGGAGACTGACGTGGAAAATGAAATTTATAGTCCATCTCACTTAAACTGCAGGGCCACCACAGAGCAAGAACTCTGCTGCTTGAAGCCCCCAGGGTGCGCTTCAAGTGACAGCAGAGCGTGTCATCTTCCCCTTCAGGGGGCTTGAGTGGTCCTTTAGCTTTCCACATCACCACCTTTCTGCAGTGTTCCTGGTTCGCCCTACAGACCCCCAACACCCGCCATGTTGCTGTCAGCCTGCATGGTTGCTGATAAATCACCATCGAACAGCTTACGGGAACAAGGGGTTTATTCTCTTACAATAGACTGGTTACAATAGACAGTTCATTGTCCAACTTTACAGGAGAGCTCACACCAACACCAAGGCTGAGGGAACTGGCCACACCATCTCCACATAGCAGCTGAGAAAGGGACAATCCTTTTTTGCCAGACCAGCCAATTTCCTCAATCAGCTCTCTGTATGTTATTCTAGGACCTAGTCCCACCCACCATGGGCTGGGCCTTTCCCATCAGCTAGACAATCTCCTGCAGGTTTGCTCTGGGCTTAACTCAACCATTAATTCTCTACAAATGTGCCCAGAGCTCAAACCCTCAACTGTCAAGTTGACACCTGTGCCTAACCAAGACACGCTGCTTCCTGTCAGCATTCGGTCCACCCAAAATCCCTTTGGTATTCACCAGCTCGCATGGGCATAGACTGGACCTACACTCTAGGGCTCAGACTAGTGACCGTGGCAGATGCAGCACGTCCCCAGGGAGGGGGGAGAGACCAGGAGCAAAACCGCAGGGCACCATGGGAGCTGCAGATTCAAGTGAGACATGAATCACGGGGCTTGCGTGTGCCAAACTCCCTCCTTCACTCACTGTCTCTCTGTTTCTCTCACCCCCCCCACGCACGCACGCACACACACATGCACGCACGCACACACACACACATGCACGCACGCACACACAGTTCAGTCACATATCCTCAGACCACAGCATCATCTAGATGCAGACCCCATGTTGCAGGTCTGGCTGGAAGGCTGCAGCTCCTGCGTGGGTTGGGGAAAGCTGGGTGCAGACTGCTTCCATCCATTCATCCAGGCTTTGCTGCAGCAAACGACTCTGGATTGATGTTTAGTAAAAAGACTTTTATAACCGCAATCCATATTTCATTTCTTGCCATAAAATAATAATTTGAAAAACACAGGAAAATACACTGTTAACAATTTAACATTCACTTTCAATAAATAGGAGGCACTTTGCAGGCTGCGGCAGACCATTATGGAAATCATAATTCGTGTTTGGTGCCAGGAAAATGTATTCTCAATTTCATCACCCCATGTGCCGACTACAGCGCCCAAGACTTCCTGTGCATCATAGATTGTCATTATGATAGATTAGCAAATGCAGGAGAAAGTCCTGTTGAGGACAGCATGCAACGATTTAAATAAAGATGCCAAAACATGTCAACCTTTCTTACGGGGATGGCAGAATCGAAATTGCGTCTTATTTATATGAAGCAACTCCAAGTGCTAGAATAGATGACTGTGTTTTCAATATGATCCTGTGTGTGCTTCCTCTGCTAATGTATGCATTCTGCAGTTCCCAGTGCAACAAATGTCTTATTTTCTCCTCAACTTTCCAGAAAATAGCTGTCTTCAAGGCAAATTGCACTCAGCAATGCCAGAGATTCTACACCCACTCAGATCTCTCCAGCGTTCCCTCCCCCACTTCCCACATGCATGTATGATCGCCTGCATGGAGCCGACATTCACCCCGTGATCCAGGCCTCTTAAGACAGAGGCGCCAACGACACAAAGGCAGCAGCGGCATTACGGCAAACACAGAGGTAGACAAGGCAGGAGACAGAGACATCAGGGGTCCAATGAATCAGAATCAGAGGTGAGAAATGAAGCAGCTGCTGAGTCTGCGGGTTAGAGAAAGCCGCCCCTGCACCGGCTTCATCCTTTCTGCCCCCCACAGGAATCTGAGTCCCTCTGCCAGGTGGCCATCCGCAGAGAGGAAAGTGAGGGAGTCAAACCTTTGTGGTATCATTGTGCTTACAGAGAACTTTCCAGAGAGCAGCAAAACCCTGTGTCAATGATGCTCTGACATAGATAGGAGGAGAGGGGAGGGGAGAGAAAGAGAGAGAGAGAGAGAGAGAGAGAGAGAGAGAGAGAGAGAGAGAATCAGAGAAATAGGGGGAAAGGGAAACAAAGACAGAAGAAACAGAATAGACACATGCACCATATGTATGTGGTATGTGTGTGATGTAGTATAGATAGATAGATGATAGATAGATAATCTTGATGTATAAATACATATATTTCACATCACAGATATAGCTATCTCTTGATAGATAGATAGATAGATAGATAGATAGATAGATAGATAGATAGATAGATAAACAGGTAGATATAGCTGGTTCCCAACAAAGGCCAGTCATAATTCCACACTTCTTGGTTTTGAGATGAGAAGAATACTATCAAGTAGAATGGGAACTATTGATTCGGCTTGTTCCCAAGTTAATACACGCATAATATTTCTGCACTCTGATGTGCTCGTGGAAATGCCACTTGATTTGTTTAGTCTTAAAAAGGTCACAGTGAGTCCTGGGTGTTGGTGTGTTTCCCCCAGATCCACATCAGTCAAGGCAGTCAGCACACACATTATCCATCGAGATTGACTGGCTGAGCCATTTATTCCTCAGGGGTTCTGAGCTCAGCGCTGAGAAGAGAAAGGGAAATAGTCATGGAATTTGGACTTGAGCCAAGAGGACAGGTGGACCGGGGAGGCCAAGTCATGGACTTAGTACCACGTACTAAGTACCACTCTTAGACAAGAGTACTTAGACCTTGAGTTTGGCTTTGCTACGTGGGTGCTGCTGTGGACGCGTGCACCAGTGCCCTGCCCCATATCACGCTGTGAGCCCCTGCCCCGAGGGCTCCACGTCAGCAGGTGCACAGGGACCCAATCTTACACATGCGTATAGGACTTATGTTCTCAGGCATGAGTGGAGGGCGAGGGTCAGCTCCCGGCTGACAGCAGCCCTGGGAGAGGAAGGTGACGAGGGATTTATAGCTCTGCAGTAGAAATCTGGAGGACTGCTGTGTGTAGACACAGCGTCCAGCCCGTCCTCACAGACAGGCAGGCTGTGGCGGAGCAGCTCCTGACTCGAGCTGATAAAAGCCCAGGCCTGGAAGGTGGCGGGGCCAGCGCTCCTGGCTCCGCGTGTGGGGACCAAGGCTGGCTGGTCCTGCCCTGCGGTCAGAGTGAACCTGAGAGTCTGACCATCCGTGCGCACGGGGGGAGGGGGCTCTACATGCTGACAAGCACCCAGGGGGTCTGTCCGTCCCAAGAGGTGCTCTTCTGAACTTCAGCTGCCAAAGCAGCTCACGTTGGCGAATGGAGCGGGCGTGCCCACTGACCACGGCTGGCCACGGCTGGCAGCCTCTGTGAGATACGCAGGGAGACTTGGCCCTGCCGCTGGCTCCGCCTCCACACACCATCAAAACAGACTTCAGGTTGCTAGTGCAAGTCCTTCTGGAGCACGGAGTTAAGACCTCGAGTGTCCCCCAGCTGACAAAGCCAGGAACATCCTCAAGAGATTCCCCACAAATGTCTGTCTGTGACCACAAACCCCTTCAAGTACAGGTATGCATTTTAAAGTTGTGTGCGTGTATGTGCGTATGTGAGTGTGCATGTGTGTATATGTGTGTGTGTGTATATGAGTGCGCATGTGAGTGTATGTGTGGGTATGTGTGTGGTGTGTGTATGTATGTGTGTATGTGAATGTGTGTGTATGCATATGTGTGTGTGTATGTGCATGTGAGTGTATGTGAGTGTATGTATGTGTGTGCATATATGTGTGTATATATCTGTATTTGTGTATGTGTGTGTATATGTGTGACTGGGTCTGTGTGTGCATTTGTGTGTATGTGTGTATGCAAGTATGTGTATATGTGTGCATGTGTGTATATGTGTGTGTAGATGTGTGGGAGGGCATGTGTGTATATGTATATGCATGTGAATGTATGTGCATGTGTATGTGTGTGAGTGTATGTATGTGTGTGAGTGCGCGTGTGTGTATGTGTGAGTGTGTGTGTGCATGTGTGTGTATATGTGTGTGAGTGCATGTGTGTGTATGTGTGAGTGTGTGTATGTGTGTGCATGTGTATGTGTATAAGCGTGTGTGTATATGTGTGTGTGAGTGCATGTATGTGTGTATGTGAATGTGTGTATATGCATATGTGTGTATGTGTATGTGCATGTGAGTGTATGTGAGTGTGTGTATGTGTGTGCATGTGTGTGTGTATATATGTGTATTTGTGTATGTGTGTGTATATGTGTGACTGGGTCTGTGTGTGCATTTGTGTGTATGTGTGTATGCAAGTATGTGTATATGTGTGCATTGTGTATATGTGTGTGTAGATGTGTGTGGGGGCATGTGTGTGTATATGTATATGCATGTGAATGTATGTGCATGTATATGTGTGTGAGTGTATGTATGTGTGTGTAGATGTGTGTAGGTATGTCTAGGTGTGTATATGTGTGTATGTGTGTGCACGTGTGTGTATGTATGTGTAGGTGTGTAGGGGTGTGTGTATGTGCATGTGTGTAGGTGTGTTTATGTGTGTGTGAGTGCATGTGTTTGTGTATGTGTGAGTGTGTGTATGTGTGCATGTGTGTATGTGTGAGTGTGTGCATGTGTGTGTGTATAGGTGTGTGTGTATGTGTGTGTGAGTGCATGTGTGTATGTGTGAGTGTGTGCATGTGTGTGTGTATAGGTGTGTGTGTATAGGTGTGTGAGTGCATGTGTATGTGTATGTGTGTGTATGTGTGTGCATGTGTGTGTGTATAAGTGTGTGTGTATATGTGTGTGTGAGTGCATGTGTGTGTGTGTGGGTATGTGTGTACATGAGCAGGCCATGATGCTTATTGTAGAAGCCAGAATACAACTCTTTACAAATGGGTTCTCTCCTTCCGTCATGATTCCAGAGATCAAACCCAGATCTGACCTGAGTTTCTTTCCCTGTTGAGCCATCTTGTTGATCTCAGTCGCCCACTTCCGACCCCCGCGTCACATAGCCCCACTGTGAGAAACCATCACGGCAAAAGCTGAAAACCTCTCTCACTTTGCCAGTCAGGCACCTGTGGACCCTCACGGCGCGGGGCCCTCTGGCTTTACCGGGGCCTGAAAGGGAGACTTAAATCACTGAACATGTACTCATTATCTTTCTGAAAGCGTGGGGTGCTTATCCCTGCGCTGGGCTAGAGCAAGAGGATGGGACACTCAGCAAAGCCAGAAGAGACACTTCCAGCTTGGAACTGAGGCAGACCCGCACTGCATTAGCCTGTGCCCGCGGCCCATGGGACCTCCAGACACTCGCTTGACCTCCTGACTCCACTTACAGAAAAAGAGAGCGACGATTTCTCCCAGGGTCATTACAGATTTTAAGTATCCCTGCAGCGACGGGAGCCCTGTGATTGGCGGCCGTTACAATGAGGGTAATCAGGAGTGGTGCAGACCGAATGACACTGCGACCGCACAGAAAAGGACGGGCGGCACATGGTGTCTCTCGGGTCAACCGCAGCCACTTTGCCAATCACAGGAAAGCCAGTCGCTTTCCACAGGCAAGCACTCCCTAGGGAAGACTTGGGGGTGGGGGGCTGAACCCTTCCGGAGTCCTCGTTTCCACAGCTGTCCTTCTTCACAATCCTGCGGGACCAGCAGGAACCCACACACGCCTGCCATCCCTGCCTCCCCACAGCCCGGCACTACGGCAGCTCCCCAATTCCCCAGACACCTCACGTGACGGAAGAAAGCAGTAACTGCACAAGCGAGAGTCAGCTCTGTCCACGTGCCGCAATGTGCAAAGCCACATAGCTCCAGCAAGAGTCCAGAAGCTCGCAGTGCAGGTCATCGAAGGTCCCGAGTGCCCGGCTGTCTTGACCTGTCCATTGCACTTTTACTCATTTATGGACTGCTTGTGTGTTTTGATTAGTCTGCTTTTATTTTTAAAAACAATTTTCGTTTCATCTAAAAATGGTGCACAGAGTACAAAAGGTTCACTCTAGCTTCCTGGGCTCACATGCATGGTCTCCGTGAGTTCACACGCATGGCCTCCTGCATTCACGTGCATGGCCTCCTGCGCTCACACGCATGGTCTCCCTGACTTCATATGCACGGTCTCCTGCGCTCGCATGCGCGGTCTCCTGCGCTCACATGCACGGCCTCCTGCGCTCACATGCATGGTCTCCCTGAGTTCACATGCGTGACACCATGGGCTTCCATGCCTGGCCTCCCCTGCAGTTAGCATCCCAGGTCACAGTGGCAGTCTGGTAATAACTGGTGAGCCCAGTGGACACATTGCCGTGGCCTGAGTCCACAGTGAAGGTCGGGGACCACTCTGTGCTAGATCCGTGGGTTGGGGCAATGTGTGCTGGCTTGTGTCTCCACTGAGAGGGTCTGCAGTGTGCTGTGACAGACGCTCAGATCCTCTGCCCTCTGCCCTCCAGCAACCAAGTATCATAGCAGGAAAGGAATGCCAATAACGCAGAGGGCTCTGACTACAACCTCACAGGAAATTGTTGAGAAGGGTTAAGGACCAGTGGCAGTTTCTAGGCTGCCAATCTGCCAACTCCCAGCCACCACCTCCTCCATATACCTGGACAACGGACCCACCCACTGTGGGCTGGTTCTTCTCACATCAACTTTGCAGTCAGACAATCTTCTACCCAGCTTGCTTCAACCAGGTAACTCCTCATGGGTGTGTCTAAAGGCTCAGTTCTCAAGAGTCAAGCTAGCAGCTAAAACTGTCACAGTTGTGTTACTGGAACATAACACAGTCTTCACACTTTGGCTTCTTTCATTTGCATTTCTTTATGTAGTTGCATCGTTTGATTGCTAGTACTTTTAAGCATTGGTTAATATTCTATTGTCTGGATATACCAGCGTTCAGTTATCCACTCAACTACTGAAAGACAATTTGCTTGCTTCCATGTTTTTTAACTATGGATGAACAAAGCTTTTATTAACATTTATAGGCAAGTATTTTTGTAGAAAGAAATTTGCAACTGATTTGGGCAAATAGCTAGAAGTGCAGCTGACAGATTGCATGGGAAGAGAATCTTCGCTGTAGAAAACGTCCACGTGCCTCCCACCGTGGCTAGACCATCCCTCTGCCCTCAGCCACGAGCATCGCTCTTGTTCTGCGTCCTTACCAGCATTTAGTGTTGTCAGTGGTGTGTGCTGCGGCCTTCTAGCTGCACGCATGGGGGTCTGGGCTTTCACTAGCTCTTCTCTGAGGATGTGCGAGGCCGGGCATCTCCCTATCTCTCCCCCGATGAGATGCCGTTGAAACCTTTGCCTTGAGTTGTTTCCTTACAAATTGTTGAGATTTAGTTTTGTTTTCGGCTGTAGCAATAGAAATTTATTTTTTAAAACTTCTTTTATTGTTTGACAGCTTCATGTGCCATTTTAATGAATTTTACTTGCTTTCTCCCCCCTCCCCACCACAGTCTCTCATCTCCCACTGAAACCTTCTTTCTCAGCAAATCCTCTTCCTCCTCTTACTGTCTTCTTTTGTTTGACTTTCTGAGTAGAATTCCTGTGAACGGGGGCAACTTCTCATGGCGACATCGCTGAAGAAAATGAACAGCCATTACTCCTCCACTGCCTTAATCCTCAGAGACTCCTCCCCCATTCTTGATGCTAATTGTTCAGTCTCAAGAGTTCTTTGCAAGTTGTGGACAGCAATCCTGATCAGACACATGTTTTCAAGTATGACATCCCCGCCAGCCATCTCGCCTTGAATAGAATAATCTTCTTTTTCCCCAGCCCTTTGCTTCTAATCACACTGCCCACTGGAAGTTGTTAAATTCAGATTTGCCTTACCGCCTCATGTCACTCTGACCATAGGTGGGGGGCTGACCGTGGCATTCGGTCCTTGTTTCCAGAAGCACCGGTGGTGGTGGTCCAAAAGCGATCATGGTCCCATCGTCCCCGCAAGCACCCAGCAGAGACCCAGCCCACGTGCACCTAGACGAGTCTCCCAAGTGTGACTGTGTCTCCAGCTGTTATACGGCATCGGACCAGGAGAAACAAGGCAGCGTTCATTACAGACCCTCTGTGATTACTCACGTCCTCTGAGCGATGGTGCTGATTAAACAGTAATTAATTCCTCAACGGGCTGAATTAAATAATCAGGCAAGCTGCAGGTAATGTAATTACAATAGTTATTTAACACTTAATGAAATGCTCTTATAAGTCCTAACATGGCAAGTTGTTCATCTGGCTGGAATTAGGTTCAACCCATGGAAGAGTGTTTCTCCCTGTGACGATCGAGGTGTCCAATGAGTAGCCCACGGTCCCCACCCAGACCTACATTACATGGTAGAAGTGAGACCGTCGACCTTTCATCATCGACAGGAGGCCCTCAAGCGGCAGCACGTGTCCACGGAGGATGAATGCTGGCCGCAGGAACGGAGTTACTTTGCTAAGTGGCCACCACTGATTTATCCTTCATGTTCCTGCAAATGCCCCAGGGCGTTCTGATGCAGGCAACCTGTGAAACTCAGTGGGCCATGCACACAAAGACATGAGAGCAGGAGGGAGACTGCTTGGAAAGATGAAGGTATCAAGGGAAAGGAAAGGGGGGGAGTAGGGACTGGAGAGATGGCTCAGGGATTAAAGTCTTTGCCTCACAAACAAAAGGACCTGAGTTCAAATCTTAGATCCCATGTAAAAACACCAGGTGGAAATGGGAGTAGCCTGCACTTCCAGCCCTGGAAGTCAGAACCTGGGGAACTCCAGAGCAAAGCAATAAGAGAATAGAGCAATCCAGAATGATTCCAAAGCTGCCCTTACAGACACACTCAAGTGCCCTATTCTACACACGCACACACCACACGCTCATTGAGTGCCGTATTCTGTACACACACACACACACACACACACACACACACAAACAGAATTTTAAGTAACATGAGGTGATGACCTAAGTCCATTATATTCATGTCTGAAGACGGCAAAGAATAAGACGAGAGACAGCAACAAGTCGTCGTGTCTAGATGCACCACATGTGGCCGCCGGACAAGCTGGTCACTGCTTCTGCCAGGAACAGGCCAGGCAGAGCCTAAGATGCTGTTGGAAGGTGAGGCTGCAGAAGTGTAACAGGAAACCGAGCTCTGTGCGGAGCCAGGGCGAACACGCAAAGCCCTGAAAAGACTCAGGCTTGGTCTGGCCGAAAGCAAAGAAATGGAAAGCCAACGTCATCATTGGATATAGGCGTCAACTTGACAGTTGAGGGTTCAAGCTTGGGCCCATTCGTAGAGAATTTGAAGTTGAGTTCAGCACTGAGCATGCCTGCAGAAGATTACCAGAATGATAGGGAAGGTCCAGCCCAGGGTGGGTGGGACTTGTCCCCGGACAGGTGAATAAGATGGAGAGAACTAGTTGAGAAAGTTAAGCCTCCTTGGTATATGTGGCCAGACATGCTGCTCTGGCAAGTAAGGATTGTTCCTCTCTTAACTGTTATGTGGAGATGGTTTGGCCAGTTCCTCAGTTCTTGGTGTTGGTTGTGCTCCCCTGCCAACCTAGACAAGGAACTGCCACCAGATTGGCATAAGCCAAAATAAAGTCCCCCTTTTCCCTTGTAGGGTGTTTGGTCACAAGTTACCAGCAACATGCCGAGTAGCTGTGACAGCCAAGGAGTGCTGGACAAGAGCCCAGTGAGCCTTGTCACACAATGTTCTGCAGGACCAATGTCCCCAGCCGTATCAAGGCCTCACCTGGCACTGTCTCTTCCTTCCAGAATCATCTGATGTGTGGACATAGGATATTAACATGCCTCCAAAGGAAAGAGCCCCTTGTGAAGACACACTGCATATCGTCAGACCTTGTACCCTGAAACGACCTTGTCAGAGAGCCTTTACACTGCGTCATCCACGAGCTTCTGGGACCAGAGTCATCAATGTCACTCAGAAAGCGATTCACTGCGTGTTAACGGGATCCCGGTTCTTCCCCGGTGACCCAGCCCTGCTGAACACCGGCAGGGCGGGATGCGCCGTGTGTAGCTGTAGAGGTGGCCCAGGTAAGCCTGCCTTGCACGCGGTGAGCTCAAGATTCGTCTCCAGCGCCTCAAGAAGAAACAGAGGGGCTCTCCCGCGCTCTCCCCCACTTCCCGGGAAGAGTGGATGCTCGTGAAGCGAGCCTGCCACGGCCTGGGAGGCTCCTGCTTCCCAAGAGGCTTTTGGAGAATTTGGCCTTTCTGCGTCTGCCCACTGTTCAGATGAACAAGCCTGTCTGTGCCACCCTGCACGGCCGGTGCCCCCTGTGCACACAGCGAACCACCAACAGAGCCGGTTTTAACCTCACTGCCTCCGCGTGACCATGTGCTCTCTGCCTGGGAGCTGGCACCGGGCTGGCTCCTCCCAGCTTCTCTTCCCAGCTGCCCCATAAATCCATTGTTAGGAGTGTTGCCATGGCAACGGAGGGCAGCAGAAGGCAAAGAAGCTGACGGTCGCCCACACAGTGCCCGGCTGGATCTGCAGGCTAATTAAAAGGGTCCGTGGCCAGGGTCATTTCGTTAAGGGAAACTGTCCCTCAGAAACCCTTGGGCACAAAGTACTCCTCCCAGAAGCCCCGGACTGCCCAGCCTTCCAAGCAAGTGCAGACTGATCCCCAACTCTGCTCTGCAGGTCAGGGGTGAGGCCCACCTGGAGACAGACGCCCTAGCTCCTTGGCCAGGCTGACTTATTAGATGGACTCAATCTCCTTGCTGCCAGGAGGCATACAATGCAGAGGGGCTGATTAAATGCGGGGTGTTTTCCTGCCATCCTGTCCTGAATCTGACGCTTCTGGGAGCTCTTCAAAGCGCGTTCTTGGGGAACGTGTGGGAGTAATGCCGGGTCTAAATACGCTGCCGGGGCTCCCCTTGAGTCTCCAGCAGCTCTTTGCCCAGGGTGGACTCTTGGTTTTTTTCCATGTGTCTTGTATGTAGTATGCTGAATATGTGTATAGTGTGTTCACATGTGGAGGCACATGTGTGTGCAGTTATATGCACAGACACGCAGAAGTCATAGGTACAACATATGTGTAGGTTGATGTCAATCAGTCCAAACCTTGTATTTTGAGACCAGAACCCAGAATTTTCCAACTAGTGTAATGTGCCAGCTGGCGCCAGGACTCCCCTAGCTCTGTCCCCCTGGGCACTGGGAGTTTAAGCCAGCTGCCACACCTGCCCAGCCTTGGCATGGGTGCTAGGAATCATAATCGAGTCCTCGGGTTTTCCAGACTGATTCCGAGCAGCTCCACAATGCCCGGCAGCTTCAAGCACTTGCCAGCGGAGCCCAGGTCAGCTCTCCCTAGATTTGCAGCTGAGCCCTTCATGGGCAGTTCTGCACCTCCTCTCCAGTCAGACCTCACGCTGTGCACCGGCTCTGCTCATCTCCAGACCACTGAAAATGTAGGACCCTAGAGTCCTGCCTTGGGGTCACATGGCTTGGAAATCTCTGGGAGCTATACAGAAGAAAGCACTCGGAAGAGAAAACAGGATTGACCGATCCCACGCTTAGAAAGGATCCCACGCTCCTGGGAGACAGTGGGCAGACCCTGAAGACCACACTATCACTTTGAGCCATCTAGGATCGTAAAGGACCAGGCAGCCAAGTCCTGGGGGCTCAGTCGGGTCAGCACCCTGGAGCAGGGGGTCCACTCTCAGCAACTGTCAGCACCATGAACGAAGCAAATGGAACTCGGTTCTCCACCAGCAGCCGCTTCACTTGAGGAGCCAGAAATCCTTCCCTAGAGGATCATCAAGTCCTTGAGTAAGGAATCCCCCCCCAGCCGCCCATGCACTCCTGAGCTGTGTTTAATCTCAGGACGGAGGGAATAGAAGGCAACCATCTGCACTGTACTCAGAAAGTCGGCGGTGACCCAGCAAGTCCTTAGAGAGTGGGGATCTCAGTGGAGCAGGTGCTGATAAGCCAACCCAGGGACTTCCGAATGTAGCAGCTCTGGGAAGAAACTTCTGCCTCCCACCAGCGCATGCGGGCAGCTCTCTGCCTCCAAGTCTCAGGAGCACAGGCTGGTCCTGTCTCCTTAACCAGCTACATACGGTCCAATTCATGGGGCCAGAAGACGCAGAGTCTGAGGGACTGTGCATAATGTCAGGGCTTCAGACATAACCCAGGGGGACAAATGTCGCCTCTACCACGTGCTGCTGACCTGGCTCAGTCGTTGCCTCCTCACTGCAGGAAGGCGTCAAGACTGAGTCCAGAGGTCCCGTGACCCTTTCTACGTTTACTGAGTGGATGGAAAGCCCAGCACTGCGTGCGAGCGAGGAGCAAACCCAGCAGGGCTTCAGCCACAGCAGTAGCATGAGCTCAGACAGCAGGCGTGGACCCTGAGGGCTCTGGTCGCAGACCTCAGTCCAGATCCAGATGTGTGCCTAAGCCTTCCAGAACTGCTGCTTCAGAGCCCACGAGGCAAGGTTACAGCGCCAAGGGGGGCCACCCCGCCTCGCCTGCGACCGCAACCAGAGCGGCGGGAGACGCGGAGGGCTGTGGGCATTGGGCCCACCCCTTCGCACTTCCTGGGTGGATGTCGCAGCTGTGTGGTCTGGGCGGCGAGCCGGCGGGTGGCCATCCCTCAGGACTCGTGACCTCAAGGCCACTGGGAACGGGAAAGGCCACAGAGGGATGGGTGCTGCTGGGTGCTGCTCGACGCTGCTACTCTCCCAGCACCGTTTGCCCTTCCCAGGCACAGGCTACCCACAGAGCCCCCACCCGAGGTGCCCGCTGCTCCCTGAGCTTGTGCAGTCCGTGGCCAGGGTCCTGATCCACGGGGGGGGGGGGCGCCCCACAGAGCTCAGCCCCATGCGTGGCTCCATCCAACACAGGCGTCAATCCCCCCTCTTCCTGAGCCCCCACCCCTGGCTTCCAAAGTCTCAAAGAGGCCATGTGGCCAGCCCGTGTGGCATTCCGAGCACACACTCTGCCAGGATCCAATCCCAGGGCCTGACAGAGCAAGGGCCTCCCTGAACGTGGAAGTCTGAGGAGTGTGGGCGACAGTCCTGCCCAGCAGGCTGCAGCTACTTTGCACTCCGCTGGTCCTTCCAGCAGCCCTGCAAATTGCTCCCTGTTTTATTAAGGTTTTATTTCCTTAGCTTCTGCAAGGAAGGCTGGGCTCATCTATCTGTCTGGCTGTTTTATTGACAGCTATTTTTGTTCATAACTAAGAGATGAATTAGATGAAGCAGTTCAGAATTAATATAAAGCTTTAAAAAAAACGAGCCATTTGTTACAAACTATCTCCTAAATACAAGTCATGCCACCTTCTTGGGGGAGACTCATGCATGCAGGAACTAACAGGCTAAATCCAGAGGACTCCATAGATGAATCCTAAGATCCTGGAGATGCGCACACACACACACACACACACACACACACACACACACACACACACACACACACTGACTTCCTGAAGTTTTCTTGGCAGCAGGAAAGATTATATTAAGATCTGGACTCAAGTGTATTTCCCAGAAGGATCCAGCAGTCGGGTTCTTCTGCCATCAAATTAACCCAGAAAGTAAATGAACATGATGGAAGGGACGATTCTGCTGGCCGTGAAGGTTCTTCAACGCCAGCAGTACCCAACAAGGTTTTGACTTGTCATTCCAAGTCACTTTGAACAGTACGCCGAATCTCTCAAATTGAATTGGGAACATACATACACAAGAGTTCCAGGAAGCCCTTTTGGGGAGAGAAATGAAGATTTATAGCCATTGGAAATGCATGTGATTTCTGAAGTGACTTTTGATAACACTGTGTTAATAACCTTCAGTGAAATTCTTCTCGGGAGTGTATTCTGCACAGGGCATTCAGTCAGGGAAGCAGCCTTGAGCCAGGGCCCGTGCAAATTAAAGATAGCACCATTTGTCTTAAATCAATAAGCCACGAGATTACAGGAACAAATTTCCCAAAATATAAAGCAGAAAATCAAGCCAAATTTGATTTGATTGATGTGACCTAGTCCTCGATGACGTAAATGCCAGGAGTCTTTATTCCAAGATTCTGCAAATGGAGGAATTAGTGGCTGGCGGTGGAGGAAGAACAGTAAGAGAAGAGGAAGAGGAAGGGTGGAGAGGGGAGGGTTTGCAGAAAACAGAGCAATGGTCACACCTCTTCCCTTGAAGGGCCTGGAAACAGACTGTGACTTGGAATTTGAGCTCAGTTCACAACTGGGAGGACTCCAGGTCTTGCAGATGGGCACAGGACAAGCTTGCCCAAAGCTGCCCAAGGCCCTGCCCACATGTGCTTCCAGTGGAGTGAGTGGCTTGTCACCACCCCCACCGCCCTGCAGCATTCTTGAAGGCCCAGATGGCTGCACAGCAAACCCGAAACTGGGAACTCAGGACCACCCAGCCATGGGCTTTAAAGGCATACATGCATCAAGTCATGGGCTTCGTAGGCCTGTACCCGTGCGTACCCTAGCAGGTGTCTACCCTCCAGATAACACAGGACACTCTAGGAGGCTGGCACCTCTGCCTCCAAGCCCATGTGTTGCCTTTCTAAAGGGAGGATGCCCTCAAGAGCCTCCTGCGCCAGGGTCCCATGTTGTCTGGAAGCCAACGAAGCCCAGCTGTGTGTTTGTATGATGCAGGGCTAGCACTCAAGGGCTGATGCATCTGCAGCCCAGGAACACAGTCCATAGAGGTTGTCCACTGCTGAAAGGGGGCGCTGGAACCCCGCCCACCCCTGCCCCCCTGCATGACAAAGTGGCACAAGTGAGGAGGTGACCGTAGTGAGTGTGGATCATCACTCACAACTGACTCCAGCTCAGGACAAAACCCTTGATCCAGAAAGGAGATCACAGCAAAGCACATATAGTAAGAAAAAAAACACTTAGGAGGCTTGTGGGTCCTGAGGGGTCTCTGGGAGGAGCCACAAGCTGCTGTGGGGTCAGCCTGTGAGGAGAATCAGGTATAGGAAGGAAGGAGAACTTGTCTTGAGACAAGAGTCGATTGACAGCTCCTGGGCAGAATATTGGAGGCGTGAAAAGTAGGCTATTCAGACAGAGACTTGACTGGATCCAGAGGGTTCTGTAGACCAGAGGGGCCTTAGCAGCCACGGACCACGGAGGGTGCAGCGAATCCAAAGGAATCACTTGACCCTTCATGTCTGATGCTGGTAACGAGGTGCATCCTGTGCTCAGTGCCCCGGGCCCCAGCTCTGGCAGCAGGAAGGAGACCAGGGGAGCCCCAGGGCAGGAGCACCCCCTTCCGATCTCATTTCATAGTTCATCTTATGAATAACTGTGTGAGGAATGAGGAGGAGGAGGAAGAAGAGGAGGAGAAGGAGGAGAAGGACCACACTCTGAGACCCACCTCCTCTTCTCCATCCCAGAGAATTTCCCCGGTTCCTTCTTCCGCTGTCCCTCCCCTAGTCTGAGACGCTCAAGGACCGTGTCCTCCTGCCAAGCCAGAGATTCCAAGGTCAAACCCTCTTCTTAGCATCTCCGTTTGGACTCTTAACATCCTTCTCAAGCATGGCACGGCCCTCCCCAAAAAATCTCACTTTTTAACATAGGTTCCTCTGTCTCACTTCTGGAGTCCCTGCCACTCAAACAAAGCATCTAAAATTTCACTTTCCACACAGGCTCCCCATCTGAGCTCTGCAGTCCACAACCACACAAACAAAGCATCTATGAATTCTTACCTTCACCTCATGTCACACTATGACTGTGATAAAAGAAACTGGAGAAACACTAGATGATGGAAAGACCTTCCAGGCTCCAGCCATGGGAGAGCTAACTCCGTGAAAATGTTTGCACTGCCAAAGCAGTTTCAATTCAACTCTCATTGAAATCCCAAAGAGATTCTTCACAGAACTAGGAAAAAATCCTAAAATTCCAGTCACAGTTTCTTTCCATGTTGCTGATAAGTACATGACCAAACAACTTAAGAGAAACCAAGGATTTTATTCTTGCCTACAATTCTGGTTACAGTTCATAATCCAATTTGAAATGAGAGTTCATATCAATACCAGTAGCTGAGGGAGCCGGCCACACCGTGGGGATTGCCGAGAGAGGAGCATACCTCCACGCTTGCCAGAATGTGTGTGTGCCAACTTACTAAAGTAGCCCTTCCATTTTATCTGCTTGCCTAGGGAATGGTCCCACCCACTGCAGGCCGGGTCGTCCTTCAAGTAGACAGTCTCCCACGGGCTTGCTCAGGACCTTAACTAGCAAATCTTTACAGATGCGCCCAGAGCTCAGCCTTCCATTTTCAAGTTGACGCCTGTGTCTAAACAGCACGATTCCTATGGAAATAGAGAAGACCACAGCTCTAAGTAGAAAGAACACAGCCAGAGGTGTCACATTACTTGACCTCACACTGTGCCACAGAGCTATAGCAATAAGGACAGCATGGTAGCGACATAAAAACAGACATGCAAACTAACGAAACATGTTAGAAGACCCAGGGATAAACCCATACAGCTAGGTGCACCTATGTTTAACGTAAGCATTAAAAACCTGCACTGGGCAAAAGTCAGACTTCTCAACAAACAACGCTGACAGAACTGAGTCCGCCTGCATAATGAAGTTAGATCCATATCTCTCACCCTACATAAAAAAATTCAAAATGGGGGGCTAGAGAGGTGGCTCAGAGGTTAAGCCTCTGCCCTGCAGGCAGAAGGTCCTGAGTTCGGATCCTCGACCCCACATATAGACGCCAGGCGGAAGCGGGGGTGGCCTGCGCTTCTGGTCCTGGTAGGGCGGAGCCTGTGAATCCCGGGGCAGAGTAAACAAGGAGGAGGTGGAGGCGTCCATGGTGGTTCCCGAATTCGCTTGTGGTTCTACACACACACACACACACACACACACACACACACACACACAGACACACACACACAGACACACACACGCACGCATATACACCATATACACACAATTGAATAAATAATCAATAAAAAAATTCAAAATGGATCAAATACCTAAATTTAAACTAGTAAAACTACTCAAGGAAAATACTGCAAGACTTAAGCATGAGCATGGATAGACTCTCTGTGGCACAGGAAATGGCCCCAAGAATTGAGAAAAGGAATACATGAAATTAAGAATATGCAAACCAAAAAAAACTTGTCAATAGAATGAATAGATGACAAAATGAGGGGAAATCGTTGCCAGCTATGCTTCAAACAGGGGTCAGTGTCTAGAATATGCAAAGAGCTGCAAAAATTAAGCATAACAAAGCCCTGCCAATCAATAAGTAGACCAATTTTCTGCATAGATGAGTAAGGGAACTACGAAGGCTCAATAACTGTAGTCATTAGAGAAATGCAAATTAAAACACTTGGAGGTTTTGGCACCCAGTCAAAACGACCAGCATCAAGAAAACAAATGAGGGTCTGACAGATGGGTCAATGGGTGGAGGCACTTGCCCCTAATTCCTCTGTCCTGAGTTCTATCCCTGAAGTCCACAAGATGGAAGGTGAGAATTCAGTCCCACAAGTTATCCTCTGATTTCCCCAAGGTGCACATGACACACATGTAGGCACACACACTAAAAAATAGATAAGTAAACAAATAAAAGTTTACATTTTAAGTTAAAAAAAGAAATTTCTCATAAATACTAACAAAGAAGTGGAAAAAGAGGAACCTTACTCACTACTGGGTGAAGTGCAAACTAGTACAGCCACTATGGAAATCTGCTTGGTGGCTTCTTGGAAAATATAGATACAACCATCATATGACCCAGCTGTACCACTTCCGGGCACGTTCCCAAGTGACTCTGTGCCCAGCCGCAAAGATCCACTTAGCCACATGCCTCCTGCTTTTCTCACCACAGCAAGGAAATGGGATTAATCTGGATGGTCACGGACAGGTGATTGGTTGATGAAAAGGCGGTGCTTATACACAGTGGAATTTTATTGGGCCATAAAGAAAATTGAGACTGGCAGGAAACGGGTGGAACTGGAAGGCACTGTTTTATGCAAAGTGACCCAGGCTCAGAAAGACAGGCGTCCCACGTTCTCTCTCAGACGCCAGCTTCCATCGTGAGCTACATGCGTCCACGTGAGAGAAAATATGGGTAAAGGCCAAACACTGAAGGGCCATGAGGCTTAAAGGAAAGAGATGAAGAAGACAACAGAGCTTTGCAGAGAGAAGAGCTGGGGCCAGCGGGGGCAGGTACGGCAGGGAAAGGTGGGCAGGAGACTAGAGGGCGTAGGGGCCGCGTCCACCAGAATGAGATTTGCATGAAACCCACGTGGAAACCTGTTTCCTTATATGTTGATTGAAAAACTCAGGAAACACGAAAGAAAAAGGCCCTGAAGTATGGCTTGGATGCCTGGTTTTAAACTTCCCATACACCCTCCACCCCCACTATCTCCACGCTCCTGGTCCCCACCTTCCACCCGCATTACTCCCCATCTTTCTACCTACTCATGGTTTGTCTGAGCTCTGTGGTTTTACTTTGTCTTGTTCTCCCAAAAAAAAAGATGTGCTTTCATGGAGCTCATGTGCAAGAGCGCGTTGGAAAACAGTTGTCAGCAATCACACATACAACATCATACACAGCATTAACACGGGCATACATGTTACATGTGCAAACACACACAGATTGTACACATTCAACATATATGCAATACACAGTCAACACAGGCATACATGCTACATGCAAACACACACCTATACCATGCATACTTAATACATATCCAATATGCAGTTGACACAGCCACACACACTGCATATGCAAACAGACACATGCATCATGTACATATGCAATACACAATCAACAAAGGCACAGTCACTATATTACACACGGCACACACGATACGCGCAGGAATGCAGGTCATACATTATCTACACATGGCACACACGATACGCACAGGAATGCGTGACACCTGCATGGTGCAGACACAATCAACACAGGCACAGGTGGCCTCTCTTACATATTTCATAACGGATGCACATGTACACCGACAACAATTTGTACACTTCCTGCATAGGGAACGCCATCCATGCCAGCGCTGCCTGGTCAAGTAACTGAGACATCACTGTGCTTAGAAGAGAAAGGCAAGGGGGGGGATGAGCGGGAGGCTGAGCCCTTGGCAGCAGAAGCAGATCAATGATTCCTAATCTCCGGAGTGCCCATGAATTACTCAGAGCACCTGAAAAATTGAGATTCCTGGCTCCTACCTCAGGAAGCGTGATTTAGCCGGCCTTGTGTGGCCACAAATCTGCTTTTATAACCAGTACCCCGTTTGATTCAAAAGCTGTGAATCTAAGTCCCAAGGTAGGATCTGCCCGAATCCTGTCATGTTTCTACTAAGTTCCCTTCTATGTGTCCCCTGAGGAGCAGAGAAAGACCCAGGCAGGCCTAGAGTCCTCTGGACCTGCCCAACCACCCCGTCTGCCCCGTCTCCTCTGACTGCCAAGAGCAATCCCCCCACCGCATCATAGGATCGTCCTCTTGTGGTGAGCGAGCTCATCCTGGTCCTTAACTCCATCTTCTCGGAAAAATACCTGCCACAGTCAGGCACAAGTGTCGACTTGACTGTTGGGGATTTGAGCTCTGGGCACATTTGTGGAGAATTGGTGTTTGGGTTAAGCCCAGAGCAAACCTGCAGGAGATTGTCTAGCTGGTGCGGAAGGCCCAGCCCATGGTGGGTGGGACTAAGCCCTGAACAGGTGAACAAAATACAGAGAGCCTGTTGAGGAAGTTGGATCCTTCTGTTCACTTGGCCAGACATGCTGGTCTGGCACGTAAGGATCGTCCCTCTCTCAGCCGTTACATAGAGATGGTGTGGTCAGTTCCCTAAGCCCTGGTGTTGGTGCGTGCTCTCCTGTCAAGCTGGACTACAGACTGTAACTGAACTATTGTAAAAAAAAAAAAAAAAAAAAAAAACTCCTTGTTCCCTTAAGCCATTTGATGGTCATTTATCAGCAACCATGCAGCGAACTGCAACAATATCCTAGTCTCTCTAGGACATACTTTATTTTTTAAACCCTTTTTAAATTGTTTTATTTATTTTTGCATCTATCTGAGTTTGTGTGTGTGTGTGTGTGTGTGTGTGTGTGTGTGTGTGTGTGTGTGTGTGTAGGCCCAAGGGTGGCCTCAGGAATCATTCTGGATTGCTTCTTATGACTTTTCCCAGGCTCTGCCTTCTACAGCCTGGAGTGTAGGCCATTGCCATTTCTGCCTGACACTTTCATATGGATCCAGGACTCAAACTCAGATCCTTCTGCTTGTGAGGCAGAGGCTTAACCCCCTGAGCCACCTCTCCATCCTCAGAACACATTTGAAACTGCTCATCTGCTTTCCCCATCTCCAGGGCTGCTTCTGATACTCAGACAGGCTCTACGCCATGTCCCTGCCTCCACAGCTGCTTCTGAGGATGTGCAAACAGGCCCACCCAGGCCCGCCTGATCAGCATCACAGTACTTGTTGTTACTATGACAGTGGTAGGACTGTTACTTGGTAGCGGAAACGGGCTCGTTTAAGCTCATGGTGCGTTCCAGGAGGTCTGAGAGTCGTGTTGCATCTGCTGACCTCCGCGGAGGGCCCAGAGCTGCTTCCTAACGCCGTACATAAAAGCAAAAGGCTAGCAGTGCACCCCCCCAAAAGGCTAGAGGCGCACCCCCCCCCCCACACACACACACACACGGGAGCAAAAGGCTAGAGGCGCACCCCCCCCCCAGGGAACACCAGGAGCAAGCCTGCTTCCTGGCAACTGTCCTTAGAATAACTAACTCATCCCTGAGAAAGCAAGAAAGCATTCATCGGTGACCCACCGGGGAGATCAGGTCTCACGTCATAGCTCAGTTTACACTGGCCCAACCTTCCTGCCGCGCCCTGCTCCTGGCATATGCAAAACCAACTCATATTCCGCCCCAGGAAACTCACGACTGGGCCAAACATCCCACAAGAAGCAACTCCTTCATCCTGAGAAAGGGAGGAGATCAAGACACACATGTGCAGCCGTCCAGAACGCGAGGAGAAGGCACCGTGTCCGAGCCAAGAGAGGAGTCTCAGGGGAGCCCAGTGTCCCTGACGCCTTGCCTTGGGCGCACAGTCGGAGGACCATGGGAGGAAGGATTTATTTTGGCTCACGTTTGAGGCTATAGTCCATCACAGCAGGGAAGGTAACATGGTGAGCACAGTGGCTTGTGTCTCTGGCCGCAGAAACGTGAAACCGCTTATTCACATTGTAGTGGACCAGGAAAGTGATACAGGTACATAAAGTGGGAATGCGCTGTAATACTCAAAGGCTGTCCCCTAGCAACCCTCTCCAGCCAGAATTGGCCTTACCTGATGGTTCCATCGCCTCTCTAAAGAGCACTATCATTTGGAGACAACTGTTCAAACATAAAAGTCTATTAGGAATTATGTATGTACAAACTGTAAGAGCTGGAAAATCATATTTGTTTTCTTTCTAGATGGCTTGATCTTTCCTGTATAGATAGTGGGGCTTTCAACATATGTGTTCTGCCGCATGGGCCAGAGAAGAGGAGGAAGGGGTGGGAGGGAAGTGGTGAAGGTGAGGGGTCTGTGGGATTCTCTCTCCTCTCACACCTACTGAACTGTCCAGAGTCTTCTCTGAGCGGTTTACTGTGCCCCCTTCTCTTCAAGCCAGAGCCGCCACCGCAAAACACCGGGGCTGGGCGGCCTGAGCCACAGGAGCGTTTTGTCCCATGGTCCTCGGACTGTGCGCCCAAGGCAAGGCGCCAGGGACACTGGCCTCCCCTGCGACTCCTCTCCTGGCTCGGGCACGGTGCCTTCTCCTCGCGTCCTGGACGGCCGCACATGTGTGTCTTGATCGCCTCCCTTTCTCAGGATGGAGACCAGCCCCAAGCCGTGGTTAACCACACCATGGGATTGGACAACACAGATCCATTCTCCTTCCCCAGGACCACCAGGAGACCCCAAAGAAGCTCTCCCCAAGATCTGCAGGGTCTGCTCCTCCTCTTGGCTGTGCCTCACGCTCTGCAGCCAAGAAAAAGTGCTGCTCAGAATTGTTATTTAGAGATTCAGAGTTTTATTGGAGTTATAAAAAGCCAGGGATTTCTGAGTAGTATATGAATCACAGGAAAGAGCCCTGATTATTTTTTACCCAGGATCTGGCAGCATTTGGTGATAAATAAATGCAATAGCTCATGGAATGCAGTCTCCCTTGGCACTATCTCAAGTTACTCAAGACCACCCTTCATACAATAAAAATGACTAAGGGAGGCAGCCCCTGTCTTCTCTCTTCCACCTGCCTTCAAGCGTGTGTGCCTGTGCTCAGTGCTTCTTTGCAAGGGAAGATGTGTACTTGTTTCCTGGGGCATTTGTAAACTGAGAGAGGCTGGCCACTCCCCTTCTAATTACGTCAGTGAACTGAAAGCCTGGCAGTGCCCGCGCTGTGGCCAGGAGACGAAGACACAAGACCTAAGCACACACGTGGGGGGGTGACAAGCACATGCACCTGGGAAAGCATGAGGTCATGCTTGGTGCGGAGGACGGGTATGCACAGCTGGCGTGGAGGAAGGGCATGCACAGCTGGCGCGGAGGAAGGGCGCGCATGCCACACTGCAGAGGAAGCGGCGTGTGTCCAAGTACCTCCAGAAGGGTGTTCATGTTCTATGATTTGCTCCTGCGAAGGAAAGAAAACAAAGTCCGTGGGCAGTGCCATGCATGCGAGTCATCCCCACAGGCTCAGGTGTTTGCATCCTCAGCTGATGCTAATGTTTGGGGGATCACGGCACTTTAGGGAGCGGCGTGCTGCTGGAGGAAGGCAGGGGCAGGAGGCGGTCCTTGAGATCAGCTTCCACAAGCACTCTGCTATGGCAGTTACTTCCTGCTTCTTTCTCAGTCTCCATGACAATGGGTGTGACTGGCGCCTTCTCCGGCTTCTACTGCCACCCAGGCCTTTTCTGCCCCGATGGACTGTGTCTACCCTCTGCAACCATTAGCCATGTAAAGCTCTTTCTCTGCTCAAGTTGTTGGAGCCTGAGTGTTGTGCCGTAGCAGCAGACAGAACAACTGCAACAGAAGAATATGATATATATATATATATTAAAACAATACATGGGGGCCAGCAAGGGAACCAGTAGGCAAGGGTGTGTGCTCACAAACCTGCAACCTGAGCCTGATACCTGGAAGTCTACATGAGCATAGAACTGACTTTGAAAATTGTCCTCTGATCTCACATGCAAAACACAGCTTCTCTCTCTCTCTCTCTCTCTCTCTCTCTCTCTCTCTCTCTCTCTCTCTCTCAAACCAATAAAATAATCAAATAAATCATATATTAGAATCGGAAAACTAACAAAACAATGAGTGAAGGAGCCAAATCTAAATGTTTCAGAGATGTGTGACTCTTAACATTGCAATTCTGAGCAAAGATACCCAAGTGCAGTCTGACTCCGCGGCTGAAAGGATCAGCATGGCATGGCTGAAACCACTGCATCCAAAAAGCTGTCTGGGGGCCTGTGGGCCTTTGGCGGAGTGCCTAAGAGCACAGATTCTAAGGGGAGCCCACCATCCCACCCTGGTAAGAAGGACTCGCTGCATCTACCCCGTGCAGATGTGGTGCATGGTAAACATCTGCTGCTAGAGTTTTGACACATGCCGACAGAATCAAGTATGTCCTGTGCGGCTCCACCCAGGAGGCTCCTGGAACGCATGACTGCCCTGGCATCCTGGGTCAGGCACTTTCCCCCTTTTACAGCCTTCACAATCCCTTTACACAGGCCCAAGAGCAGAACTGTAGGCTGCGTCCTCTGAGAACAAACGGGAATCATGAACCTGAGGAGTTTTGACTCAGAGACAGAATCAAAGCAAAGCAACTTATTTTAAGTTATAGACATGCAAAGTAAGATTATTCATTATTCATATATTCTGTCAAATTATAAAACACCACGGTGATAAGTGCGCGACTTTGGCCCTTACAGAAACAGGTGTTTTAAAGATTCCA
Organism: Typhlomys cinereus; assembly: GCA_023101885.1. Taxonomy (NCBI): domain Eukaryota; kingdom Metazoa; phylum Chordata; class Mammalia; order Rodentia; family Platacanthomyidae; genus Typhlomys; species Typhlomys cinereus. The sequence goes on along the minus strand of JALPQD010000436.1, from coordinate 1,357,702 downwards.
TGACGCCCACTGAGGATCATAGCATCCTCCATTATTTTCTTTATTATTTATACATTTTCTTTATTTTCATTAAATATTGATAAATATTTTCATGATGAAAAACAGCAAAAAGCAAAAACTTGCATGAAGGCAGCTCTGATGCGTGTGCTGCCTCCAGCCTCGCCTCCTCTGCCTTCGTGTGGAACCTCCTACAGCCCAGAAGGAGCCCGGGACCCTCAGTCCCAAGAGGTGGCACAAGCTTCATGACCACCATGGGTCCTCCTGGAAGCAAGGACACGAGAGAGAAAGAAGCAGGGGCCTGCAGGCCGCACCGAAGGAAAGTCAGAGGCCAAGGAGCAAGGACAGATGGACAATTCGCTCTCCGCCAGCTCCAAGGGCAGGGAGAAGATGTGAGGTCAGTTCTATTGCTCACAACAGGAACCATCTACAAGGAGCTCTGGGCTCGAGGGAACCACTTAATTTCCACTATCATTTTCCCAAGAAGCTCTTTGTTCATTTGAGAACAACTGTTCATCACTGTTATGTCTTTGTCCTTCATCGGTACTGGAAATGAGCCTCGTCCTTCTGGGTCTTCTGAGAAGCAAGTGCAAAGGTCGGATGTGTGTGCTGGAGATTATCAGAGAAAGAGCAAGAGGAGGCATGTGGAGAGGCAGAGAGAACTTGTAGACTGGACTTAAGCAGTCCTGTGAGGAGGCCGGCAGAGCCTTCAGCCTTTTGAGGTTACTTTCCTCAAACACGTTATCACAGTGACAGAAAACTAGCACAACCGCCAAAAATATTTACTCAACATTGACTACCTGCTGGTGTCAACTTTAACTCTCACGACCTCTCGAGCTGGCAAATATCATCGTCGCCATTTTCAAGTGGGAAAATGGAGGAGACTTGCAGACACTTTAAGTAACATGGCCAAGGTCTCGTAGCCGAAGCAGCCTTAGCAGACATAGTGCTGAGTAGCCGTGTTCCACGTATCTGTTTTTAACAACTCCCCCGCAGCTCTACTCATGTTTTAAAAAGACCAATAGCTTAAAAAGCTTTCCATCTAATTTCATAATTTAATGATGGAAAAAATAAGACTTTGGGTAGATTTCCAGTCAGGATGATGTCATCGTGGGAAAAGGAACAGCCAACACAGGTCCCGTGAGCAAGAACTGCCTTTGCAGTGATGTTCTCTTCCTGTGACAGAGAGATGACTTTAAAGGATTCTGCTGGTAAAAAATGGGCTGAGCGCATGTTTAGCGTCAACTTCAAGTCATCTCTCCAAACCCTACTGGGAAACTGAGTCTTTGTCCTGAGTAACTGGCAATTCAACGGTCCAGAGAGGTGTGGCAGGAATGGCCTTTCTCAGCAGCAACAAGGAGCATCTAGAAAGACCGACCAAGGCTCTATGCAAAAGTAAAAGTTCAGTGTTCCACATTCAGGACACATACATTTGTTCATCAGTGAACTGCTTGTGTCATGAATTGCAACCAAACCGGTCAAGCATCTTAAGCACTTAGGATTTCTCTAAATGTCATTTCTTCATTCAGTGATCAGCTAAAGTTTATTTGTTCAGGGTACAAGATACTCAGGCCAGAAAAAAGCCACTAGAAACCGTGGAAGAAGTGGAAACGTGCCTCTCCAGGAGCTCCGGCCTCCATTAACCTTGGGTTTCAATGTTCTTCTCTTTCCCTTCAAGCCTGGACAGGTTCATCCAGCCCCTGCTGTGTCTCCCGGGTTCAGCTCACACTTACCCACAATCCCCTTGGCCCCTAAGCACACAGACAGTAGGTTTCTTCATCTCTACAGTGGCGTGAATTCCAATGCAGAGTCTCTGGAGAGCAGCAGGTGTCTAGAAGACATGGATTCTGTGAGTGACAGACTCCGGCGTGCTGGTGTGGCGGGCAGGCCTGGCAAGGTTCGTCTACTCTCATTTCACATCTCAGCAGCGTCTGGTGACAATTGTTTTCTGTTCAGGATTTTCAAAGAGCTATTTCCGAGCAAGTAACTTTATGACTTTCTCAAAAAGTCATAGAGGGAACGTGAAGGAGAGAACTAAATGGGAGAAACAAAAGTCCAACAGAGGCATAGATGGCGGTGACCACGGGCCAGGCCTCGTTCAGGGCGGTGACCACGGGCCAGGCCTCATTCAGGGTGGTGACCATGGGCCAGGCCTCATTCAGGGTGGTGACCACGGGCCAGGTTATTCTGTTGAACCTCAAGAGACATGGAAACATTTGCCAAGGGTGCCCAGAACCAGGCTGCATCGTGACAGTGGGAAGAATCTCTGCATTTCATGCTTTAAGGATCATGAGTTATGAAAACCTCATCTTTGGGGCTGGAGAGGTGGCTCAGGGGTTATGCCTCTGCCTTTCAGGCAGAAGGTCCCGAGTTCGGATCCTAGAACCCACGTATAGACACCAGCAGAAGCGGGGGTGGCCTGTGCTTCTGGTCCTGGTAGGGCGGAGCCTGTGAATTCCGGGGCAGAGTAAATAAACAAGGAGGAGGTGGAGGCGTCCATGGTGGTTCCCGAATTCGTCCGTGGTTCTACACACACACACACACACACACACACACACACACACATGCACAATTGAATAAATAAATAAATTGTTTTTAAAAAAAAGAAAACCTCATCTTTATAAATGAAGAGGTCAAAACCTGGGAAAAAAGAAATGTTGTCCAATCAGAGAGGAAGAACAGACCCCGTGACCCCCCATCTAGGTGGTTCTACTAGATGCTCTGTGTAGGTGGGAGGGGAAGTCCCAAGCTAGATCCTTTCGCCTAGATGTACCGTTTCTTGCCAATACATCCACTTGAAAAAGTAAGTTATGATTTTGAACATAAAATAATTGTTGAAACCACAACTATTCCGTTACTAAAATCATTCATCTCTGCATGTTGGATAGAATTATTGTTACTAGATAGACGAATTGGAAAACATTCATCTTGTTGGTGAACTTCATATGAAATACAAAGCTGAGCCCAAAGAAAGCACGGATAACAAGATGTCAACTTCCTCTCCCTCCTCCAATAAAAACAAGAGCTACATGCAAAGACGTAGTCAGGAAAAGGTATGAAAGTCTTTGCATAAACAAAATATCCAACAATAGCCCAGGAACTCTTCTAGCAGATCTCTGCTTTTGGTTGTCTTTGAGACGTTATGGGATGCCCCCAGCACGGTGGGTGGTTTTTACCTGTGGAAAAGCAAGTTGTGCCCTGTGGAGATGTGATTGGCCATTGCTTTGAGGATGCTGACCAATATTTTGTGTATTTGCACAGCATTTTCTGATAGCATTCCTAATAGTAAACAAGAGTTTCCAACTCTCTTTTTTTGAATGCATTTTAACATTGCATCAGTCCCCTTATGGATTTGAGAGCTGAAGTTTTCAAACGTGTTTACTGTGTATTCCTTTGCGTTATTACTCTGATGGCTCTTAAAATCATCATTGACTAGCACATAAAAGCATAATGGCTGGCTTTCGTCCAATGAAAAGAAAGGCGGAATGCAAGTCTTGTCGCTAACTGTGGGTGAAATTCTGGCTGTTCCAGCACCTTCTCCAGACTAGAGCTCCCCTGGGCATAGGTGTGCTCACCACTGGAACAGCTGCAAACCTGGAAGGCGCTAAGCAAGAGCAGAACTGCAGCCGCAGTGCTGGGTTGGCACCAGCTTTCAGCACTGAGACTCAGAGACTCCTCGCCCAATTCAAGAAAGAGGAAACAATGCCACACGATGGGAGATCGCTTCTTAGGCCATGCTGGTCGACGGTAGGGACACCCCACACCGCCACATCGGAGACCCTAAACTGGCTGCTCTGGTTTTCTCTGCATTGCTCCCTTCATTCATAAAATGTCAGCCATTCCACTGAAGGGATCTGCACGTGTGAAATGCTTCATGACTCTGACAACAATGTTGTTGTCACATGTAGACAGTTGTTTATTGAATTTGTCACAATCTTCTGGCTTGCGTTTGTTGAAAGAATGATCTCAATCAAATAAGGTGTTTACAGCTCTGTTAACGATCCTATGGCTTTATATAAATGGTCATGGTCCTGCATGCTTTGCTTTCTGTATCTGTCTATGATGGGAACAAGGATTAATTCAATTTTATAACACATTGTAGCACATGCGTGATTTCTTTCTAATGCGTAGCTAAAAATTTTACTTCTGCTTGAAAGTTATCAATCAGAAGTTAATTTTAGAGATGTTATAATAGAAATGGAAGGTTAAGAAGAAAAATGCTTCTGATTGGTATCTCCATGGTGCCTGGCATCTCCCTGGGAGGCAGGTATAGTTCCTCCTTCGTCCCTGCTTTTAAAGGTTGTGAGTGTCAGTCATTCTCAGGAAGCAACAGGAAGCTGACAGCCGAAGCTCCTGGTGACCTGGCGGCGATAATGATCACTTCAACCTGTGTTTATATCTAACACAGGCTCCATGCTTTGTTTGACATTCCTTGTTGAAAACTTATCAATATGTTTTATGCGAACTATGAAAAGATCTGATTCTGCCTTAGCCTTTTTACCTGTGACGGGAATGCTAAGCGGAAGAGACAGTCTGCCTTTGGATCTAAGGGAGCCTAGAAGCTTCATTGTCCACTTAGATCTAAGGGAGACTAGAACCTTCTTTGTCCATTTGGATCTAAGGGAGTCTGGGAGCTTCTGCTGCCAAAGAAGGACCTCAACGTCACAGCATCCAAGACGAGTCCTCTGGGATTTCAACACACATAGTTCATTCAGGGCCACTGAAAAGACTTCAAGACCACCTTCCTCCTAAGTACCTTCCACCTGCCTTTTAGAACCCAAAACTCAGACACGAGAAGCCCCCCCCATGATCACGCCTCTTGCACAAGTGGAAGCCACATCTGGCAGAATGCTGAGCACTGCACGGAGGAAGTCTGATAAGACGGATTAACAATCAGCTATTCCTTTAAGACAAGCCACCAAGTCCAACGGGAGAGCTCCCAAGAGTGGCGACTGAATCTCCATCATTTTCATCCTAAGGGACTGTTTTCATCTTCCCTTCACACTGCAGTCATGGACACTCTCCTGGGTTTAAACATGTCCCTCTAACTTGTCCATGCAAAGCGTGACCTTATTTGGAAAGAGCATCTTTATAAAAGTTGCCTACTTAGGATGGGGTCAGTAAGGGTGGTCCTGATCCATTGTGACTGGATGAGAGGTCCGTGGATAATGACTCCAGATGACACAAACTGGGATTTCCAGCAACCACTGAAACTGGAAAAGTCAAGACGACATCTTCTCTCGGTCTTTTAAGAAGACATCATTACAAAGACACTTAGAACTGGGATTTCTGAGACTCCATAATTGTGAGAGTATAAACAGCCATTATTTTTATTATAAAACAATAGTGGCTTATTTAGCCAGAATTGAAAACCAAACTCCATTCCAAAGATATTAGACAATAGCTAACAAATAAACCTTGAGATTTAACTTTCCCAAGGAACCAAAAGTCTAATAGCAGAAAGCACAAGAAATCATCTTGATGCATAAAAACCTTCACATGTAAAGTGAATTATTTTGCAAGTTTAACAAGAGTAGATCAATATTTTAAGAAAATTCTTTTCTTCCCTTTAATTATTCTTTTAATGTTTTGTACATAAATATAATGAATTTGTGAAATTTTCACGTCTTAACTCCCAATGCAATGCCTCCTCCTCTTCCTGTCGCAACCCTTTTTCCTCCCTCCCCAGCTCCCTCTTGGCTTCATGTTTTTTCACATGTTTGATCCACTGGGTTTCATCATGGCTTTGATAGCCTGTGCCTGAGGACTTGCTGGCACGTGAATCATATCTCCATGGGCATATCATTGAAGAAAGAATCTTCCCTCCAATCCCACAATAGCCTTGATCTCTCTCCTTAGTCTCCCCGGGAGGCATGGAGTGTCTTGAGGTCTTTCCCCTTCCATGGCGAAATGTCAGCGGGACAATGTACATGCAGGTCTGGTAGAAATACACGTAACTACAATGAACTATGACTGTAACGGTGTTGTTGCGTGTGTGCTCACCCTCCACACTCTGCGTTTCCCTTCAGTCTCTTACAATCTTTTTCTTTTTTTTTTTTTTTGCTTTTTGCTTTTATTCTGGGCATATAATAGTCTCTTACAATCTTAATGTCCCCTTTCCAAAGATGTTACCTGAGCCTTGGTGTAAGGGAGGGCATCTATATTTCTTGATGTTGCATAAATGAACATAGTGACTTTGTGAAATTTTCATCGAGTCACCAATCCTATCCCAGCTCCTTTTCCCAACAACCCTTCACCTCCCTGCCAGACTCCCTCCTGCTTTCAAGTCTTTTCACTTGTGTGACCCATTGTTTCATTTGTTTTGTCTCTGATGACACATGCTGACGTGACTCGTGCTCCAGTGGGTATAACGCTGAGGAGAGCATCTTCCTTTTCCTTCCTGTTAACGTTGGTCCTCATCAGCCTCAGGGAGGTGGAGGGTTTCTTGAGGTCTTTCTGCTTTCATGGCAAGAAGTTGATTGAACAGTTACACACATTTCCTGTGAAAGTATTTGTATCTGCCACGAATCTTCTAAACCATGGCCCTGTCACACCCAGAGGATACTGCCTGGCCCACCACTGGCCCACTTCAGGCCCTTATGATCTTACTGACCCCTCTTCCACAATGTTCCCTGAGCCTTGGAGGGGGTGGGGTGGTTTAGTGTCATGTTTAGAAGCAAGCAGTCCACAGTGACTTATTTTCTGCATGTTAGTCAGTTGTGCCTTTCATTAGTAAGTACTTGATGATGCAGAGGGAGGTTTCTGGGTTGAATGCTGAATGTGCTTCCACTTTACAAAGCAGCTTGATGTATTGTCTTCATAGCTAAACTTCCACAGCTGCTCTTCCATCACACCTATGCTCTTACCTTTCATGGGTTCTTGCTCTAGTTTACAGTAGAAGGAATGGGTTCCATTCTGACGAGTGGACCTTAAATCCAGTCGGAAAGTTGTTGGTTGCCTCCCAATATTCATGCCACTATTACACTGGTGGTCATCTGTTGTCATGGTTACTGTTGTTGCAGCTTGCGAAGTTCACAGATTGATGAGACCTTTTGATTGCTTTTCTTCCCTGGTAACTTCCATAGTACTCCCTGGTACTATGTAAGCTGTCCTGCAAGAAGGAAGCTTCCAGTCCAGTTCCCTGGTGGTTTTTGTCCATGTTCTGTGATCCACATGTGCATCTTCAATCCTACTGTCAGTTAGGGTCTCGCTATTGGTTTCTGGAGGGCAACAAGAGCAAAGACAACAGCCTGTGATAACACTTCAGAGCATCACCAGCAAAGTTATACAAATCTGTTTAAGGTCAGATTGTAAAATCAATCCATTGCATTGGTCACAAAGAGAAATATGGTGGGAAAAGGACAGGATATGAGTGTTGGAGTGTGCCCATCAGAAAGCCAAGGACTGTCACATAAGATTTTGTTGCACTTCCTATGTGCTTTTTCTGAGAACTTGTTTGAAAAAGAAGGAACAGTAAATACGAAGGCTTCGCACAAGGGTAGAAAGACAATGGAGACAGACAGCCATATCTCAGAACGCTGGAGCTGGGTGTCCTGTGAGAAGGCTGGCCAGAGGCACCTTGCCTCCCACCGGGCTCCAAGTCTGTCTGCTGGACAGCCTGCCCTGGGCCGAAGAGTTGTGATCAGCCCTTCTTCACTCAGGAAGCGCATGGAATCAATCAATCAGAACATGTTCTCAACATTCTTACACCACCACCAATTTTCACAATTCATTAGGAATCTGTCCACTCTGCGAGGTTCCTGGTTTAGCAAATAAATGCCTGGAACCCCATTTCCCTTCTGTAGAGACGTGAGCCACTAACTTCCTGATGTGTTTTGGCTTATATTACGGCAAAAATAGCTACTGTCTGTCTCCTTCTTGTGTCCAACTATGACAGGATTATGTTTCTTACCCCGTGGAGAAAGGAACCTAACCATTCAGCTTGCTTTAGGGGAACATATGCTAAGCAGGAATAATCCTAGCTGGAGCATTTTGAGATGCTGCTTAGATAGGGTGAAGACCTTAAAACAGGAGCTGTAAAAGTCCACAGGCAGCAAAGTGGAAAGGAGAATAATGTGAGGGGAAATGCTTAAAGGAGGGAATGTGGTGCTAGAGTATAAGAACGGCTGAAGTAACAAGCATCAATCACTAAGACTGTAAGATACAGCCAGATAGAAACCTTGTACATTATTAGCATGTCAAAAGCATTTTTGTTTAAAAACAGTGAGAACAAATATGCCCTATACAGGGGAGCACAGAGAGGAAGATAATAAAAGGAAAATTATCCTACGATGCTGCAACTAGAACTCGGAGGCAATTAAACAATATACCAAGTACCAGGAATGCAATACCTCCTAATAAGCTGTTGAGCGGAGGTGTTAAAACCACGCCTCCTCCAAAACAGTATAGGCTTTTGCCATTGCTCTTGATTGCCTTTAATGGACAATTAAAGCTCTACTGCTGAAGATACAACACACGGTCATTACAGGGCACAGTTAAAAACAACACCTGTTGGAACTAGTCTAGAAGTTTACTCCTTGCTGGACACCTGTCACAGCACTAAAAAGTTCTATGTGAGCTGCTTGGGGAGAAAAGCAATCAACAGCCTCATCACTCTGAAAGCCGCAGCTGCAATCACAGCTGCCCTGGCAGGAGGCATCATCAGTGCACTAGTGGTGTGAATGTCCAGGGGCAACCAACAGCTTTCTGACAGGATTTAAAGCCCACTTCTCAGCAGGGATCACATTCCTGGTACTACTGTAACAAATGGGAACCTATGAAGGGGAAGGACACAGACTTTGAGGTCGCGGATACTATTACGGTTTAGCAATAGACACTGTATCAGACTGCCTTTGAGACAACTGTCATCATGCTCATGGATTGGAGGAACGTTTGCCACTCAACCTGGAAGCTTCCTTTTGCACTGAAAGGGGTTTAATACAGAGAATCACAACTGGCCAAAATGCCAAAAATAAGGGATTTTGGACCATTCTGTCCTAAACAGAACATCTAAGTCACCCCCAGACTTAGACTTGGGAAACACCACAGAAAATGGTAAGATTGTAAGTGCTCAAAAGGGGTGGAAGGGATGTGGCCAATCATTATCTTCTGGACATAACAAAGCTGTTGCATCCAAAAAGCTCACTGAAGCTACGTGTCTTATCGATATTTTGGGATTTGTCCTATCAACATTTTGCCACAGAAGGGAAAAGATCTCAAGAGGCCCAGCACCTCTGTGCGAGACTGAGGAAGATTAATGTTGACATGGAGGAAGAGAATATGTTTTCCCCATGGTATATCCACTGAGCAAGTACTCAGACACATGCCATCAAAGGCAACTCAGGTGAAACTCAGTGGGACACGCATGGGAAAAGACGACAATAGGAGGAACCTGGCAGAGAAGAAAGGTTGTATTTGGAAAGAAAGGGGGGTGTGATTGTGGTTGAAGTTATTTAAATATCATGAATTCATGTGTGAAACACTAAGAGAATAAAAATAAATAAATTAAGCAAGTGGTTGGATAGATTTCCAGCTGGATGGATGGATGGATGGATGAATGGATATATGTAAGGGTTGATGGGTAGGTGTATAGATGAATAGGTGGATGGGTAAATGGTTGGGTGGAAAAGTGGGTGGATGAGTAGATGGTTGGATAGGTAAGTGTGTGGATAGGTAGATGTTGGGTGGGTGGGTGGATGCATACGTGGATGGATGAATGGGTGGATGGATGGATGAATGGGCGGATGGATATATGGATGTGTTGATGAGTTGGTGTGTTGATGTGTGGGTGGATGTGTAGATGGTTGGGTGGGAGGGTAGGTGGATGGTGGAGTGATACGGTGGATGGATGGATGGATGGATGGATGGATGGATGGATGGATGGATACATGGATGGGTTGACAGGGGGGTCGATTGGTGGGTGGGTGGATGAGTACATGAATAAATGGACGACATATTAGGAAGACCCAACCCCTCCAAAGAGTGATGGCTGTGGAAAGGGTTAATCATAATAGGTAAATTGATGACTTTTGGATCCTTATTTCAAGCACTCCTAGTGTTTTAAAATGATTGAAGGTGTCAGGCATGCAGTTTGATGTTGACTGACAGCTGTCAGACTCATCACCGCTGCCATGCCAGCTGCCTAGAAGCAAAGTTGCTGACTATGCTGGGGATGCCAGTGACAAGGCTGCTGCTGCTAAGGCTGTTGCTGCCTCTTCTGCAGTTTCCTCAGAAGCGAGAGCAAGCGTATATCCGCAGGCTTTGCACATGTCAGTCAAGATGCTTCTTTCACAGTTTCTCAGCTATCATCATGACGGTGCAACTGCTTCAAATACCGACTGAGGAAAGCTGCTCAGGAAGCTCTGATCACGCTGCTGGTGGCAAGAAGACACTTCAAGCCAGCCGGGATTCCATGAGAGGCGTCCATGTCATAGGAACCCCTGCAGCTGCCTTGTAAAACCACACTTAAGTTCCAAGAGAACTTGTTTCACTACTGGCAGCCTCACGTGACCTTTTGTCACAGTTAAATACTGGTGTCAACTTGACAACTGAAGGCTCTAAGCTCTGGGCACAGTTATGAGAAATTAGCAGTTGAGTGGGGACCTGAGCAAGCCTGCAGGAGATTGTCTGGTTGATGGGATGGTCCAGTCCGTGGTGGGTGAGACTAGGCCCTGGACATGTGGATAAAACAGGGGGAACTGGTTAAGGAAGTTGGCATCCGTCTAGTACTTGGCCAAATATGCTGAATTGGCCTGTGACAATTTTCCCTCCTGGCAGTCCTATGGTTATGTAAATTGCCCCTTGGCATTGGTCTGGGCTCTCCTGCCAAGCCGAACAAAGAACAATAACCAAACAATCATAAGCCAAGGCAAAAACTTTAAACTGTTGATGGTGAATTTACTGCAGAGACTCGAGGCTGCTGGCTGCAGAGGTGCTGATAGGTGAGAGACACCTCAGGTGAAAGATCTGGAAGAGCTGAGGCTGCTGAAGGTCAGAAGCCTGGGCCACCAGAAGGTTCCAGAAAGCCACCGAGAGTGACGGGCTGTGGCTCTCGGAGCTACAGCAACCGAGAGCTGAGCTGACACCCCAAGCTCAGAACTCAGGTCCCAACACCCCAAGACAGAGCTGTAGCAGTGGCTGCATGCTCAGCTACCGGTACTTGAACCCCAGAATTGGCTCTCTGAGACCAGAGGCCCAGCACCCCAGCTGGGAGCCGCTGACGCTAAGGCTCCCCTCCCTCCTGCACACTGATGGTTTTCAATCCAGAGGACCTGGAGTTCATCGAGGAGATTTTCTGGGGCCGCAGAGTCCTGCCTGCCCAAGCAGGATCTGGGGGATCATGAACCTGCCGCCTGTCACCGCAAGGGGCCCAGGAAGAGGGCACATCCTTGGGCTCAGTGATAATCCGGTGTCAGGGGCTGGGGACATGGTGGTTAAAGTCCTCATCTCCAGAGCAAAAAGGCGTGTGTTCTCCTCCCCGGGTTCCGTGTAAAAATTCTACTCCCCAGGTTCCGTGTAAAAATGCCAGGGGGGCGTGGTGATCATCTTGTAACTCTAGTCCTTGGAGGCACAGCCTGGGGGTCTCTAAAGAAGGCCCATGAGCTACACTAGCCCCTAATGGCTGCCCTGGGTTAATTAGAGGCCCAGGCTCACAACAGTAACGTGGAACATATACACATTCAAGTGCATTTGTGCTACCCGCGTGCACACGTGCACACACACACACACATACCATACTGTTATGGTTTGAAATGTGTCCCCCACAGTCTCATGTGTTTGGCAAGGTCATGGCACCTTGAGAGATGGAGCCTTGCTGGAGGAAGGCAGTCACAAGGGGTGGGCCTTGAGGTGGATTAGTCCCACTCTACCTCCAGGAGAAGTCAGCCTTTGCTGCAAGCAGTCTGCAGCTCTCAGCTTCCAAGATGTCTGTGGTGACTTAGCCTCCTCCAGCTGTGGCCAGCCAGCCATGCCGCCTCTGCTTCGAGAGACTGTCCCTTCCCTCTGGAACCGTAAGCTGAATAAACCTCCCTTTCTCCCTTAAGTTGATAGACTTTGGGTGCTCTCTCACAGAAATAGTTAAGAGTAACCATTACAGAAATTGATACCGGGTAGTGGGATATTGCTGTGAGATTAAAAACAGCTGGTACCACAACGTGAAATTGTTTGTGAAGCTGAGAGAAGTTGGTACCCAAAAGTATGGCCAATGCTGTGATGTGGCTAGTGTGCCTTTGGGAGAAATGTGGAGAACTTTTGAGACTTTGTGCTAGGAAAGTCTTTGCATCTGAGCAAGGGGGCCAAATGGGCCTTTCTCGTGAGAGCTCAGAGGAGAGCAATGCTGTGAGAGACGCAGACATGGAAGCCCAGCTTGTGATGGTCCAGAGGGGAACAGAGACTGTGTTTGCAATTGAATGAGTGACACATGGAGCCATGTGTTGACAGAGAGTTTAGTGAAGTTTTGCCCTCGTCCTGAAAGCTTGCCTGAAGTTAAAGTAGAGTGCTTGGCAGAGGAAATTTCAAAGCAATGTAGTCTTGACAATGTGATATGGCTACTTTTTAGTTGTCTTCAGAGTTATGAAAAAGAGCAAAGAATCAGGCAGGAAAAAGCAAAAACTGTTAAGATCCAATGATGAAAAATACAATGGCAAACTTAAAGAGTTGAACCAGGAAGAAGCAGAGAACAAAATGGCTGTTGAGGAGATTAGCTCCATTTGCAAATCAAAGCCTGCTCTTGGTTTGGATAATAGGAGAGGCCCTAGCTAGAGGGCAAGATCCTCAGGGATCCTCCCAGTCATTAGAATGAAAATCTTTTCAGAAGAGTGAGCTAAAGAGTGCAGTTCCAAGAGCTGGTTTCTCTTACCAAGCAACTGCCCAGGAGTGAAAAATGGTCAACATAGAGAAGCAGAATCAGCTGTGATTCAAGGGGGCCAGTCTTGGCAAAATCGTCCACGTGGTTCTGGTTTTAGAGGCATCAGTGATGCAAAAGGGAGGAGATCATGGAGTCCTCCTCCAAGATTTCAAAAATTGGCAGATTCCAGGCATCATGAGGCAAGAAGCCTGCAGTTTAGAGGCCCAAGAAGGGCAGTTTGTGCTGTGGAGTTAAAGCCTGGTTTGCCATTGGGAAGTAAAGATGTTAGAGATTCCAGAGACAACGTGGGACACCTGCCAAGGAGAGCTGTATACCCTGGGAGGAGCCAACTCAAGACAGCAACGTATTCTATGGGCAGCTGCATTGGAGGGGCGGAACCAAAGTCCTTTGGAACTGAGATGATTTCAAGGAGAGGCTCACCTGTTGGACTTGGAACTACAAGATTTGGAGTTTGTCCTGCTGGTTTTCAGTCTTGTTATGGACCAATCTTTCCTGGATATGCCCCCATTCCTTCCTTTTAGAATGGGAATGTTTATTCTGTGCCACTGTATGTTGGAAGTATGTAACTTGTCTTTGATTTTACAGGAGGCTTTGAACTTTGGACTTTTGGACTGTTGGTACTACTGATGTAGTCTATGAAGACTTTTAAAGTTGGACTGAGTATGGTTTGCATAATGAGATGGCAATGAGCCTGTGGGGGCCAGGGGTGGAAAGTTATGGTTTGAAATGTGACCCTCACAGTCTCATGTGTTTGGCAAGGTCATGGCACCTTGAGAGGTGGAGCCTTGCTGGAGGAAGGCAGTCACAAGGGGTGGGCCTTGAGGTGGATAAGTCCCACCCACCTCCGAGAAGTCTGCCTTTGCAGCAAGCAGTCTGCAGCTCTCAGCTTCCAAGATGTCTGCGGTGACTTAGCCTCCTTCAGCTTTGGCCAGCCAGTCATGCTACCTCTGCTTTGAGAGACTGTCCCTTCCCTCTGGAACCGTAAGCTGAATAAACCTCCCTTTCTCCCTTAAGTTGATCGACTTTGGGTGCTCTCTCACAGCAATAGTTAAGAGTAACTGTTACACATACACACCACACACACAAACACACAAACACACAAGTACACACCATACACACCACACACACAAACACATACCATGCACACCATACACACACACACACACACAAGTTCACACCATACACACCACACACACAAGCACACACCATACACACACACGCACACACACACACAAGTATACACCATACACACTTACATTAAAAGAAAAAATTGTCTAAGGTAAGTTGCATATCTATGATAAAGATGTCTTTGTTTTCAGATACACTTGAAACACCATTAATATAAACAAGACTACTGAAATACAGACATCTACTAGAACAATTCCTCATTAAACAGAGATCTTTAATAAGCAACACTCCCTGTGGCCAGATCAAACTAGAACATATGTTTAAAAGTAATTTAAAAATTCCCAATTGTCAGAATTTTTTAAACCTGATCTTCCATGAGTTTGAATGATTTCAGACGGAGGCTGCACTTCTTTGACGTCAGCAGCTCACCTAGATGCTCAATGCAAGGTCTCTGCATCTTGCTTCTAAGTCAAGGAACATGTGTTTCCAAGGCGCTCTCAGTATATGCTTTTTCGTATTGCTTTCTTCTGAGGCCAAGAGCAAGTGCAAACAGTAACACGGCAGAGATGCAGGATTTCGCATCTTGATTTGAGGTTCCTGTTTCCTTCACACAGCTCTGGTGTAACTATGCTTCTACCTTGCATTGATGTTCGCTTTCAATATTTCATCACAAGGATGAGAACAACCAAAAATATAGCACAGCTTTTGCAACTAGATAGGAACATGATTTGTTTCTGGTTACTGCAGGAGGGGAGAAAAAAAGAGAGGACGAGAACACATCCTTTCTCAGAGGAGAAGCTCGCTGATTTTTCTGGAAATGATAGTTTTATTGTGCTGTGAGCATCCTTTGCTGTGAGGGTTTGATTCTCCACTGATGCAAGCCCAGGCCGAGAGCACACAGCAGAGCAACCTCTGCCCCTTGGGCTGTCCACCCATGAGAGGTACGATGCAGAGAGCATCGGATCTATCTATACCCAGAGTATTTCCACTGACCTGTTAGAGAAGCTCATCCCACCCCCTTCTAAGTTTCCCCTATGAAAGCAGAGGGATGATCTCAATGCTGTTTCTATCCTAGCTACAAAATCTTGACCTTTCCAATTCTGTGGAACTATCAACTTTTCAGACTAGTTACAGGCACACTCAGTCAATGTTTAAACCAGCAGTTATCAGTCTGAAAACATGAAATCCCTTCTCCCCCCTCCCATACTTATGGGCCCCATCCTAATCCCATATGAAGGTCACCCAGTTCTTCAGTTTCCTTGGAAGGACTCCTTAGTGACTCCTACATTTTTTTAAATCTTCAATAGATTGTTGAAGTATCAGCTTTAATTTTTCTAGCCTGGAACTAATCTAAGAATGGCTTTCACACCCCTTCGCTGAAAACTACAAAGGAGAAAGTACCTGGGAGAAGAAAGAGGACTAGTGGAAAATTCCTGCCAAGGGTAAATGAGGAGAAAGACGTGAGAGTACATCCCGCCCTTTGCCCCAGCAAAGAGCCCCAAACTCAGTGCAGATGTGAAATTTGCTTCACTGTTGGCCTTGAGCTTCTCTGCATTGCAATTGGCCTGTATGACTCCTCAGAAGGCTTTGTACGAGGATTGGAATAAAGCCTGGAGAATGGATGGAGGAGAGGGAAGGGTTTGGAGGCGGAGCCTGTGGCACGCTTTTCTCTACATGGAGTAGGGAGTAGAACTTACTTGGGGACCAGGAGGGTGGCCCAGTGGGAAAGACGCTTGCTATTCAAGCCTAAGGATGTGAGTTCAGATCCCAGATCCCAGAATGGTGCAAATGCTGGACTTGGAGGGCATGTCCGTCACCCCCGCACTCCTTTGGGGAGGTGAGAAGTGAGACAGGAGAATTACCAGAAGTCCTAGGGCCGTCTGGAGTTGACAATGCAGCAGTGATCAGGGGATCCTGCCTCAAGCAAGACGGAAGGTGAAGGTTGACACCCGAAATTCTGTCTGAATGATCCAGAAATGCAGCATCCCTCGAAGAACTGCAAACAAACTGTTCTCGGGATTATAATCTAAAGTCAATCATCAATCTTAGCCCTGTGCATCATTTAGTAGTCAGCTCGTTCACATCATATTGGCAGAGGATGAACTTCAGCTCACCATTTAAAACATAGGATAGAGCAGTCGCAAGCTTTGGATAAGGCTCTCGTGGCAAAGACAATTTAGACTAGCTTGTTAATATGCAAGCTCTTTAAATTCAAACACTTTAACAGGCTCCTAACATTAATATAAGTTTTAGTGGTGTGGTACTTAAATTACACAAATATTAATGAAACTAAAAGTGAAAATTTTATGCTTGTAGTTTTTATGTAAGTACATGCTGAATAAGTTAAAAAATTAAAAGGCCATGTTAGTCTTAATTTGTGTTACATATTTTGTTGAATTTTATACACTGAATTTGTCAGATTCCTTATGTAGATTCTACTTAAGTTGCCAAGACCCAAGTCAGAAACTCCCATGGATAATCCCATTCTCTTGACAGTGTCTTCATTCATTTAGGGGTGTGTGTGTGTGTGTGTGTGTGTGTGTGTGTGTGTGTGTGTGTGTGTAAATTTGATGACTTTTTATCAAAAATAAGATATTTAGGTTTGGGAAATACAACACAATACAGGTACACTGGAATGTTTTTCCTAGAATTTCCACAGCTGAAGAGAAATGACTTGTACTGCAAATAGAAAGTAGATTCTATGATCAAGATGGGAAGACCAAGGGTGGAGACAGAGAGAGGGTCAGAGACTTGATGACATGGTCACCATGGCAGCACAGGCCTCAGTAAAACTCACGCAGGAAACAACAGTCAGAAGTCACCACACACTGAGTTCTGGAAGCTTCGACCACTTCAGAGTGAATCAAGCCAAGTCTTTGCCCCATGCTGTGAAGCCCGGGCAGACCTTTCTGCAGCTGCACACGCAGGGCCAGTGAAGTTCTGGTATCACCAACACGACAAGTGGCCAGACACAAGAGCTTCCTACATGGTCCCCAAAGACCTGCACAGGGGAATAAACGCGGCATCCAAAGATGGAAAGATTCACCCCCCAACAAAGAGAAGATCTCAGCCATCGAACCCTCGTGAAACCTACCACCCCCTTCAACACCAGCCGGCAATCCACCATTTTCTAGAACAAACATGACATTCTTTAAGGAAGATTCAAAAATCCAGACTTTCTCCCATAAGCCAATTCAAAAAATCAGTATAAAATTTAAAAATTACTAAACATAAAGAAATGGGAAGCTTAACTATCATAGAAAGAAGTAGTGTCATAGACACACAGAAATGATCCAGACTTTGAAACCAGTGAAATATAAACTTACAGACTAAACCAAACCAATCCCAGGAAAGATAAATACTTGATGTAGAAGAATAAAATGAAAACAAGGGTCATAGTCTTCTAAATTGAGCAAAATAAAAGGTTGATTCATAACTGTAAGTATCTTAGCTATCTGCAAGCAAGAAGAAGAAACAGATGAAAGGGAAAGGAGAGAAAAAGAAACACATCCATTCTGGGATGTCTCACTTTCTTCCAGGCACCTCTTTTTCTCTTAGTCATCATGCTCAAACCTATATTAAAGCATATTTTTTAAAAACCCTACCATGGTTTGGTTGTGAGTTGTTAGTGTCTGGAAAGGTCGCGGCACCTTTAAGAGGTGGAGTCTCGTGGGAAAGTCTCGCACATCGCAGATAGCGGACCTTGAGGATCGGTAGCTTGACCCTGCTTCCCCTCCACCTCAGAATGCTGAGATGACCTGAGCCAGCCTGCTTCCGCCTCTGCTACATGGTCCCATCTCAATGGGCTTCTCCCCCCTCCAACCATAAGCCAAATTAGCCTCCCTCATCTCCCCTAGTTGAGTCTGAGGACTGTGCCGCATCAATAAAGGAAAAGTAAGCTAAGGAGCCCGCGTCTGCTTCAGGAGGGGGGGAGAGAAAGGAGGGAGATGGAGGGCGAGGACGGAGAGAAGGTAAAGAGAGGATGGGGAAGGAAGGAAGCTTGCCAAAATACTTCAAAATCAACTGATAAAAACCAAAGATGAAAAGGAAATCTTTTTAAACAAAGTAAGCCTTTTTGTTTCAGCTCTGACAAGTAAAAACTTGAAACCGGCACTCTCATCTGTCCTTAGAAGCTTGATAAACAAGTAAAAAAAATTCTGTGACCCATGAGAAAAAAGTAAACTTGAAAGGAAAAACACCCCAAGCCTTCCCCACCCCACCTCCCATCCTATCCCTTCCCCTCCCTTTCTTGTCCCCCCTCTCCTCACCCCATCCCTCTCCTCCTCACCCCATCACCCATTCTATCCCTTTCCCTCCCTTTTCCCCCTCCCCTCCCCACCCTCCCCTTACTCGCCCAGCCTTGTCCACCCCATACCCCCCATTTTATCCCTTTCCCTCCCTTTCTTCCCCCTCCCCCTCCTATCCCCTATGACAGGAAATGAAAGTCTGCAGGATTACTGTGGCCTGGAGAAATTTCTAGAGACTCTGCTAGGTATGAGAGGGACAGGGAGCCCACACCGCCACAGACTTTCCCACCACAGCCCAGGGCAGGCTTGACGTGGGTCTTGGAGATGTTCTCCTGTGGCCGTGCCCAGTGGCAAGGAAGAACTGCCACCGGGGAATTGGCTCAGAATCACCCCACCTCAGCACCCCCAGTCCAGGGGGAGAAGTCACAAGAGACTTAGGCAGGTAGATTACAGACGCCGATCCGCTTGAGCCCCTTCCCAGACTTTCTGAGCCACGCAGCAGACAGACCAGTGGATGGTCAAAGACATTGATTGACAGCACTGTGGCCAAGAGAAGGATGGGGGGAGCAAGGGAAACTACAGCAAGGAGGACTTGCCCCGCCTGTGGGTGCAGGTCTGCTGACACCCCTCCTCCCCCACCTCATACAACACACTACACCCCACCTGTCCAGGTGCTGAAGAAAGCCTGTTACAGGCGCAGACAAACTGCAGAGAGTTCCTGGGGAGTTCAGAGATAAAAGGGAGATGAAACAGAGACCCTAAAATACCATACAGCTGCCGCCCCCACAGCTACGCAAATACTGAAAAGCACGCCACTCCTAGATTAACACGAAGCCGAACGCTGAAGTGCTATAACAAAGTCTCAGTTCTTTTTTTTTTAACATTTTTTATTATTATTTCCGCTCATACAAATTTAATAGGTACACCGGTTCCCTCCCTCCCTCCTCCTCCCCCCGAACCCCCTGCTCCCCCTCCTCTCACCCCTCCCTCCCCATCTCCCAGTGCCTCCCGCCCCAATTCCCAGAGAGTCTTTTATTGTGCATCCCTGACTCTCCTCTGGGCCCTCCTCAAAGTCTCAGTTCTTATTACTCAGTTTATAGGAGAAAATAAGGCATGCACAGGAGCGAGAAAAGGTGTAAAGATACAAAGTAAGTGTCGAAGTCAGGCTCTGTGTTACATGGATAAGGGATAGGAAGTCATGGAACTTAACAAGCATGTGTCGTCGGTTAAGGGATCTGGGGAGACACTGGACAGGAGGCTAGAAATCCTATGACAATTGAAAGGAAAGGCTAAAATTCAAAAGCACTACAGCAGAAATGAAAAAAAAAATGTTTTCCATTGGCTGTAGAGTAGGTTAGACATGGCTGAAAAAGAATCTGAGTTTGGGATGTGCCTGTGGAGACTCTGACACATGGTCATAAACTGCAGGACAGTTCCTAACATGCAAGAGGAGCCGCCATGCAGAAGAAAGGGAAAGCAGAAAGGAAATCTTCCAAGTAGCAATGACCCAGAAAGTTCCAGAATTAATGACAACCCCAAGCTATGTACCCAGAAAGCCTGGTAAGGACAAAGCATTAATACCAGAGGTGGTTCAAGGCTGCACATGCACGCTGCGTTCCAACTGCTGGAGGTCAAAGACAAGGTCCTTGAAGAAATCAGCAAGAAACCAACACAACCTCAAGGGTGAGAACGGCGCTGTTTCTCATCACAGAGCGCGCGAGCCAGAGATTCGGGAGAAGCATTCAAACGTGGGAAGGAAAAATTTAAAAATCCTAGAATGTTATGTGTAGTGAAATCACCCTGTAAATGGACAAAAGCTTCTGCCAGCAGATCAGCCTGTAAAATGGCTCAGAAACTTGAGTCCATATTTTTAAGAAGCATTGAGGAAAAATACAAGCAACGGGACCAGAAAGAGAGCGCAGCTGTCCAGGCGCCTGCTCACACCCACAGCCTGAGTTCTATCCTCAGGACCCATGTGGTAGAAGGTAAAAGTTGTCCTCGACCCCTACCAGTGTGCCATGGCGTGTTTATGCCCCTTACTTCTTTCTCACACACATATACATGTGCGCACACTCTCTTTCTCTCTCTCTCCCCCTCTCTCATTTCTCCTCTCTCTCCTCTATCTCATTTCTCTTCTTCCTTCTTTCCCCTCTTCTCCTCGTCCTCTCTCCTTTCTCCTGCCTACTCTCTCCTCTCTTCCTCTCCCTTCTCTCTCTTTCTCTGTCCTTTCCCCCTTCCTCTCTCTCTCTTCCTGTCTCCTCTCCTCCCCCTCTCTCTTGCTCTATGTATATATGTGTCTTGTTCTCTGTGTCAAATAAATCAAATTTAAATTTAAAAATAAGCATTCACAAGACAGGCTATATCTGAGGCCATGAAAAAGCCTTAATAATCCCAGAAGGACGGGAGTCATTGATGTTAAAGAACGGTTGGAAACCATTAACAAAGAGCTGGAAAATCCTAAATACCTGACAAGTAGACATGTTTTTCAGCAAGCAGCTAAAAGAGGAGTTCCAAAATCATGATGAAACCCATTTCACTTCATGACTTAGAAAGTACGGTTTGTCAAACATGCTAGAACTCAGGAAAGTCTCAAAAAATGAAATTATGAAGCAAAAATACAAATCACTTGTCAGGATGTGTGTGTGTGTGTCTGTGTGTGTTATGTATGATGTATGTAGTATGTGTGGTGTATATGGTGTGTGTGTATGTCATATGTGTGTGGTGTATATGGTGTGTGTGTATGTCATATGTGTGTGGTGTGTGTGTGTCATATGTGTGTGGTGTATATGGTGTGTGTGTATGTCATATGTGTGTGGTGTGTGTGTGTGTCATATGTGTGTGGTGTATATGGTGTGTGTGTGTGTCATATGTGTGTGGTATATATGGTGTGTGTGTATGTCATATGTGTGTGGTGTATATGGTGTGTGTATATGTCATATGTGTGTGGGGTGTGTGTGTGTGTATGGTGTGTGTGTGTGTCATATGTGTGTGGTGTATGTGTGTGTGTGTGTCATATGTGTGTGGTGTATATGGCGTGTGTATGTCATATGTGTGTGGTGTATATGGTGTGTGTGTCATATGTGTGTGGTGTATGTGTGTGTGTCATATGTGTGTGGTGTATATGGTGTGTGTGTGTGTCATATGTGTGTGGTGTATGTGGTGTGTGTATGTCATATGTGTGTAGTGTATATGGCGTGTGTATATGTCATATGTGTGTGTGGTGTGTGTGTGTGTGTATGGTATGTGTGTGTGACAGAGGGAGAAAGAAGAGAGAGAGAATTGTACATTTCCATGCTTACAAATGTGGTGCTTTTGCTGAAGAGACACATTAATATAAATGCAAACCATTCAGGAAACAGTGTGAGGAAATCAAGAGCTCTATTTTATAGCTTTTCTGTAAATCTAAAAGTGCTTGTAATTAAATGTTTGCTTCATAACAATCAATTAGTTTCTTATTCTTCATTTATTTCGTTTGCAATTAATTTTCTTTCTTTTTCTATTTTCATGTGTACACATGTGGGGTGCATGTGTACATGAGAGTACACATCTGTGGGTGCACAGATGTATGTGTGTGTGTGCGTGTGTGTGCGTGTGTGTGTGTGTGTGCGTGTGTGTGTGCGTGTGTGTGTGTGTGTGTATGTGTGTGTGTAGAACCAAGGTTGATATTTGTAATCATCCTCAGTCACTCCTATACTTTATTTGCTTGAGACCAGATCTCTAACAAGCCCCCGGCTCCCTGGTAAGGTCAGCCTGCCCAGACAACTTGTTCTGGCGATTTGCAGTCTCCACCTTGCACAGCTGGAATTGCGGCTGTCATGTCCCTGGAAGGAGTTTTGCTTGTGTAACAAGCACTTCAACTGCTAAACATCCCCGAACTTCATTTCACACATTCTTTTAAGCTGGTCAATTCTGGAATGTCATAACGAAACCAACACAGGCAGCATACTGCTCATCAGTCAGCTCCCTGGGGGCACAGGGACCAGATTTCCCTCCAGAATGCTCAAGATACAGACTTCACAGCCCAGCAGTCTCATTTCCTGTTTCTAATTTCAGATTTTTATTGGCATGTCCCTTCCAGTTCATGTCTCACATGAGCAAACATTGTTGTTTCTTTCAAGAAATATTTCAACCTGTGCTAATGATGTAAAGAAGAATTGCTGTAAATTTAGATGAACCCTTTGTGACCTTTTGTTTCATTGTTAGCAAGGAATGGCTCATGATGAATCGCCACAAATGGCACGAACACGAGTTGCCACTTTCGTTTATTCACTGAAAACCCAATTAGCTTTCATTTTTTTATTGTAGGGTCAGTTGTTGCTTCGCTCAATGTTTCTCACATTTTATCAAATTGCCATTACAGTGTGGGGTCTGCATTTCCGTTTATATGTGTGAGAAAAATTGAGGAATCAAATTTGGTGAAATTTCTTATTTAGGAAGATTCAGGAAATAGCATCGACAGACACTGCACTGCTCAAACAGGGCATTATATGGGATAAGGCATGACTTCTGCTAGCTATGGATGTTCAAGTAGAATTCTGATTCATTTACTTCTTTCCTCTCCAACATTTATTAAATGTCCTTATCATTCATGCACCTTTGACTGTCTCTTTTTTCCCATATCTCCTGAAATATATACAAATTATATATATTTAATACAACCAATGTGATGTTTTGATAGGAACATATATTGCAAAATGATTGTCACAATCAAGTTAATGAGAACATTCACCACACAGCTACCAATTTACTTCTTTCACTTTCATCTCAGTGTGGTGATAACAATTCAGATCAATACTTGATTCTGAAAAGTATTAAGACATCTACTTCCTGAAGTTATTATGCCAGTGGTCTACAAACATAAATGCATCCTCAGTGTGCGTATGATTATTGGGCATAAGTTATTATCCTTTGAAAACGTCTGTAAATGCTCACATGTCTTTTTTGAAATCTCTGTGATTCACATTTTTTTTCACCATGGTTATAATTACACATGTGATGTTTTTTGTTCTGGTAATGGCTTATTTTCTCAAAGCTTGTCTCCAGCCATGAATATTGTCTGAGCCAAAGATAAGTTATAAAACATGAAAAAAGAAGTTGCACAACAGCTTGTCTTTGAAGTTAAAACATAAAAGTTGGTTTCTATGCTTTCTTTCTCTGCTTGAAAGAATTTTGATGTAAAATACAGAATTTTCTGCCAGGCTTATCCACAGGAAATTCAGAGCCATCAATTTGAATCAGAGCGTGCTTGCTGGAAAGGTTTGCTCACTCCCCAGTGATGGGTGAGGTTTCATCTTTCGTGCACAATTTGCCAATTTCATGAATATCATTTTCCTGCTCTTAGCTTCTGGTCATGGGTTTGGCACGACATATCCTTGCAAACTCTTATCTGCAACACGACTTCAATTTTCCTTTAGTAAGAATGGGAAGAGACTTTATCTGACCTGTTCAAGCTTTATTTTTGGCAAGAATAATTTCCTTGCCCATTTTCAATAGTTAAGTCTAAATACTTAAAAGAGTAGGAAAACACGTGCCCTGGTTTCATCAGTTGTTGCTGCAATAAAATACCTGGAACAGGTGACTTGGGGGATTAAGAGGTTTTGTTTCAGCTCATGAGTCCGGGTTTCGGTCCATCATGGCAAGAGAGTCCCTGTGGCAAGAGCTTGAGATGTAACATGTGAAGCCGAGAGCGGGAACTGGATGGATGCCTGCTCTTTCTCTGCCAGTGCAGGCCACACACCACATGCCTGGGGACGGAGCCAGCCTCGACAGGCACAAGTTGTCGCTTTGACTGAAGCAGCCGGGACCATCTCCTGCAGGTGTGTCCAGAGGCACACCTCCCAGGGTCTCGCTAACCCCTGGACTAACTGCATACCAGGTCTGCAAGTTTGAAGTACGTCATGTTCGATGAGTCTGCTCAGTTCCTGGTTCCCAGATATTTCTAAATTTAGACAGAAATTCCTTTTTGAAGATTTTTTTCTGTTTCCTTTGCAGTGATTCATTTCTTAACTCGGATTCCACGTTTTCTATTTTTGTAAGAAATACATTTTGATATATTAAAATAATCTTACAGTTCCTAGTATGTGATATTTAGGTTCAAAATATACATTAGGCACCTTTTAAAATGTATAAAATTTGAATATATTTGCATAAAATAGAAATTAAATACATGAAGCACATAAGTACTTAAATTCATAAATTAAGATAATATTAAGAATGAATATTTTAAAAATATATCTCTATGTATTATTCCAAAAAGCTCACTTTCTTATAAGATATTTAAATTCCTTTCTCAAATTTAAAGGTCAAACATAAATTGTAATTAATGTTTTTAATTTTTTTAAACCAAAGTGAGATTATTAAAATTGTGACTATAGGGCTGGAGAGATGATGGCTCAGGAGTTAAGACTCTATGTTGAAAAGCAGAAGGTCCTGAGTTCAAGATTCCAGGCCCACATAAAAATGCCAGGCAGAAACAGCTGTCCTGGGTACTTCCAGCCTTGGTTGGTGGAGCCTGAGATATCCCAGAGAGAGGAAAAAAGGAGGTGGAAGCAATCCACGATGATTCCCAAAGTCACCCTTAGTCCTCTATGCATAAGGCCCTCTGATACACACACACACACACACACACACACACACACGCAGGCACCCACACAAGCACACAAAGTGTTCATTATTTTTTAAAATTGTGACTATATGATCTTATGTAATAATAATGCGATTCATGAAAATATTTTTGAAGATAAAGTTAGTCGCAATTACTTGTGGTGCTGCCTTGTCCGGCTCTTGCTGGGCAGCCCCGGCTGTTCAGACCCGCAGAATCCGCAGCTTTGACCTCCTGAGTGCTGCATTTGTCTCAGGTGTGGACTGCCACATACAGTCTCCTAACCTCGAACCTTTTGAAACCATCTGGTTCCCACTGTGAAGAGCTGAAGAGCTGCCGTTCCGTGGGACCCACGCATCTGCCCGAGCCCCCACCACCCTGGGCTCCCCACACTGTGTTTCAAAGTCACAGCAGACGTTGACAGAAGCAGGGCTGTTGCAGTCTCTCAGCAGGTGCTCTGCATTGTTGCTGATAAAGTCACGACAAAGCCGCTTAAGGGAATGAAGGGTTTTACTTTGGCTTACGATAGGTGGTCCTCTTTCTGCATTCTTCATTCATTGAGTAAGTCTCAGATCCTCCCCACATACTTCTGGAACTCTCCATGGTGCTGAAGTTCTGGCTGCCATGCCCAGAGCTTAAGACTCACCAGATCCCCAGAGCTCAAATCTACATCCTCTGAGTGCCTTTCCACCATTTAAACCTTGAGATTATAATTTTATCAATTGCCATGATAAACAAAATTGAAACACATATAAAATGAATCATTAATTCCTCGTATTGTCAATGGAACAATTTTTTATTTTCATTTTTTCTACTTTTATAAGCATATTGAGTATTCATCCCAGCTTCCCTCCCATTCTCTCCCCCTCCCTCCCATTCTCTCTTTTCCCTTCACTATTCCCTCCGACTCCCTCCCACCCTTCCACCTGTGTGCTTCTATGGACTCCAAGGTTCCCTCTGGCCTGTCTACTCCAATGGAACAAAATTATACAGAGGATTTTTCTAACTCAAACTCTGGGCAGCTTATATTTCATCAATCAAACTTCTTGATAAATACAAAGCAATACCAATATCTGAGTTAAAAATCAATGTTTAGGGCTGGGAAGACAGATCGCGTGTTGAAGCATTCACCTTGCAAGGAAATTGACAAGACTTCGGATCCCAAATCCCACGTGAAAATGACAGGTAGTAATGGCCACAGCATGCAATTCTGGCCCTGGAAGGTGGAGAACCAGGGAAGACTCAGAATAAAGCAAAGATTTAGAGCAATCGAGGATGACTCCCAAAGTCCCTAGTGTGCTACCAGCACACACACTAACGTGTCTACTTCTCCACATACCTACACACATGTTATGTACACACCAATGCCTACAACCATACATGCAAAAGAAAACAGTGTTTAATATCAGAGCCCCCTCATCCAATCACACTCAGCAAAAACAGAAAGATCATTTGGTTCTTGATTTGAGACAGTGAACGTGTATGTGATACATCAGCATCCCACCCAAGCCTCTGGATGCCTTCTAATTAGGAAGCCATTGTAGCACCTTCAAATCTGCCCCTCCCAGCATGTCACAGCTGACAGACACCATGCACATTACTGCTCAGAACTGAGCCAAACAGCTGCCTTAGGATCTCAGCAGTGAAGCGTGGTGTGCAAAATGTCACCCCAGTGAATTCCAAACTAGTGGGAAATTTAACATAGATGAACTTCGCTGAAATCTTGGTAGTATGTGGGATTATTAATTTTTCTTATTACTCACAATATCTTCCCTGATTTCTCAATATCTTTTTACAGCATTTGAAGAGTATTTTCAAAGTCCCCTTGGTGTTAATTTAATACCTATGAATTCCCCATGGATATTACAGCAAGGCTGAGAGGATTAAGCACTTCACATTTTATTGCAAAGGCATTGACTCAAAATATATAAAGAAAGGCCTATTATCAGAAGAATAAGTTCCCTGTTCAATGCTCAGCACATATAATGGGTTATTTTAGAAGAGGAAATTATTGTGTTAAGGCATGTCACTATCAATAAAATAATGTATTTAAATGTGATTCAGAGATTAAAAATTCAAGAAAATTAAAAGAACATTCTAATTTCAATAAAACACCATGCTGTATTTATAGAAAACCCTTTTTAACTGAATGAGTGTTCATATAACCTTGAATTTTTTCAGTACTATTCGTTAATATTATGCCAATTAGAAGTGCTATTCTTGGTCTTTTGTACTGGTTGAGACCATTTCTCAGAAGAGCTCAAAGTAAATATGTGTAATTAGAACTAACCGCCCGACCCTCACTGAGGCAAAGGAGAAACAGACGCCTACAGAGAGGTGTGCTCTCCCGCAAAACACACGGAGACCCCGGCAGAGCAGGGCGCTACACACTTACAGGCCAGAGCTGGAGAATATCTGTGCCACTCTACAGCAGACCTTTCCAGAACCGCCTTGTCTGTCCCTTGAGCCGGCTCAAAGCTGCAAGACGACTCACTCAAAGCTTTGAAAAGGATAAAGAAACTTGCTACAGGGGTACTAGATTTGATGGGGGATAGAGAGATGTTGAGTGCCGAGACTTCTGATTGGAATTTCTTTCCTTAACTTGGGCATGATTCCCCTTGATGCCTTGTTGTCCAGCATACGCCCAGCCCACCTCACTTAGAAGTGCCAACACGAATCACCCATGAAGGAGCTCCTTTTTGGAAATACTCTAAAAAGACCTTCTTTAGGCTTCTATCCCCCCAAAGCATGGCTGAAACACAGGAAAGGGCTTACATCCCTAGGGGTTGCTCTGAAAGACAGGAATCGGGAAAAGCTTACGTGGGTAACCCCAGGTATTAAGCAGTGACATTTATCCCTGAAACAAAATGCCTCACAGCCGCAGCATTTCCAGGTGGTCCTGGAGGACGTAACGAGGGCTGGAGATGAATCAAGTGCGAAAGTGCATAAAAATGTAGCATGAAATGATCTCATAAAGAAGTGCAAGAAGCTTAGAAATGAGATATCGCCAGATGTGATCATGGTTTTCTTCTCTCTGTGGAGGGGGAGGGAAAGTGGTTGTATTCTACTGTTCTGTGTATTGTGGTTCTTCTTTCGAGGACGTGCATTTCCCCCCTTTCCTCCTCTTCCCATGGAGTGCCCAGGACCTTACAACGCTTCCTGTCTCAATGACCCTGGCTCTCTGTGTCTTCAGGTTATAAATGCTCAGCAACAGACATTTAGTAGACTGTTGGTTTTTCAAGTTTTTCAAGTTTTCAACCAAAAGGGGGAGCAGGGGGGTAGGGGGGAGGAGGAGGGAGGGAGGGAACCGGTGTACCTATTAAGTTTGTATGAGTGGAAATAATAATAAAAAAGGTTATAAAAAAAAGATATTACTTTTTAAAGCTCTGCAGAAAACCACTGTGGACTAGGCTCAGCCCATCTCTTTTGGATCCATCTTCTGTGCTGTGGATTGGGAAAAGGCGGCCAATCCGATCCTGCAGCTGTGAAGAAGACGGACATACTGGTATATGAAGAAAGGAGGAGTCGTGGGTGCCCAGCAGGTCATGGACATGGTGACTGGTTTTCACAGAGATGAGTAAATAATTTTTCTAGCACAACCTTGACAAAGAAGTTAAACCAACAGTCTACACAATGTCTGTTGCTAAGCGTTTACAACCTGAAAACACAGAGAGCCGAGGTAGTTCAGGAAGCACTTTCTGGTCTTGGGCACCTCATGGAAGGGGGTGTACCCCTGGAAAGAGGAACCAGAAAGGGACAAGCCAAATTCCAGTTTTTCCCAGAGCCAGACCCCAAGGGCCTCGAGACCTTCTAGGACGCGCACAGCCTGGGAACAACCGGCTGAGAGAAAGCCCTGGGGGTTGGATTTCCCATTCCTAGTGCCTCCTGTAGATGTGCTCGCTCTATCATGGCTGAGGTACAGAGCAAGAAACTGTAAGGGACAAAGCTGCTGGGGGCCTGAACTCCAGAGGAAGGATCAGTGCCCCCCCCAGGCTGGAGCGCACCCTTCTTCATGTCTCTGGCTCCTTCACCTCTTTATGAGTCCTGTGGTTCCTTTGATTTGTGCGTGTGGATGCACCCCAGGTGTGAACAGACGCTCCTTAGTTTAGAAAGCCACAGAGCCCTGTAGATAATTAGCAGTTATCCGTTTCCAAGTATTAAATCAAGTTGCCATGCTTTTATCTCTTCCAGATGTGAATGAAGCAAGCGGTTACACGGGGCGCGAGCAGCTCAGTGGGGAGGGGCAGGGCTACTCTGCACTCCAAGATGTCAAGGAAGACAGCTAGTGCGAAATCTTGGAAGAAGCAATGGAGCAGTGGGGAGGGTGGAAAAGAAGCCGGGATCTAGAGGGTCTCTGCACCCGCCCCTCACAGATCCTTCCCTACACTCACCCCAGCACATACCACCAGAATTTTGTCCCGCTGAACACCGGTCTGCTCAGGTCACAGGCAGACTTCCAACCGTCCACACCTCTCATCACATGTGAACTCCTTGTGTGCTAGGACATGGAGTGGGGAGAACGAGGCCCACACCTCTCCATGGCCAGTGGTCGCTCAAAACCAGGAAGGAGGATGTGGTCAGCAACTCCTCAAGCAGTAGCCTGCCCTTTCCAAATGCTGATGCCTTCCATGGTTCACCCGCAGAGTGACATGTTTACAGTGCTAAGGGATGGGGGGTCACCTTGGCGAACAGAGACAGAGAGAGAGAGAGAGAAATGGAGGAGGGGGAGGGAGGAGTAGAGGAGAAGGAAAAGGAGGAAAGGGGGAAGGAGAGGAGGAAGAAGAGAAGAAGGAGGAGGAAGAGGAGAAGGAGGAGAGGAGGAGGGGAAGGGAGAGCAGGAGGGGGAGAACTGCCTGCTTAGAGGGCAGTACCAGGATCTGGTGAGGAATGGAAAACCACTACACTAAGAGTGTCCGTCCAGACAGGTTCACGAGGGAGTTGGGCTGGGTTCTCCATGGGTGTTTTTGTGCCTGTTAACATAGGACCACTGCTCTAGTTAGATGAGATCTGCAAAGACCTTTATCCCAAAAGAACTTGTCTTCTGAGGTCCTGGTTGGTCATGGACTTGTGGGAGAACCCCACCCAACTCATCCCATCATCCCCAGTTATGTAACACTTGAAGGGCGGGCACCAGCTGCAGACACCCCACCCTCCTCTCCTGGCCTCCATGCTGCCTCAAGCTTCCTCCAGCCAATCCCTAGCCTTGAAACTGTGCCTCAAGGAAGCCCCCTTGCATAGCGCTCCCAGGCCCTGAATTTTCCGCCAGACTTCATGAATTAGAGCAGATGGAGAAAACTGAAGCCAGGCCGAGAGTCAAGAGCACAGAGCACAAAGGGGAAACCCTGGCTTTGCACAGGGTTCTCCTGGCCCCTCCTCCTCCCTTCTCCTCCCTTCTACTGCTTAGAAATACAGACCAATTAGCTCTTGCCTTGAGCTTATGCCTCCTTGAACCTTCCAGTGGCATTTACTGGAAGTGCAGAGCTGAGTCACTCACGCTGAATGAAGTTCTGTAATTCTGTCTTCTGTGGTGCAGAACTGGAAATGACCCAGCTTTCCTCTCTAATGGAAGCTGCCCTATAAAACCCTTATTTGTGGTTTCTCTAGAACCTTTTCCACTAAGCTAGAAGACATTAGAATCCAATTTACCAATATCAACGTATTGGCATAATAATGAAAATTAGAACCCTGTATTGACCTCTAAGTACGTATGTTCATGCTTGTAAGTGGAACCTTCTTACCTGGGTCCATTTCTGTCAGTGGGGGTGGCTCTGAGGTATTCGCATGACCAGACTTCAATGGTTGAGCTTCAAGTACATCTTTTGACCACAGTTTGCTCTTAGAAAGCTGAAGTCATCTGAATGGATGGATGAAGCCAAGTGGTGCTTCCTGACACTTGCCGCCCCTCAGAACCAAACCCGAGTTCCAGCAGTTATACCAACTTACAAGACACAGAATGAGGCCACAGCCAGCGCCTCCTTCTGAGACTAACCACAGCCTGGCTGTTCAGACAGCACACATTTGCATCTTCCGACACGTCTGCATCTTAAAACAAATTTTTTAAATGAGAATGTTTTCTGGGTTGCTTCTTACTCATTAGGTACAAGAACAAATGTATGGCCACAATTATAAGTTAATGATGGTGCAGGGTTGATAATCAAGTCTGTAGTAAAGAATGTTCGTGGGGTCCCTTCCTAAAATCTGAGATGGAAGAGATTCCAGTGGTGCATGTTGAAGACAAGAGTCTAATAGAATTATGCTAGGCTAAAAGTCAGGCTATTCCTTGAAACTTTCAGACCAATTGTAGTTGAGTAAACATGTGTCATGTGATCAGTTCCACCAGATCATTTTAGAAAGAGAAATAAGTAGGAAGGCGCTTGAGGAAAAGAAAAACATTTGGAACAAAGGTAAGTTTAAAGACATGAATCACAAGAGATGCAGTAGGTGTGGGTAGAAGAGGGAGAATAAATCAGGAGAGAAACTGTGAACAGTGCAGTAAGAACTGTGGGGGCAATGATGAAGTGGAGAGGGGCTGTTGCAAAGAACTCTCTAGAAGCGAGCGGCATTGCTGCAGCCCTGTCACGTTTGGTGAAGTTTCCATAAAGTGCAGTCACTTGCTTGAGTAGGTGATAAATTCCATGTCAGCCAAGCAAATGGAAAGTCACCTCACTAAAATTGCACTTAGACTAGTGGACAAAGTTAATCAAAGTAGAGTCCTCCTGACCCCAAAGGTGAGCCTGAGGAAGCGGGGCATGAAGAGACTTTATAAGATTTTGGTTAAAAGGACCACAATTCCATGGAGATTAAGAGGTTAAACTCAACCCAGGGGTTGATGGGGGCAGATATGTGACTTGACAGTGGTGACTCTGATGGATGGTATGAACTGTCAACTTGTCGGGACCTGGAGTCACGCGGGAACCAAGCCTCCATGCACATATGTTAGGAGTAAGGTTAGCCTCTGAGAATGCCTGTGAGGGGCTGTCTTGATTGCATGAACCAATGTGAGGGTCTATCTTGACTATGGATAGATGGGTTCATTCCCGGGCAAGGAAGCCTGGGCTGTGTAAAATGGAGAAAGTGAACTGTACACTGTACGTATCCATCACCCTCTACTTCCTGGCTGTGGACGGCGTGACGTGACCAGCTGCTCACGCTCCTCCTGCCTTGATTCCCCACCACGAGGGACTGCGTCTCGACCTGGCAGTCACACAAAAGTCTTTCTCTCTGAAGTTGCTTTTCTCATGTATTTTATCACAGCAAGAGAAAAGCAAGTACAGCAGCGACAATCGTCATGACTTTGCTAACGGCAAACGTGATGATGATGGTGGTGGTGGTGGGGATGGGGATGAGGATGAGAGGATGGAAGTGTAATCATAGTGGCAGTGCTGGTGATGATGGAGATCACAGTGATGATGATGATGATGGCTGAAGATAACAGTGCTGGTGGTGATGATGCCAACCATGATGACTGTAAAGAGGATGGTGTCAGCGATGGTGGTAATGGTTAATAGTAGTGGTGAAAATAATGAAGATAACGGGGGTGAAGAAGGAAAATAGCAGCCAGTATCTCTGAGCACTTAGCTGCGTGCTAGATCCATAATGCCATCACTGAGTTATTGAATTGCACCTTCACTGTGTGGGAGATGAGTCCTTACTCTGTGAGTCTTTGCTCTGTGAGTCCTTGCTGTGTGAGGAGTCTTTGCTCCATGAGTCTTTGCTCTGTGAGTCCTTGCTCTGTGAGTCCTTGTTCTGTGAGTCTTTACTCTGTGAGTCCTTGTTCTGTGAGTCCTTGCTCTGTGAGTCTTTACTCTGTGAGTCCTTGTTCTGTGAGTACTTGCTCTGTGAGTCCTTGTTCTGTGAGTCCTTGCTCTGTGAGTCCTTGTTCTGTGAGTCCTTGCTCTGTGAGTCTTTACTCTGTGAGTCCTTGCTCTGTGAGTCCTTGCTCTGTGAGTCCTTGTTCTGTGAGTCCTTGCTCTGTGAGTCCTTGCTCTGTGAGTGAATCTTTGCTCTGTGATTCCTTGTTCTGTGAGTCCTTACTATGTGAGGACTCCTTGCTCCATGAGTCTTTGCTCTGTGAATCCTTATTCTGTTTTGTAGGTAAGAACAGTTGTCCAGATGCTGAGGAAGAGTGAGGTAGAAGAGACTCAAACCCAGAGTTCCAGTCACTCTTCATTTTGCTAACATGCCCACCCACAGGACACAAACAATATAGGGGAACCAGGGACTTTGCTCTGTTTATGACTCCGGGTTACATTTGTCAGCATAGCAGGAGAATTCACACCAACATCAGGAGCCAAGGAAACTTCCACACCATATCCCCAGGCATTGCGGAGAGAGGGGTGTACTTTCTTGATGGCAACATTCCTACTGGCTGATGTGTCTAACTACTGAACCAGTTCTCTCCATCGTTCCCCTGCCCAGGGAATGAACCAACCATTGTGGAACAGGCCTTTCCACATCCATGGATAATCTCCACAAGTGTGCTCAGAGATTGCCTTAATTAAATGAAATTTCATATTGTAGATCCAGCCCTTAAATTTCAAGGTGATACCATGTATCTATTCAATACATTCAGATGGACCTAATAGTGGAGAATTTTTACTTGTCTGAAAAATAAGAAGTCAGTGACCTTGAGAATAAAGCCTTTGCTTCACAAGCAAAAGGACCTGCGTCCGAACCCCAGAGCACATGCTAAAACACTGAGGCCTGGAATTCTAGCCTGTTACCTGGAGCCTGGGAAACCTCAGAGCAAATAAGGAGTTAGAACAACTCAGGATGGTTCCCAAAATTACCCTTGGACTTTCACAGTCACACACACTCAAGTGCCCTCATACACACACACACACACACACACACACACACACACACACACACACACACACACACACTCTCTCTCTCTCTCTCTCTCTCTCACACACACACACACACACACACTCTCTCTCTCTCTCTCTCTCTGTCACACACACACACACACACACACACACACACACACACATTCAAAACTTTAAAAATAATGTGTCAGTAGCCAATGGGAACATAGTTCTAGAAATCACAGGGCGAGCCCCATTCCTCTGCTGTGAGACCAAGTCCCTGCAGAGAGCCACCGGGACTAAGACCCACGTAAGAACAATGAGAGTGCGTGCTCTTCACTGTGAGGGAGAGCTGTGCCCTGGCCAAACAGCAGAGAAGAGACACAAAGGCAGGAGTGGCACGGGAGAGGGAACGTGCAGGGAACCTTGGGAGAGGTTGCACCAGGCAGAAGGAACAGAAATTCAGTAAAGGCCACAGCACAGCTCCCCATCGCAGTCCACCGTCCTTCCTGTCACTCTTCCGTCCTGAAGGAATCTTCCTAAGACAGGTGCCTCCCACAGCAGGGTTTCCAGACAAAGTACAGGATGTTCCGCTATGCTTGAGTTTCATGTGCGCGTGATAAACAATCATGTCTCTTGCAATGCCGGAAATTAAAATTTGTCTGTGCCTTCTGTCTCTATTTTCAGTGTCTGGCCGTGTGGCCTTCAACAGACCTTTCTCTCTGTTGCTTTTCGTCTTTCTCCATCTTATGAACCAAAAGAAGCCGAGTAACTAGCAATCCACTGTTTCCAAAAGCAGATTCTCCAAGAAGGATCTAGTAAAGATGGGGTTGCAGTTATTCTGCATGCTTGTTGATAAAATCATTACAAGACAGTTTAAGGGAACAAGATTTATTTTCTCCTACAATTGTCTGGTTACAGTTCTTAGTTCAGGGACTGAGGGAAGTGGCCACACCATATCCACTTAACAGCTGAGAGAGGGACAATCCTTACTTGCCAGAGCAACATATCTGGTCAAGTATATACAAGGATGCCAACTTTCTCAAATGGTCTCCTTCATTTTATTCACCTGCTGAGGGACTGATCCCTCCCACCATGGGCTGGGCCTGATCCACCAACTAGACAATCTCTTGAAGGTTCCCTCTGGACGTAACTCAACTACTAAATATCTACAAATGTGCCCAGAACTAGAACTTTCAACTGTTAAATTGACACCTGTATCTAACTATTATACTTCATTCCTTATCAACTTGACACAAAATATAGCACTTTTAAATTATAACTTCAATCCTTGTCCACACAAGTGTTAAATTATCTTATAAAAACATTTAATTTTAATAATTCTAAAAGTCTAAAATTAAAAGTTTTCATGACCCAATTTTAAAATATCAATCATTAAAAGTTCAGTATTAAAATGTTGAAACTGAAAGTCTCTTTAAAAAAATATCCCAAATCTTTTCACCAGAAGAGTCTACCAAGTCAAAATAAATTGAGTACTTTTTGACACAGATAAAATACCAAAATAGAAGTATCGTAACAATGAGAAAGCTTCAAATTAAGACCAAAGCCCAGCAAATCAAATACCACATTCTATACTTCAATGTCCATCTTCTGTTGCTCATCACAGTCGCAGTGGCTCAAAGATTCTGGACAATCCCAGTCCTTCTTTGCAGCTCAAAGTTGTACAAACAGTTTCTGCAGACCACTCACAGCCATACTCAGTGCACCTCCCACGGTTCTGGCATCTCCAGCAATACTATGGGCTTGCCTCTGCAGCTATGCAAGCTTCACCTTCCTTTGCAGGTCTCCAAACCGTGACTTGGTACCAAGCTTCAACTGCTTTTCACGAACTCCTTAATTGTGCATCAAAAGCACTACCTCCTGAGCAATACTGACAAACTCCGCGGTGAGTGAAATGCAGCTTGGTCCACTTGAACCATAGTTGCAGCAACTTTTGCATTTTAACACTGAAAAAGCCCTTTTTCAGGCAGCCAAAACTTTTAAAGTGCATGGACTGGCTTGAGCTTGGGCCTTTGGCCCTGAAGGGATCCAGGCTTTCAAGCCATGGAGTCTCCAAATGGTGGCATCCGTTCCTTTCACGGTACCTGTGCAAAGTGCCAGGTTTTCTTTCACTGATGTTCTTGGTCCAACAGCAGCAGGTGTTCTGCTGCCTGCCCTTTCCGAATCTAAAGCTTCACACCCGTCAGCACAGCTCTCCCCTACCAAGCAAACCAGTCCATCCTCTTTAAGTTCAACTTACAGAATTCCATGTTCCCTTCATCATAAACTGGGCCCACACCATCCACAACTCTCTCAGTATTTCCATTATCCAACTGGCCCACTGAACGCTGCAGAACTGTATTTTTAATACACAGACTCAAAAACTTCAAACATTTCAAAGTTTCTCTAACAAAACCATTTAAAATCCACATAGACAATTTATCAGCAACACCTCACTTCTGGCACCAAATTCTATTGCAGTTACCCTGCATGGTTGTTGATAAAATCATGACAAGACAGCTTAAGGGAATAAGATTTATTTTCTCTTGCAGTTGTCTGGTTACAGTTCTTAGTCCAGCTTGGCAGGAGAGCATGCACCATCACCAAAGGACTGAGGGAACTGGACACACCATCTCCACCCAACAGCTGAGAGAGGGATGATCCTTACTTGCCAGACCAGTATGTCTGGCCAGTTATTCAGAAGAATGCCAACTTTCTCAAACACCTCCCTCCCTTTTATTCACCTGACCGGGGCCTAGTCCCACCACCATGGGCTGGGTCTTCCCCATCAGCTAGACAATCTCCTGCAGGTTGCTCTGGGCTTAACTCTACCACTAATTCTCTACAAAGGTGCCCAGAGCTCAGAGGACACCTGTGCCTGACGATGACAGATGGGCAGCACAGACCCTCAACTGTCAAGTGGACACCCGTGCCTGACGATGACAGATGGGCAGCACAGACTGGTCATCCACCTAATCTCATGAAGAAGTCACCACCAGCTGCCCGGGAGTCTCTGAGTCTGAGGGAGGGAGATGATCAACTTCCCATCATTCATTCACTCATTTGTTCACTCGACAGAGAAAGCGAGGAAGGTCCAGACTCACCACAGCATTTCAGGCCAGAGTGGAGGCGTGTAGAGTTCACATCTGCGATGCCAGTGGAGCGGGAAGTTCTGTTGCCTGGTGATGTCATGCTTAGTGCAACGAGGTAAGAAGCATATCGCATGCCAGCGTTGTGAAGTATCACACTAACATTGCGCACAGCTCATAATAGTTATAAGAATAGTAGGTGAGCTCAGGGTGAGAGTTCAGTGGTTAAAGCACATGCTGTGAAAGAAAAGGATCAGACTTCAGATACCCAAATCCCTTGTAAAGCATCAGGTGGGCGCGGTGATCTGCCTGAAACCCCAGCCTCCATAGACAGAGCCTGAGAATTCCCAAAAGCTGGGCACCAAGACTAGCCCTGGGGATGAACTCTTGGTTAGAGACTCCACCTCTGAACAGCCAGTCAGATGAACAGTCCAGGGTGGTTTCTGATACTGGCCTCTAGCCTCCACTTTCACACACACTCATATACACATGCACCTGCACACACACAAATGCCCATTTACATGTGAAGCATGATATACTCGTGCATGTGCCTCACACATGAACACATAAAATATTGAAAAAAATTAATAGATGAATAATGATGAGTGGCTATGTTATAGGCTTATGCAGTTACATGGCTTCTACTATTAGGGGTCACCATGTTTTCTGTTCTTAGTGGTCACCATCCTTTCTGCTATTGTTAGACAATGTTCTCTGTGCTTAGGAAAGAAGGGCAGCTGTTAAAAGTCCACAGAGCCTCTGCAGCTTGTCCTCTGTGTGTCTTCACTTATAAAGAGCTCATGTGGGGGGCCTGGCTTGTGTCACATAGCTGTACTCTGTGATGCTTGCACCACGGCCGGATCACTTAGCAGTGTGTTTCTGAGACAAAATCCTATCACTAAGGGAAGTCTGACTACTTCTTTGTACTGGCCAACCAATAAAGACCAGGGCATCTCCCGAAAACAAGTGCAATGACTTCACAAAATGCCCTGGATCTTCCATAATGAGACCCCCAGAGTTCCTCAGAGTGTGGCCTTATTTAGAAGTAGGGTCAGGACAGAGTTCAATAAGCTAAACTGAGGCCTGATCGCCTTGGGGCTCGGGCTCCAACCTGAAAGACCAAGCATCCCTAAAGAAGGACTAGGTCAGACGCATCCATGAAAGAAAAATGGCATCAGGACTCAGCAAGAAGGGAGAGTCTCAGTCAAAGGTTTCACAGGCCCAGGAACTACTGAGGTCCCCAGAAAGTGGAAAGAAAGAGGCATGGAGCCAGCCCTCCCTAGGACCCAGCCCTCCCTAGGACCCAGCCCGACTTGAGGAGCTTTCCTTGACCTAAGGCAGCTGGCCCACGGCACTTCGCATCGGCAACTCTAGGGGTGACAGACCCAATCATTTAACAGTGTGACCACTGGGGAGTGTGGAGGAGGAGGAGGGGCCAAGCTATGGATCCATTCCACGGGGCCTCTAGGCATCTCGAAGGCTGGGTCCAAGGAAGCCTCCTTGTCTTGGAAGCCAAATGAAAATAGTGTAAGGCCAGAGATGGCGAGACCCCGTGAGCGCAGGCCAGTGGGCCTCCTCCAGGCGGGGGCTGGGTCACCAGCAAGACCCTCGATCACAAAATCTGGGCCTTGGTGGGGGGCAGAGACGCTGAGCAGCACGGCTTTCCCAGCAGCCGTGCTTCTGAGGCTGACATCTGATGAGATTACGGCGGTGATGCGATTACAGCGGCTCCTCCCAGCAAGCGTTGCAAGCGGAGCTAATAAAGACCAACAGCCGGCTGCACGTGGCGCAGAAGCCCGCCGCCACGCAGACCTCTGCTGAGTGACGCGAATAGTGCAGAAGAGGGGGGGTGCGCAGTCATCTTCCTCCAGCTCCGTCCCGGAGGATGGATGCCCCAATTCTAGAAGTCCCCCTCCTCCGGTGTTTCTTTTCTTTCTGGAAATAGCCCCAGAGTTGAAAAGGACGATGAATTTGGAAGCGACTCGAGGCTCCCGGCGCTCGGCTGCGGTTGCGACACTCAGCAGTCTCCTGGGCTGGAGCCTCCTGGGCTCCCACCGGGGACTCGCTCCAGGCTCTGAGTCAGGACTGTTCTCGGGACCGGGGTCCGTGAGACAGGACAGGGCAGGACAGGACCTGCCCAAGCGAAGGCGCTGGGCGTGCTGAGTACAACCGGGTCAGGTATGAGGGACGGAGGAATGCCGAGTGGCCACTGGAAACAGACTCCTCTTGTCCGGAGGACAGTCGTGGGGCGCTCAGCTGAGCAGCTGGACACCCTATGACCATCTCCTGTGGGGGACGCAAGCACTAGGTGAGACAGACAAAAAGAGAATAGAGAAAAAGAGAAAATGTGTGAGAGAGAGAGAGAATGAGAAAGAGGGAGAGCAAGAGAGGGTGGCAGAGGGAAGAAGGAAAGAGGAAGGATGAAAGAGAAGAAGTCAAAGAGAGGGAGCAAGAAAGATAGGGAGAGAGAGAGAGAGGCACCTAACGGAAGGCAGGCCAGCACGGTGCTCCCACGATGTGAGCATTTCCCACGACAGGAGTAGGAGGTCCCTGGAGGTCCTTGGAGTGCCACCCTGCTTTGTGGTGCATCTCGCTGCGCACAGGGCACCTGGTTGCCTCTGCTGTGACCTTGTCTCATCACAGCCTCTCGTTAGGTTTTCAAGACTGCAAACTCCATGCGCTGACCACACCTAACAAGGGACACGGGTGAGCACGCCGGCACATGTGTGCTGTCCGCCTGGCCCCAGTAAAGATGAAAAGACAGGTTGGAGGGATGTGGCCCGTGGCCAGCTGGACCAGGCACCAGATTCTGCCCAGGCAATGATGATGCCCACGCCGCAGACTCCTGTCTACCCTGCCACCACCTCCTGTGCCCTGACCAAGCTCAGACATCTGCCACAGCTGCGCCCTGGTCTAGCCCTCGCATCTGTGTGGTGATGGTCCTTCAAGTCCATCAATGCTATGCAAACCCGAGGTCCCGGGGAACACAGGACAGAGCCATTTCTGAGTCTTTTCCTCAGTTTTTCTCTTTTCTTAAGCAATGATACGCGATGCAAAATGCACCAGGAATCAGACTAAAGGAGCAGCGCCCCACAGGCCTGGGCTGAAAGGCGTCCTGATTTATGGACAGTCTCGTCCAATGTCAGATAAAGTAGCTCTGTCAATTAGTCATGTGACGAGTTTTAAATCTGCAGCCGCAAACTTGGAAAGTTAAATCTGGATGGTTCTGTTGTGGAATTCGGTTCCATTTCCACTCCGTTCACAGGCACCAAGCAGAGCCACAGCCCACTGGCTCCTTCCACAGCCGCCTCCTCCTGCCCCTGGGACGGAACCCTGGGCCTCAGGGACCTCCAGGGAGCATCGTGGCGCTGTTCTCAGGGCTGCTCTGGGACTACTTCCGGTCCTGCGGGTGGCGGGGAGGAAGCCCTGCTCTGCTCAAGCCCCCTGCATCATGCAGAAGGATCCACAGAGGTACCTGCGACTCTGCACTTCCTCATGTGCTCCCTTGTGGGTGGTCCATGCTTTCCACTGACTCCTTGTGGAGCAAAGGTGGGGAGGGGGCAGGGTAGAGGTGGGTCCATCGCAAAAGGCAGGGCAGCCTCTTGGTTACTCTGTTCAAGCCCTTTCTCTGCTCGTTGTTCACACAAACGCAGTCTGCTGCACACTGACAAAAGAGGGGGAGCAGCAGAGATGCGGGGGAGGAGGCAGCGGTGACAGAGGTAGGTAAACAGATCAGTGTAAACCAGCGGAGACACCCAGAGCGCTCAGCTGCTCAGAATAAAGCTATCTCCACGCCCCCAGGGATTATTCTAGAGAAAATGACCTGAAAACATGGCTGAGCGCCATCCACATGATGGGCCCTCGGCGATCACTGTTGCGACGTCTCCAGATCTCTGTCGACCTGGCACTTTCCTAAATTGAAGGAGGAGGGTTCTACGGAGGCGGTGGGACAGATAAGCAGCCTGCAGCCTGCTCTCTGGAGTTCTCAGACCTTCTTCCCCTCCCTTCAGACTTCAACCTGCTTGCAGAAACATGGAGTAGAGAGATGGCTCAGGGGTTAAGACTCTGCCTCTCAAGCAGAAAGTCCTGAGTTCAGATCCTAAGTCCCATGTAAAAATGCTGGGGGCCTGCGTTACTGTCCCTGATGGGCAGAGCCTGGAAATCCCAGAGCGAAACAAAAAGGAGGTAGGAGCAATCCAGGATGATTCCCCAAGTCACCCTTGGTCCTCCACAGGGACGCACAGTGCCCTTTGATATATACACACACACACACACACAAATAAACAAACAAACAAATAAATAAATAAATAAATAAATAAATAAAACAAAGTTAGAAACATGTAGTGGGCCTGCCAGGAAATATCCATCCAATGCCTGTGTTTTAATACATGGCCTTTTGGTTGAGCTTGGAAACTCCATCCTATGCCCAAGCAGGGAACCTGGAACCCTCAGAAATGCCCCCGGATACCACACTTCCTGACTCTCCTGGGAGACCTTCGGCAGCGTGTCTCTGTCAGCCCAACACAGGACTCCATTTGCACTTGTGAAATCATCACTGTACTATTATCTTTCTAAATTTACAACCTCTCTCTTTGTTCCTCCGTATTCATAGAAAGAATGAAGCAATTTCAATATCGCTGTAAATTCTCTGGCCTCACAGAAGGGTTTAATCAAGCCGCCTCCATCTGTTCGTTCTCCCAAGATGGTAACAAAAGCATTTTCTGCCTTCAAGAAATAACACTGAGAGCAGGGAAGTCCTACATAAATGTAAAACCCGCATCGATTGCTCTGTACTTGCCAGAAAGTTCTCAGAGTTGTGTTCAGTGACTTTTAGGGGTGAAGCAGCTCTCAAAACCAGGATTCCAAAAGAGGGGCACTTGCTCATGGAGGGGCACTTGCAGTCACCTTTCTCCTCCACCTGCCAGTGAGGTCTGCAGCCATCTCTCTCCTCCATCTGTCTCCAGAGCTCATTCTGATAAGAACATTGCCTCCCCGGTAAGAGGCAGGCATCATAAGGAAGTGGCACGCCTGCCTGCCACAGCGGCTCTGGAAGAAAGCCAGTTCTCACAAGATCCAGGGATGTGTCCGTGGAAAACACATCCCCCCAGCTCTCAATCCACAGGCCGAAGACCCATTCTGAGCACAGGCCCCTCCGTCAAGCGCCTCGTATGCGCCCCTCCCATTCAAGCACCCTAGCCCAGTTGACTATGCTGCTGGACGAAAGCAGCGAAAGAAAAGGTTTGTTCTGGCTCACAGGTCAAGGTAGACTTGTCTCGGTGGGAAGTCCAAGGGTGCTATCCCCAGGCAGCTGCTCACACTGTGTGCAGCCAGGAAACAGAGAACGATGGAAGCCGGTGCAGCCCAGGGAGACGCACTCACTCCCGGGGGGGGGTATCCCACCTCCGTTATTAACCCCAAGGCTCATAATTCCCCACAGGTGAATCCAGTCCATCAAGCTGGACCATCACAAGAGCCAACAACTTCCAGGGCCCCAACACAGAAGCGATCTAGAGGTGGGAGACAGGTGAAAGTATGTATGCTTCCAGTGAAATCTTATTCTGCATTCTGGAAAAGTCATGTAGTATTTGGATCCAAATTGTTCCCAATCCTTGTTCTCCTCCAAAACGCCTAGGTTTTCCCTTTGAGCAATAACATGCACACTCTATTATCCAAAGAGAAAGTAGTTCCCCATTTATCCCTTGTTACAATTAGTCTGATGTTCCCTGAAAATCCACACATTGGAATGCTACCCCCTGAGGCCATTGTGAGGTCCTAAGGGTGGACATCAGTGATACCAGGGGTCTTGTAGAAGGGCATCTGTCCACTAGGAAGTGGCCCTCACTGACCATGAAGCGCTTCTGCTCCTTGGACTTCTAGACTCTGGAACGCTGAGAAATAAGTCTCCATTACCTGAAAGTCACCTGACAGATGGCATTGCAATATAGCAACCTGAACGGGCCAATCCACGCCTACTTTTATTTACTGCTGTGGCAATGCTGTTTTTTCTGGCTGTTAGATACCAGCCGCAAGAAGAAATGGGCAATTTTATCTGTGAAAACTTGACTATGCCTCGATCTCTGATACACACATCGAACTAAAAGATGCCAAGACACACTGACAGCAGACATCCTGTGGCCAGAGGTGAAGGTGGCCACTAGCTGAAC
Source organism: Typhlomys cinereus (assembly GCA_023101885.1). Taxonomy (NCBI): domain Eukaryota; kingdom Metazoa; phylum Chordata; class Mammalia; order Rodentia; family Platacanthomyidae; genus Typhlomys; species Typhlomys cinereus. The sequence continues at coordinate 1,314,804 of JALPQD010000436.1, read as the reverse complement.
TTTCTTATCTCTGTGGGAGCGCATCTTCCACTTCTGGCAATGGAAGAGAGAGTCTCTTTCTTTAATCCTGATGTGTCCTAACCTCTGCAGCCGGTCTGCCTTCCTCTGGTTGAGCAGAATGCACAGGCCCCTGTGACAGATGGCGGCACTGGTCCAGGCCGCTCTGGTCACAGAGCAGTGGAGGGCGTTGTGTTTGCCGATGGGCAGGAGTGACTCGCTAGTGGGGGAGGCATGGAAGGCTCGCACACACACAGCTGGTCTTGACGGAAGACAAGAGGAGCCCGCGTGGTGGGCACAGCGACTGCTACCCATCACGCCCCCTGGTGGACCCTGTGAAGACCCCACAGACACCTGTCCCGGCTGGTCACTACAGTTCCAGGATGGATATTCCAGAGCATCGCATTCTCCTTATCGCCAATCACACAGAAAGTGTGGGTGAATGCCTGTGTCTACCTCATGGACAAAATGCACAGCTTACGCCCCAGCACAGAAGACTTCTAGGCTCAGGCAACCTGGACTACGGATCTCCGGTTGCCCAAGAAGAAAACATCACACCAGCTGCACTCTATTTAAACAAACCCACTGCAAGACAGAATTTCACACCATAACCTGAGCACTCAGTTTGCACACATATTCCTCCGGTATTTGTGTGTTTGCCTGCTCTCTCTCTCTCTCTCTCTCTCTCTCTCTCTCTCTCTCTCTCATCACAACAAAGCACTTTACACATCTACTGCTTGGGGGAGAAAGCATGGCCCATTTAACAACTTGATTTCTTCCATGGCTGTGCAATTTCTTTGTAGTTTATGAACAATTTTTGTCCACGGGGATTGCAGCAAATATTGGGTGCATTATAATCAGATGAATAGAGCCAGGGTTAGGAAACAAATCCTTTGAGTTATTTCCTCGGCTTCATCACAGACCTTGTGATTTTGAACAATCTGTGAGTCTGTTGTGGCTAAAGGTCAAACTAATCTCTAGTGAAGAGGAAGAAAGGAGAATTCAGAAACTGCAGTTGGCATTATTGTTGCTTCCTAAATCGAATTATGGGAATAAATGGACTTGTCCCCAAGGGTGGTGCAGCCTCACACGTTGAATGAAAGACACATGATTTCACTTTGAATGGCGTGTGAGTCAGCCTGGGCTGCCATATCAAGAATTATGAATTGGACTGAACTGGCATAAATGCATTTCTCCCCTTCTGAGGTGACAAAGTCCAAGCTCAGGGTATGGCATGGCCAGGCACTGGTGAGGGTCTCTGACTCACAGACAAGCCAGCTCCCAGCCGTATCTTCATGGCCGTCCTTGTGCACATGACAAAAGAGGGAATCTTCTCCCTCCCGAAAGGCCGGCACAGCTAGCACATCAGAATCCTATTCTTAGGTCCTTGCTTATCCTTTTACCTTAGAACTGTGGCTTTGAGTATAGAGTCAAGATAGGGATTAGACCTCCAAAATGGGAATATGGAGGACACAGGAAAAGACCACAGAAACCCAAAGTTGAACTCAAAGCTCCAGGCATCAGTTTACATATGTGTATGTTGATATCAGGGAAGGGACTGTAGCAGTTTGCCTACATGGTTGCTGATAAATCACCTTCATACGGTTTAAGGGAACAAGGGGATTATTTTCTTATGAGAGTCTGGTTACAGTCTGTAGTCCAGCTTGACGGGAGAGCACACACCAACACCAGGGCTAAGGGAACTGGCCACACCGTCACCACATAACAGCTGAGAAAGGGACAATCCTTACTTGCCAGACCAGCATGTCTGACCAAGTGTACACAGGATGCTGACTCTCTCAACCAGCTGTCTGTATTTTATTCCAGGACCTAATGCTACCCACCATGGGCTGGGCCATCCTCATCAGCTAGACAATCTCCTGCAGGTTTGCTCTGGGCTTAACTCAACCACTAATTCTCCACAAATGTGCCCAGAGCTCAAACCCTCAACAGTCAAGATGACACCTGTGCCTAACTAGGACAGGGAGCAACTAGACAGGAGCCAGAGGACTCCTGGGGGGATGACCTGCAATGTGGCGCAGTCAGGAGCATGGGGAGGGGCCCAACAGGCTCGCTACAATCGCAGAGCTGGGTGGGTTGGTATCAGAAGAGGGCAGAGTCACCGAGCGTGAGGACGGTGGGGCTGGGCGCTCTGCAGGGCTGGCCTGGGAGCCGAAACGGACCACCAAGAACTCAGAGCCCCTGAAACCCTGGGCCGTCTCCTGAGAACTGAGCCTTGGACTATTCCCGAAGTCCTGTGGGAAGCATGGGGGGAAAAACATGTGATGTGAGGGGACATTTTATTGTATTTTTATGCTTCATTTCATAACGTTCGTTTCACTATGAAATGCCTCCTTGTTCATGCTTTTCATGCATTGACACTCCAAACCTCTCACATAACCAAAAACATAAGCATCCGGCACAAACAAGAATGTAATCAGTTAAGTGTCCAGTGTAGTGACCATCAATGGGGATTAAATATTTGGATACAGCTTGTCTACAATATGGATCTTTGGGTCAAAGTAGCCATTGTTGTGATTCTACGCAAGCTGAGTGTTATTACACCCATAAAATTGATAACCACGTGACTGACTCCTCTCTTCATCAAAAGTAAGGCAGTCAGAGTTTTGATTCTTGCAATAAGACATCTTACAAATGTTAAGTATTTCATGATTCACTAATATGGAAATGAAAATGTAAGTCTTTCCTCCTAACTTTGGGCGGCTGCCAAAAGCTATCATAATTAGGGCACTAATGTCATGGAGCTGTCATAAGCAAAGAGATTGTTGAGAATGGAATCCCAACATGTATTGGGAGCCCCATGACTCACCTCGCTGCCTGTGGAATCCAGGAACCAGGACACTGATGTTGGGGAGAAAGAGGAAGAGGACTACGGAAAACATCTAACTAAGTTGATATATATAGCTTTAGAAGAAAAGGTCATTATGTAGCTGCAGGGCTGCTGCAAATTATTGAAGAAGTAATACCAAAATCTCAAGTAATACCACATGTCCACCATGGCTGGCATTGTGACTGCCTTCTGGGAAAACGAGATGAGAGGCGGCTTCATTTCTCCAGAGAATGACTAGTGCTCTGGCTGTGAAATCACCTACGGGGGAGGGAGGTCTCAATCACAGTAATGAGGATGGATGATGTCATTGAGGCCATGCCTCAGACACAGACACCAAGCAGACATGTCTTCTTTACTGCACAGCAGTAAGTGGGAGACACTGACCAAAAAGGAGGAGGAGAAAGAAGAGGAAGAGGGGAAGACAATGAGGGGAAGAAGGGGGAAGACAGGAAGGAAAGGAAAAGGAGGAAGAAAAATCTATATGAGCGGCTTCTTTTTTAATTAAGAAAAGCTTCACAGAGTTGTCCAGTGGGGGTAGAAGCGCGGCTCCCTGAAAATCGGGTTACCTAATCTCAAACAACGGAATGTCACAGAGAAAATTAAATGACCTTTCAATCATGGAAAGCAAACATCTGAGCACGTTGGAAGAGTCTGGGCAGCGGCAGCTCTCTACAGGGTGATCCAGAGGGTCCCGGATGCTTCCCGCACAGCCAGGACTGGGGGGAGATACCCAAGCCGCTCGCACCATCCGATCCTGCCCCTGACTTCAAACTGCCCTTCCTTGCTGCAAGACAGCACAGGCCAGATCAACCTTCCAGCAGGAGAGCATTGCTCAGCTCTGCACATGAGTCCTAGTGCTTGGCCCCCAGGACTGGATGACACTCGAGGTGCACGTCAGCTTGCAGGTCTCTCCGTGAGCAGGAAGCCTATGATGTCACTATGGAGAAGACGTGAGAACCACCGGGAGGAGCAGAAGGTCCCGGCTGGAGCTGGCAACCCAGGGAAAGGTCCAAGACGGTGGCTTTGCAGGATCCTGAGTGCTACATTACCTCTGGTAACACAAGTGCTCAACCCGGCACTGTAAACTATCTAGCCCTAACTCCTTCTGATTCCAGGTGCTCAGCACACAAGCAGTACTGACCGTGGACAGAGGTGTTCTGATGTTTCAAACTATAACTCCCAGGCTCTGCCAGCTCTCTCTGAGTTTACTCTGAAATTAAGCAACCAGAGTGAGCTTGGATTTAGCAGTCTACCTTAAGTGGGAGAGCCAACTCTTCGAGTCTTGTTGGCCGAGAGCAATGCCCCCTTCAAGGCCCACCATGGCTTCCTCAGTGGGGCACTCTTTATACCAGTCCACAGCAAGACAGTCAGTGGACAAGTGATTCTCTATTGCTCAACACAATCCTGTCTCTTTGCCTTCTCCCTGGAATTTCAATTGGTCTGAGCATCAGTTAATGATCCTTTCTTATCCATTTGATTAAAACAGAGAGTTGCTGAGGCAGTAGCAAATTGGATTTTTTCCCCTTGGCCTCTAACTCACTGCAGTAATGAAGCCCATGACTTCCAACCTCTCTTGGAGGAGCCAGTGTGCAAAGCGTGAGAGCCAGGAAGCCATTCATCTCATGCTAGCTCCCCTTCCTAAGGAAGCCCCCCCGGCCAGCCTCTGTAGAACACATGGTTGGCAGAGGGGAAACCCGGGGCCTTTGCTGGCAGTATTCTTGCAGGTGACAGGGAAATCATTTATAATACAACTTCATTCCTCTAAAAGCAGCTGCAGCTTTTATTGCTTGGATGAAATCACATCCCACATACTAATTTAATAAGCTTCTCCAAGCATCCAGAAGAAGGCTATGTTTATATGCCACTGGCCAGAACACTGAATAATTTCTATCTAAAACCCTGGGGATAGAGCACAGCAGAGATTAAAAACAAGAGAAAGTCGCTCCAGTTCACACTCTGATTAAACTTTACAGATGCTACTTATCACAACATTGCATTGTAAAAAATTCAATAGTAAGGTGAACATCCCATCCTTCATCATTCACTTATACAAAGATCACGAGTTCTCATAACCTTTGCTAGGTCTTTTTCTCTTATCTCATACCCCCTTTGGTTCTGAGATGACCAGTGGTAAACAAACACCGTCTCTGCTGAGCTTAGCACCAAACCCTCTAGTGAGGGTGTTTTGCAGTTCTCAGTCTCAGATGAGCAGAGTGATCTTTCCCAGGGTAGCAATTACTCATACCTATTGCTGTGAGAGAGCACCCAAAGTCAAACAACTTAAGGGAGAAAGGGAGATTTGTTCAGCTTACAGTTCCATATGGGATAAACAGTCTTTCATGAAAGAGGCGACATGGCTGGTGGCTGAAACTAGAGGCAGGCTAATATCCTGGAGGCTCAGAGCTGTAGAGAGTCTCTCTTCTTCTAAGTCTTCTGTTCTACGGTTCCTTTTATCTGTCTGCTACTGGGAGGTTCCAATGAGATCTAGGGAGGTTCTAATCAGACCTAGGGAGGTTCTAATCAGATCCAGGGCTGGTTTTTATATTGTGAATGTACTGAGATTATCCAGATCAGTACAGATTCTCTCTTACCAGGAGAAAAGAAGTCAGATGGTAAAGAATTAGAGAAGAACCTCATTGTCAGCTGCAAGACTCTTATTGCTTGTTTTCTAAAAGAATTAAATGCGCTCCTACGCCTGATGGGGCATGCATTTGTTTAACAAGAATGCATCATCTTCTCCCACGCAACTGACATGGGGGATACAGGTACACACCAAGCAGACAAGTCTGCATGCTCACAGGATTTTCCCTGTGTTATAGACAGTACCTGTGAAGTTAGCCCAGCAGCTCTGTCACACTGGAGGATAGATGAAGGGAGGGTCACACGGCCTGTCCTCAGTGACCACCAATTTCAGCACTGTGGAGCTGGACAGCGCCCGACCCCCGCATCAAATGTTCCTGCCAAGCCTCCAGCCACAACCAATCCTTTTACTTCATAGAATGTCCTTATTGGGTCCAGGAATTCAATCATTTGAGTCACAGATCACCATCAAACGCAGTTAATGGTACCACCAAACATGCAACCAGGCCCAGGGAAGCCCCTAGTACAGGAACACCTTCCCACCAGTCCCTCTGCCTGGACTGAGAAGTCCTCAGACTGAAGCATCACCCCCTTCTCTCCGGGCAGGTATGCATGTGCCCATTACTAATGGCTCTCCGTCCCTCAGCTTGTCTCCTCAGCTGTATCATACCCAATGCATGTGCAAACATCCATAAGGACCTGTGTGCCTCGTGCATCTGCAAAGACCTGTGTCCCTCATGCATCTGAAAGGACCTGTGTGCCTCACGCATCCGCATGGACCTGTGTGCCTCATGCATCCACGTGGACCTGTGTGCCTCATGCATCTGCATGTACCTGTATTCCTCATGCATCTTCATAGACTGTGTGCCTCATGCATCTGAAAGGACCTGTGTGCTTCATGCATCTTCATAGACCTGTGTGTCTCATGCATCTTCATAGACCTGTGTGTCTCATGCATCCGCATGGACTTATGCCTCATGCTCTTGGAACTTGGGCTCAAAGGGAGTGACTGTGCCATGTTTAATAAATGCCTTGTCTCTGAGCTACAAGTGTTGCATCTTCTGTTAGCATTCATGAAATCATGATGCACTGACTCTGAGCTTGTAATAAGACCAAATCTCAGACCTCCTCGGTTCATGATGCTCTTGGGAGACAATTACTGCCTTGAGAGACAACCTGCCAATGATCACAACCTGGAATGCAGATGTGCTAAAAAGGGGTTTGTAGAAGCCAAAGAAGGGCTCTAAGCCCAAGGCAACTCCGCTAGTCTCACGTGCATGGTTGACTGAGAATGTAGATTGCCACAGGCCTCATGGGACCAAGGATCAATCCCCCAGCATAGGAAGAGAATTCTGTTATGATTCACTGCAAAGCAGTAAGAAGCCAGACAGAACTGAAGTTTTGGCTGCCGTGTGTGACTATATTAGGCTCTGGATCCCATCAAAACAATCCAATAACTCAATGCCATATTCCTGGCTCCAGTGCATTTTTTTCCAACAGGCATCTGTTCTCATTTGAACCAGGCAGAAGGAATTGGACAAGGCAAGCTCGCCCTGGGGGCATTGCTAGCTGCAGCCACCACAGGTTCACATTAGATAAGAGAGGAGGGGGAAATGACCCTGAGCCCACCTCAAGAACTCACAGATCAGATGCCAAGACATCATTCATTCTTCAAGACCAACAAAGCCCATCTGCAATGACAGAACAGAGAATCCAGAGAGCCTGATGCCACCGTGCCCAGCGGGCCTTACCACTGACAATAGGTCCTGAGGCCACAGTGCCCAGCGGGCCTCACCACTGACAATAGGTCCACAGTGCCCAGTGGGCCTCACCACTGACAATAGGTCCTGATGCCATGGTGCCCAGCGGGCCTCACCACTGACAATAGGTCCACGGTGCCCAGCGGGCCTCACCACTGACAATAGGTCCACAGTGCCCAGCGGGCCTCACCACTGACAATAGGTCCACGGTGCCCAGCGGGCCTCACCTGACAATAGGTCCACAGTGCCACAGTGCCCAGCGGGCCTCACCACTGACAATAGGTCCACAGTGCCACAGTGCCCAGCGGGCCTCACCACTGACAATAGGTCCACAGTGCCCAGCGGGCCTCACCACTGACAATAGGTCCACAGTGCCCAGCGGGCCTCACCACTGACAATAGGTCCACAGTGCCCAGCGGGCCTCACCACTGACAATAGGTCCACAGTGCCCAGCGGGCCTCACCACTGACAATAGGTCCACAGTGCCACAGTGCCCAGCGGGCCTCACCACTGACAATAGGTCTAAACGCTAGTGTGGCATCAGCTTGCTCATCAACCCTGCCTAGCAGCCAAGAGTAAAAGCCAGGGCTCAGGTTCAAGGGTACCTTCTAATCTTCATATGAAAGGAAGCATGGGTCATATTTTATAGCTGAAATTGGCTGTGTGACATAATGTGAGAATGCACATTGCTTCAAAGAGATCTATAATATATTCCCAAGCAGAGTTCGGCAAACTAGAGACCAAGGACCAAATGTGGCCAGCGCACTCATGTCCCCACAGCCTGCACCGCATTCCTGCTGTGGTGGCAGAGCCAAGCAGTGGCAGGGGAAGAGCTGTTCTCCGGCTCTTTGCAGAAGCAGCTTGCTAGCCCGTCACCTCATGATCAGACCTGTGCAGCCCTAAACTCCTGGGCTGCAGAGCTCCAGGTGCTACACATCTGTCCCGGGAGACAAGAGAGGCACAGAAAGGCAGAGACTCACCCCAGTGGTGATCGATCGTGTCTGTGTTGCCCCAGGGAGCGGCCGGTTGGCAGAGCCTGCCTCTAAGGCACTGAGACTTAAGAAGCAGCGTTTCGATGAAGGGCAGAGCCAGGAACAGTTAGTCAGGTTGCAGCCTTCCCTGTAAGAAAGAAACACTCTCGAGTGTGTGTCTACACCTGGATGGACGCCACGCGACAGAAGCAAGGACTCTTGGGAGAAACAAGGAGACCCGCAGAGAAACCAGGCATGTCTAAAGGAAATGTGACCCCTCTGGAATTCCCTTCTTATCTTTGACCCTCTCTGCCCGGGTCAGAACCTCCCAGCTGACACTAAATGAGGCCACATCCCTCACGGTGACTCCCAGAAATAAATCATGGAAGTTCGTGGACATGATGCCTTCAGAAGACTCACTCTGCATTTCTAAGGCTCTGAGAAGTCCCACAGCTAATAATCTCCTTAGGCTCAGGGTTTCCAAACAAGTTTATCCACAGGAACGTGAACCTTTCCACTGGCGACTGTACCACATGACTTGGCAGTGATGTCCAGCGTCACCTCTGAGACCTGAAGCTGCTGTCCCTGAGGTCACCCCTTGCCCTGGAGCTATTCTTGAAGCGACCCTCTGAGAATGTGGCATTTCAGACCGCTTCACTCCACTTACAAACAAAGCAAACCCCTTGAGCACCCCGTTCCTCAGTGTGTCCCTCACAGCAGTTCATGGAGAGTGGGAATAAGGAGAACTGGAAGGTGGCGCGGATGCCCACAGGACCCCTCCTAATGGAGGGGCATTGCGAAGATGCTCTGAGTTCCAAACACCCTTCTGTTGGAAGATGGAGAATGTTTGTAGCAGCCAAGCACTGAGCTGTGGCAGCTCTGGCAGGAAGCCACGCCTCCTCCAGGACACGGCTCCCTTAGCATCCTCACCAGGGCCAGATTGATCACCTGTCACCAGCCCGAAGTGACAGAGGCAATGAGAATCTCCATGTAGACAGGAGCAAGGGTGGCCCGGTGTCCTGGCTGCAGTGGATGGGCGCACCTGTCACTGCAGGAGCTGACTCCGGCCTTCTTTCCCAGGGCCGCTATCGCATATCATTGCTCTGAGGTCACAGGCGCAGGCGTTACATCCTGCATGATTGCTGCAGCTTCTCTTCCGTGGTGAGATAACACTCAGACCTAGACGCTTAGGAGAGAGAGGGATTGATATAGGAGAGAGGGATTATTATAGGAGAGAGGGATTATTATAGGAGAGATGTAGGAGCGAGTAGTATAGGAGAGAGGGATTATTATAGGAGAGAGGGATGTTATAGAAGAGGGATTGTTATAGGAGAGAGGTTATAGAGAGGAGTTATTATAGGAGAGAGAGGATTATTATAGAGAGGGGTTATTATATAGATAGGGTTTTATAGGAGCGCGCTGGATTATTATCGGAGAGCGGGGTTCTCTAGGAGGCGCGGTCTTCTTAGGGTTCGAGCTGGCGTTATTCTCGGAGCGCGGGCTTTCTCGGAGCGCGGGATGCGTCTCCGGGCGCGCGGGCTTCTTCTACGCGCTCTTCTTCTCGGGGGGGGTTCGGCTAGGCGCGCGGGCTTCTTCTCGGACGCGCGGGATTCTTCTTTGGCTTCCGGTTGTGGGGCGTTGCGCTCCTTCGGGAGAGACTGGGTCCCCGCCGCCTGGGGGGGTGGCTGCAGCAGGCCACCAGAGGAAGTCAGCCAAACAGGAAGTGGGGCGGGGTTCTGAAACCTCATGCCCAGTCCCTGGGATGTACTTCCATGAGGGCCCTGGCTCCTGAGGAAGCTTCTGGACAATCCCATAGACTGGGGACAGGTAGTTAGACAAGAGAGACTGTGGGAAACAATTCGCGTCCAAATCAGGACACCCGTGTAAGGGCCCAATCTCGTAACACCAGTGGCAGTGTGAGCCCCTCCAGCAGCTGCACGGGAGGGGTGCAGTGTCCTCAGGGAGGCCCATATGAAGCAGCAAAGTCTAGAGAAAAAGTCTGCGTTTGTCAGAGGACCCAACCGGCCCTGCTAGTGACGCCCATCTCCTGGGAAAGCATCTTTTTAAAAATCCTGGCTCCAGGACACTTTCATGGCTATTAGTTTTGCCAGAAGAAGTAAAAACTTTATGGAAAACCATTTCCTTCAATCTTCAGAGTCTAGTGATTCTCTCCAAGTTCCGACATTGCTCTCCAAAAACCTGAGGTGAAGGAAGGAACATGAAGCCAGCTCTGCCGAGGGGACCATTATGCTGGCCAGCGAGCGCAGCACGAGAAGAGGCGCTGCTGATATTACGGATGAGGAGCCAAGACTCCAATTGAAGACGGGGGGTGTGGCAAGTGCTTGAAACACAGAGAATTCGGGATTGCTGCGACTCCTCTGAGATGCTGTCGCCTCGACGTCCTGGGACAGAGAGAACGTATCCCGAGTCCTCTCCTCTTCAGTCGCTCAGCCTCTATGGTGCAATGATGCTCTCCAGAACCCCATGTGGTGCTCCTCTAACATGCACGCATTAAACAGATGCATTGCCAAAAAGAAAATGCCTGTCAACTGCAAAATCCAAGGCCTGTGCGAACTTGATGGGGACGCTCACAGCACCGAGCGGTCACCACACTCTCGTTGTCTGCTGGGTCATCCCTAGGGTGGGAAGCAGCCCTTGGCGAGGATTCAGCAGAGTGACTGCAGGAAGGACAGTGAGACATGAACTGGGATCTCATGAGGCAGTGGCTACTGGCTCCCTTCCACAGAGAAGTCATGATTTACTATTTCAGGGCCTGCAGAAAGAGGCACAAGACATAGTCACACAGAATGAAGACTGGTCAGCCGCTTTCTATTGCAGATAGATATCCCAGATGATATCATTGCTAGGTAGAAAGAACCACTGTGCACATCGCGCATGAGGACCAGCGCCTCGGAGATGGTCAGACGGGAATTGAGTGATGATACCTGCTCCAGCTAGCGAGGAGCCTGCTGGCTTTCCTCAAGTGGTGACAAAGCAGATAATTGAGTCATTTTTATGTTACGAGTTTTGGGGCTTCTCATACTGTGCCTGTTTCTTTTAATGACAGTTATCAAAAGTCACTTTTAAGAAACGGCTCTGAAATTGAATAGAAAACCGTCTCACGCATTTACTTTCCCTGTTTCTCTGAAATTCAAATGAGACACGCGTGGCAGGTGCTGAGCGCTCATGCCCACGCTGAGAAAACTTGTTTCAGACCCCGTCATCAGCACAAGGGGGGCCTGAGTCAGGTCCTGGGGGACAGAGAGCAAATGCACCCCATGAGCATGGGATTGGGACGCCTGCATCCTTGAGCACCTCACTCTAGACACGGACCCCTGTCCCCAGAGTCAGGGAGAGGCCAAGGCAGCCACAGGCTGGAGCAGGGGCATCTCAGCGCAGCAGGAGGAGTCCTGCACTCACTGACAAGAGCCTCCACATCCTTTAGAAACCAGTTGGCGGGCAATGCAGAGGCTGGTTCAGGGCCCAGAAGCCTGGTGGGTTTGTCGGAGTCCAGAACTGGTCTCGCCTCTCAGGAGGAATCGAGACCACACAGCAGCACTGCTCCAAGTCTCAGAGAACCTGGGCTGGTGCCTCAGTGGCGGTCTGTCTGTCTGCCATTCTGCCCCAGAGAACCTGCACAGTGAGGTCATCACAGCATCAGAGCAGCCGGCGCACAGCGACGTCATCGCACTCTCAGAGCAGCCGGCGCACAGCGACGTCATCGCACTCTCAGAGCAGCCGGCGCACAGCGACGTCATCGCACTCTCAAAGCAGCCGGCGCACAGCGACGTCATCGCACCCGCAGAGCAGCCGGCGCACAGCGACGTCATCGCACTCTCAGAGCAGCCGGCGCACAGCGACGTCATCGCACCCGCAGAGCAGCCGGCGCACAGCGACGTCATCGCACTCGCAGAGCAGCCGGCGCACAGCGACGTCATCGCACTCGCAGAGCAGCCGGTGAGTGCATCACATTGCCACCGGAGAAGGTGCCTTAGAGGTCTAAAAGTCAGAGGACCTGGCCAGCTCTGGCCACTAAGACACAGGTCCAACAACTCCCACAGACCCACAGCCCTTTCGCGTTTCCGACAGGTGCACAAGAACCTCTGGGACTGCCCTGTGTGCTGCTGGGAGTCGTGCTTCTTAGCTAGAAACCGCAGCCAAAAAAGTGACAGTTCACTTTATCGATTGGCAAGAGACCTAGGAGGAAAATTAAGATATTTTAGAACAAGAGTCAGAATGGATAATTGTTCTCTGTAAACATCTAATTTCTTTTTCAATAATCAAAGGCATGGCTGTAAGTCATTACAATGAGTCCCCTTGGGCCATTAAGATAAGGAAAATACTATTGAGCTAGCCTGGGCAGATAGGCTCAGGTTAGACCTTCAGTCATCAGGGTTTAGGTGTGACAAGCTGCCTCACCTGTCCTCCCTCTAACAGGGACACAGGGTGGCCTGCCAAGGCTGCAGAGATGGGAGCTGTTCCTACCAGGCTGCAGAAGTGACAGGAAGTGACGTTTGCAGTGTGGTTAGTTTGACCTCAATAAAAATGGCTCAATAAAAATGCCCCAAGCTTGGCTTGTGAGACTTACTTCTAGAGAAGCTTTGGTTTGTATTTTATTTATTATTCACTGATATGCATGAATAGAACCCAAGGATCTGTAGATGCTAGAAAGTGCTTTGTCATCAAGCTACACCCCACTTCTTGCTTTTTTGAGACAAGGTCTGCCACGTAGCTGGGGCTGGTCTTGACCTCAGTACCCTCCACTGAGTCCAAATGCTGGGATTCCAAGTGAGCACGTCCTTGCCCGGCTAGAAAAGCATCTTCATTGTCCCAAAAGTTACTTCGTTTGTACTGCTGGTTGTAGAAATAAAACTGTGCTTCGGCATTTTAATGCATCACAGTTTCCCAAAGCATTTACACAGCAGAGCCCAGGACCAGTTTTGAGAAGGTCTTGACCCTCCTTGCTGACCTACATCAGTTGATACAGTTTTCAACTTCTTCCTTCGTGAAACAGCTGTAAAACTTCAAATCGCAGGAATTCAGTGAAAGGCAATCCAGCCAGGTCTTCCCGGTTCTCACCCTATGTCCTGCATTGGTCCTCACTGTGGAGTTCTTAGGTCATCCCTCGCTTTGAATTTATTTCCCATCACATCATTTGACTAGAGTTTTAATTTCATAGACTATAACTACTAACCAATGTTTATTCTTTTTTCATGTGTATATGCGCATGGGGTGTATACATTTGTAACAGTTACAACTATTGCTGTGAGAGAGCATCCAAAGTCAATCAACTTAAGGGAGAAAGGGAGGTTTATTCAGCTTATGGTTCCAGAGGGAAGGGACAGTCTCTCAAAGCAGAGGCGGCATGGCTGGCTGGCCAAAGCTGGAGGAGGCTAAGTCACCGCAGACATCTTGGAAGCTGAGAGCTGCAGACTGCTTGCAGCAAAGGCAGACTTCTCCCTGGGGTAGGGTGGGCTCATCCACCTCAAGGCCCACCCCTTGTGACCGCCTTCCTCCAGCAAGGCTCCACCTCTGAAGGTGCCATGACCTTGCCAAACACAGGAGACTGTGGGGGACACATTTCAAACCATGACAACATTCAAATTTGGTGCGGGCAGGCACATGTGTGTGCAGGGACGCATACGTGTGACGCATGTGCATGTACAAGCTCAAGGACTGTAGCGGTTACTCTTAACTCTCGCTGTGAGGGAACACTCAAAGTCAACCAACTTAAGGAAAAAAGGGAGATTTGTTCAGTTTACGGCTCCAGAGGGGAAATACAGTCTTTCATGGCGGGGGCGGCAGCATGGCTGGTTGGAGTCAGGCTATGTCACTCCCATCTGTGAGGCTGAGCGCTGCAGGACTGCTGCAGACTTCTCCAGGAGGTAGGGTGGGACTCATCCACCTCAGGGGCCACTCCTTGTGACCGCCTTCCTCCAGCAAGGCTTCACCTCCAAAGGTGCCATGACCTTCCTAAACACATGAGACTGTGAGGGCACATTTCAAACCATGACAAGGGTGATATCAAGAATAATACTGATTACTCACAATTCGTTCCTGATCATTTACAACTAAGGGAGTATGAACTCACCAGAAGGGGAGGGCATATAGTCCGGCAGATTAAAAAGTACCATTTTGCAAATGGGTGATTGACCCCTCCCATTGCCTAATGCCATATGACCCTGCGATTCACTTTTGGGTATAAGTATTACATCTACCCTTGAATGTGCTCTTATAATAAGACTCCTGTTTAACAGCCTTCTGTCTCTGGCCAGGGGGTGACATACAGTGCCCATCCCGATGGAGTGAAGGGCATTACAGGAGCAACAAAACTGCAAAAGAAAATCAACGAACCACTATCCAGAACTTCAGAGACTCTATGTCAACCACCTAGAACTAGGCCAGACTAATCTCTCCCCATCCTGAAGCTCAGGGACATTTGCGGAAGAGGGGGCGGTAAGAGTATAAAAGCAAAAGGATGGGAGGAGCAATGATTTGCAAGATACTCCACACAAGTTAGGGCTGAAGCAATCATAATTGGACATTGCATGCCCGGCGCAATGTCCAACACACTATTGACCTCACAAAGTCTAGCATCTGCTAAAGGCACCAAGATCCTTGGAGGCAAGGGATTGACAGCCACAGTAGTGTTCCTATGCTTAAGGGGAACACAGGAAAGGGTTCAGGGAAATGCCACTGGGTCCTGTACGTCATCGGAGAGGAGGCCCAGAGGAGAGTCAGGCATGCACAAGAAAGGACTTTGGGAATTGGGGCGGGAGGCATGGGGGGATGGGGCGGGAGGGGTGAGGGGAGGGAGAGCAGGGAGTTCAGAGGGAGGAGGAGGGAGGGAGGGAACTGGTGTACCTATTAAGTTTGTATGAGCTGAATAATAATAAAAAATATATTAAAATAAAAAGAATAATACTGATTACTCTTCCACCTTATTGTTCTGAGCCTGGGTGTCACTTAAAGCAGGAGCTTGTCTGACTAGCCTGCTGTTCTGGCTGCTGGAGCTGGAGCTACAGGGGCCAGGCCATCCAACCTTTTTACATGGATCTGAGGATTCTGCTGAGGTCCTTCGGCTGGTGTGGTCAGCACTTTCACCACTGGTCATCTCCCCAGCCCTAAACCACTATTCTACCTCCCACTTACATGCTCATTTCAATTTTTTAAATTTTGAGATGGGATCTCACTGTGTATCAAAGCTGGCCTGAGAACTCAGCATCCGCCTGCTTTCACCTTCTGGATGGCAAAGTTACAGGGTTGCCGTGCCCGGCTTCAAAACAGTGCACTTGCAACACATATTAACAATCGCAGACTCTCTTGTGCCGCAGACATCGTTAGCCCATTGGCTACTTGTGCTACCCAGAAATCTGGGAACTGTGGCACCAGTGACTCAGTGCGCTCGCTGACAGGCTGACACGGAACGGGCAAGCCACAGAAAAGAGCGAAGTCCAGGGACTCTAGGTGGATGGCCACCTGAAGCTTCTCAGGGAGGTGCAACTGTTCAAAAGCCAGTCTCGTAGACCCAAATAGAAGGCCCGATGGAGAATAACGCAGGTGCAGGATGAACATCAAGAAAGCAAAGAGACTGCTCACGAGGAGCTCAAAGCATGGGGAGGAGCCAAGATGACATCACAGGGCAGCCAAGAAATCGCCCAAGGTGACATCCCTCTCCAGGCCCCACCCGATCTACAGCCAAGGGGAGAGAATAGGCCTTCCCCAGAAACCCACGGGGGTGTGGCAGGCAAGGAGCAACCTGGGTCTATTTCCCACCCACCTGGCTGCAGGTGCAGAATGCACTGTGGGAGATCAGCTGGCGGACAGGGCTTGTTCCAGGAGAGTGGAGGAGGAGGAAGAGGAGAGGCAATTTTGGGTGAGTTGTAGAGAGACACAACAGGATTTGCTGACTGAGACAAAGGCTGCAGCGACTGGATCACTCACCCATAGTCATTCCACCTGACCCCGGCACAGCCTCCAGGGGACCGTGCACGTTCTCTATCCATCCACCTGACCCCAGCAGAGCCTCCAGGGACCGGTGCACGTTCTCTATCCATCCACCTGACCCCAGCACAGCCTCCAGGGGATGGAGCGCATGTTCTCTATCCATCCACCTGACCCCAGAATGGCACACAAGAACAGAGCTTTACCCATTCCACCTGACCCCAACATGACACCCAGAGACAGAGCACATGTCCCCATCTACTGTTTGCATTTAGTTCTGTGGTTTGTTCCAACCACAGAACTCACACAGGCAATACCTGCCTGATGCAAGGGGAGGTTCTACAGGCAACCTAGTGTGTGCTGCAGTCAGACCTAGTATGTGCTTGTGTTCTCAGCACCAAGCAGTCAGACCTAGTGTGTGTTTGTAATTCCAGCACTAAAACAGTCATAAGCAGGTCTTGGGACTGGTAGCCAGTCTAGTCTACTGATCAACGTGGAGGCTAGTAGGAAAGAAAGAAAGAGAGAAAGAGAAAAGAGAAGAGACAAAGAGAGAAAGACAGAGAGAGAGAGAAAGAGAGAAAGAAAAAGAAGAAAGAGAAAGAAGAAAGAAAGAAAAAAGAAAGAAAGAAAAGAAAGAAAAAAGAAAGAAAGAAGAAAGAAATAGAAGAGAGAAAGAAGAAGAGAAGAAAGAAAGAAAGAAAGAAAAAGAAAAAAAAAGAAAGAAAGAAAGAAAGAAAAAGAAAGAAAGAAGAAAGAAAGAAAGAAAAAGAAAAAGAAAGAAAGAAGAAAAAAAAAAGAGAAAAGAGAGAAGAAAGAAGGGAAAGATGAAAGGAGGAAGAAAAGGAAGGAGGAAGGAAGAAGGAAAAGGAAGGAACAAAAACGGGATGCACCTGAAGAATGATACCTGATATGCCCTCATCTCATGCACACATTCATTCCGCAACACACACATACACATCACAACATGCACACATGCTTGCTTGCACACACACAGTGACGTGCATACACATGTACACACACATGCCACACATGCATGCGTACAGTGTGCACACAAACTGACATGCACACACACCTACACATACATATGCATACACTATGCACACACTGACGTGCACACACAGACATGCATGCATACGCTGTGCATCATACACACTAACATATCACACCACATACACGCATACTATGCACACATACCTGTACATACCTACACATACCTGCACACACACACACACACACACACACACAAGTAGAAGCAAAATCATGACAGGATGGAATCTACCAACTGTGGTCATTTCTCCTGGCTCCTCACCCACAGGTGGGTAGCATGGGGCACAAGCCTATGGCATCTGATATAGGAAGCAGCTCCCAGGCCGCAGCGTCACCAGAACGACTAGACAACCCACGTGACCCCGACAGACATGCCCCTGCTTGTCTCCTTGCTCTGCAGGCGGAGTTGCTTTAACCACAATATGATGTATGTATTTACTTCATTTAGTGTGTGTGTGTGTGTGTGTGTGTGTGTGTGTGTGCGTGCGTGTGTGTCGGAGGGCAGGAGGGCACGTGTGTCCCTGTGGAGGACCAACATGCCTTCAGGAATCATCCTGGATTGCTTCTACCTCCTTCTTGCTTTGCAATGGGATTTCCCAGGCTCCATCCACCAGGGCCGAGGTGCAAGCCACTGCCATTTTTTTTTTTTTGCTTGGCATTTTTTACATGGGACCTGGGATCTGAACTTAGGATTCTCTGCTTTTGGCAGAGTCTCAACCCCTGAGCCATCTCTCCAGCCCTTAATCACGATATTAAATGACAGGTCACAGACAAATCCAACTAATTGATGAAGAATTTGCTTCACACCCACTTACTGGTAGGTTCCCTGAATATTACATAACCTTCATTTGAACTATTCCTATGTATTATGTCGAATATTCTCTCTGTAGATTCACCACAAATATTCTGATCTTCAAGAATATAAGTACGTTTTAATATTATTTCTGCCCTTCTTT
The DNA here is from genome assembly GCA_023101885.1 of Typhlomys cinereus. Lineage (NCBI taxonomy): Eukaryota > Metazoa > Chordata > Mammalia > Rodentia > Platacanthomyidae > Typhlomys > Typhlomys cinereus. Next base: position 1,296,698 of record JALPQD010000436.1, on the reverse strand, counting down.
ATTTTTTAATATTTTATATATTTATTATTTGTGTGTGTGTGTTGTGATGTGTTGTATGTGTCTGTCTTTCTGTCTGTCTCAGAGGTCACTGTGTATCCCTATGGAGGACCAAGGGTGACTTCAAGAATCATCCTGGATTGCTTCTACCTCCTTCACTCTGCAACTTCCCAGGCTCCACCCACCAGGGCCAGAAGTGTTGTCCGTGGCCCTTTCCACCTGGTATTTTTTATGTGGGACCTGGATCCAAACTCAAGACCTTCTGCTTGTGAGACAGAGTCTTAACCCCTGAGCACTCTCTCCAGCCTGACCTTACTTTTAACCAATGACTTTCCCTAGCTCTTTGCAAAATCCAGCAATACATTTCCTTTCAGTGATAACAATTAAGTGATAATTGTGGTTATTGGCAACAATATTTATTTTCATTTTAAGAACATGACTGCTCTGTTTAATGTTGAAAAACTCTTGACATTTTAAAATGATGGGTACAAGATGAGTTCAATTTTCAGTTTAATTCTGTAATAAGGAACCTATTTAAATTATTATTTATTTGTACACCAGTAGGTAAGCTATACAACTTGGTTAAAAGCTATTCACTTTTAAAGGATTGTCATGACAATGTTAAATTGCACAGAATTGCTTTTATGGGGTTCTTCATTCATTTATGGAAGCATTAAGTTTAAAAAGACTGACCAGTTCCACAAAATAAAAGAGCAAGGTACATTAATGTGAGCACTATTTGATAACTGCATGTGGGATATTTTGGAGGGGACCATACTGTGAACTTTGAGAGCATTTTGAGCTATCAATCCTATATACATTTTTCAAAATCCAAATAATTCTCTTCTTGCCTTCCTAAAGCAAAATCACGTCTTGTAAATATCCATTAGGAAGATAAAATGGCTTCTTGAGTTTTCTCTATTGCCAGGGATTTTATTTTGCAGAGCAATTGAAGGCCTCTCAAGTGTGAGCATCTGGCCATTAATATCACCAAGTAGGGTAGAACTGTGTCATTTCCTTTCCAATCATTGTGCATAAAGAGGTTGTAGTTGATTGATCAGGGATTCACTTTAGGTTATCTCATTAGCATGGCTTATGTGTTTCTACATGATGTTAATTATAAGCATAGCAAATGATTTTAGACTGTGGGAGTCTCATGGGCCTAAAGTTAGGAAACTTTTTTCCTGAGAGGCTATGTATTGTCTTCTGCACGCAGCCATAAGGTGTCAGTATCTCAGAATAATTCAGCCAATTGGATTGCAACTGAGTTGAAGAGTTCCAGACTCAAACGTTCTTCCTTGTACTCACTGGCCCAAGACTTCCTGTATCCTCAAGGGATTGTTGCTTCAGTTATCTACTCCTAAGGGAATTGTGACAACTTGGTGGTCCCAGGTTCAGGCCCCCGGCCTGAGTCTCACATGTAGTTTACTGGTTAGCTCAACATTTGGAAATTTAGGTTTGATCTATGTGTCTTTTATTGCAATACTGGAGATTGAAACTGGAGATTTATGGACTCACGCATACTAGAGAAACACTCATCACATCCACAGCCCTCTATTTTGAGACAAGGTCTCACTAAGTCACCCAGGCTAACCTTGAACTCATTCTGTAACTCAAACAATCTTTAAAGTTAAAACCTCTACCTCGAAAGCAAAAGGTCCTGAGTTCAGATCCCAGATCCCATGTAAAAATGCCGGGCAGAAACAGCAGTAGCCTGCACTTCTGACTCTGGAAGGCAGAGCCTGGGAAACCCTAGAACAAAGCAAAAATGAAGTTGAACCAATCCAGGATGATTCCAGAAGTCACCCTTGGTCCTCCATAGGGACATACAGTGCCTTCTGATACACACACCACCCACACACACACACACACACACCCACACACACAAATTGTGATCCTCCTGAGTGCTGGGATTACAGACCTGTGTTACCATGCTAAAACTTTCATTTTTGCACACCTATGTTCTACAAGATTCTTTTAAAATCTGTTTTTGTCCTTTGGAGCTTCCGATTTTTAAATGTTTATATTTGTTTGTTTGTTTGTTTGTTTATTTGTCCCCTAGGAGCCAAGGGTGACCTGGGGATCATTCTGAATTGCTTTTTGCCTCCTTTTTACTTCACTCCGGGATTTCCCAGGCTCTGCCTGCTAGAGCTAGAGTGTAGACCCCAGCCATTTTTGCCTGGTGGTTTTACTGAGACCTGGGTCCGAATCAGGATCTTCTGTTTGCAAGACAGAGTCTTAACCTCTGAGCTATCTCTCCAGCCCAAGCTTCCACTTATAGAACAGTGTGTTCTCTTCCCGTCTCTTCCCTGAGCTTTTAACATCTATTATAATAGGTCTTTTTTTAAAAGCCCATCTCCCTAATGCTATGCTCAGGGTATGATTTTTGGAAAATGAAATTGCTGACACGTTGTAGTTATAGAGGGATTCAAGTATCAAATTTCAAGAAGTTGGGGGTGGAGGCAAGTAGAAGCTTTGACAGTTCAGCAGATTGATGTAATCAAAGCTGTGTTTTCAGGACATTCACTCTGGGTCATTTGATTTAGAGAAGGTTGCCTACTTTTCTTCATAGATAACATATTAACAGTTCTAAGCTTCTTTTTAATATTTATTTATTTATTTTTATTTCCACTCATACAAACTTAAATTCTAAGCTTCTTAAACTACCATATTTTCTTTGTCCTAAAATGTACATTTTCTCACACTTAATGTCTCTAAAATTGGGACGAACCTTGCTGCATTCATGATGCAATTGTCATTACACACCTAAGGGTAAAAACCTGATCAAAAACATTCTCTGGAATCTTCTGGAAGGTTCAAAAAATGTAGCCACATCAAGATTTACAAAATAAGTCTGAGCAGCTTGGAAGCTAATCCTGGAAAAAATAGTGAAGCAATCTGTTAACATCCCCAAAGCACTGGATGGCACAAAGCGTATTGCTGGTGGAAAGATCACAGGACTTAATGGCTCTGAGTCGGAAAGATAGATAATGAAGTGGACCTAATGTGGAAAAATTTGGGAAATATCATTAATTGTTTCACCCTTTGCTTTGTCTGTTTAAAGTCCAAAAGATCCCTTTCAATAAACAAAATAAAAGTTTTAAGTGCATAGGAAGCATCACCTTGTTTGAGTGGCAGTATTTATATTACCTAGGAATAATGTGACTTATAATCAATCTTCGGTTGCTTACATTCACTAAGACTTAATAATTGGCACTCTTAGGAATGGCCATGGTGCATTTTCCCATCCAACTACCCCTGCCTCTTTCTATGTAGACTAAAAATGGTTCTTAACTTTTTTCTTTTCTTTTCTTTTTGGTGTGTGTGTGTGTGTGTGTGTGTGTGTGTGTGTGTGTGTGTCTGTGTGTGTGTGTGTGCATGCATGTGTGTCTCTAATAATTTAATCCCATGAGTATTACTTATTTTTTGTAATATTAATTGTGCATATGCCTTCTTCCTTCTCTAACCTGCAATTTTTTATTCATGTGTAGTAATTGAATATTTTGGGCAGGTTTCCATTCCTGCCATGTCCACTGCTCTCTTTGCGGTGTACTAAATAAACTTGTTTTCCTTGTAAAACACATTTGGATATGATAAACACATTGCAGGTATCAGAAGGCCTTTTGTCTTCACTTTCCAAAATGGCTTTGCTTTCTCCACCATCAAGATTGAAATGGACTGAAATATCAATTGTAATCCATTTATTCTTTTTTTTAATTTTAATACATTTTTTATTATTTCAGCTCATACAAACTTAATAGGTACACCCAGTTCCCTCCCTCCCTCCTCCTCCCCCAAACCCCTACTCCCCCTCCTCATCCTCCCGCCCCCATCCCCGGTGCCTCCCACCACAATTCCCAGAGTCCTTCTTGTGCATGCCTGACTCTCCTCTGGGCCTCCTCTCCGAGTGACTACAAGGACCCGTTGCATTTCCCTGAACCCTTTCCTGTGTTCCCCTTAGCTAGTACACTACTGTGCTGTCAATACATTGCCTCCAAGATCTTGGTGCCTTTGCAGATGCTAGACTTTGTGAGGTCAATAGTGTGTTGGACATTGCGCTGGGCATGCAATACCATTATGATTGCTTCGGCCCTAACTCGTGTGGAGCATTGCAAATCATTGCTCCTCCCATCCTTTTGCTCTTACACTCTTACCGCCCCCTCTTCCAAAATGTCCCTGAGCTTCCGGATGGGGAGGGATTAGTCGGCCTAGTTCTAGGTGGTTGATATAGAGTCTCTGAAGTTCTGGATAGTGGTTCGTTGATTTTCTTTTGCCGTTTTGTTGCTCTTGCAATGCCCTTCACTCCATCGTGATGGGCACTGTATGTCACCCCCAGGACAGAGACAGAAGCTGTTAAACTGGAGTCTTATTTAAGAGCGCATTCAAGGATAGATTAATACTTATACCCAAAAGTGGAATCGCAGGTCATATGGCATTTGGCAATGGGAGGGGTTACTCACCATTTGCAAAATGTTACTTTTTATCTGACAGACTATGTGCCCTCCCCTTCTGGTGAGTTCATACCCCTTAGTTGTAAATGATCGGAACGAACGTGTGAACTAACTCAGGTGTCACATTACTTTCTTGCAGTCCTTGATGGAGGCCTATTTTCTCTACTGGAACATGGTCACTTCTCTCCTTGTTCTGGTTTTGGGGTGGCCCTCCAGCTCATCCCTCCTGTTCATAATCCTTGCAATTACTGTAGTAATATATGATTTACCTATGAGTGTCTCAAGATGGGCGGGTGGGTTGGTACTAGGAGCCACCTATTAGGGATGTACATACGTGCACTTAATTTTCTGGGTTTGGGATATATCCTTATATAATTGTTTCTAATGACCTCCATTTCCGGCAATTCAGTAATTCATCATTTTTGATGGGCTGAGTATACTCCATTGTATGATGTACCACAGTTTCCTTATCCACTCGTCAACCGTTGGAACTTAGGTTGATTCCATGACTTTGCTATTGTAAACAGTGTGCTATGAACATGGTCGTGCTTGTGCTATCGAGGTGAACCTCTGCTGTATGGGGGGGGTTATCCCAAAAGTTGAAATCGCAGGGTCATATGGCATTTCAATCTTTCATTTCTTAAGATCTCCAGCGGCTCGCCAGAGTGGCTGTATGAGCCTGCACTCCCACCAGCATGTAGGAGAGTTCCCCTCTCTCCACATCCTCTCAGCAGTTGGTGTTGTTGTATTGTGGATTTTTGCCATCCTGACCGGGGTGAGATGATATCTCAGGGAAGTTTGATTTGCATCCCTATGGCTAAGAAGTCGAGCATTTTTTAAGATTTGTTAGACATTTTATTTCATCCCTGGTAAAATTTCTTTTAAGTTCCAAGGCCCATTTTTTAATTGGGCCATTGGTTTCCTTGGATGATAGTTCTCGTTCTTTTGCCACTCTGGAAGTGAGCTCTATCAGCATGTGGTTAGGAAGATTTCTCCCATTCTGTGGGTTGCCTTTGAGCTCGTATTACAATCTCTTATCTGAACAGAGCCTCTTATTTCACAAGATCCCACTGTGGAGAGTTAGTAGCAGTGACTGTGCCATTGATGTCTGTTTAGGAATGTTGGCCTAGCCCAATCAGCTCGAGGGAGTTCCCTCTCCTTCAACTATGGTTTTTATATCTCTGGCCTGATTCAAGTCCTTGATCCATTTGGAATTAAGTCTTGTACATGGTGACAAGACGGGTCCAGCTTTAATCTTCTGCATGTGGGAATCCCGTTTTGCCAGCACCCTTTGTTGAAGATGCTTTTCTTTTTCCATTGGATTCTTGTTGCCCCTTGTCCAAGACCAATGGCTGTAATTTGTGTGGCTTATATCTGGGTCTTCAATCCTTATCCATTGATCTGCGTGTTCTTTTGGAGCCGGTACCAGGCTGTTTTTATAACTATGGTATTGTAATATAGACTAAGGTTCGGTATGGTTAATACCTCCAACAGTGTTTTTTACTCGCGGATTGTCTTTGCTATCCTGGTGTTTTGTGCCTCCATATGAATTTTGGATTGTTGGTCAACTTCTTTGAAGAATTGCTTTGGATTTTCATTGGTATAGCATTGAATCTGTATATTGCCTTTGGTAAGTGGTCATTTTTACGATGTTGATTCTGCAATCAAGAACATGGGAGTCTTTCCACTTCTGGTGTCTTCTGCAATTCTTTCTTTAGGTTTTTAAAGTTTTCATTTAAAGGTCTTTTACCTCCTTGGTTAGGTTTATACCAAGGTATTTCATTTTTTTAGTTATAGTAATGGGATTGTTTCTCTCAAGGCTTTTTCACTTCTTTCATTCTGGGTATATAGAAAGGCCTCTGATTTTTGCCATTTATTTTGTATCCTGCCACCTGCTGAACTTCTCAATTAGTTCCAGGAGCTTCCTGGTGGAGTTTTTTGGATCACTCCGGTATAAGATCATGTCATCCGCAAATGGGATAGCCTGACTTCTTCCTTGTCGATTTGAATCCCTTATGTCCCTTTCTTTCTTATGGCTTCAGCTAAGATTTCAGTACAATATTGAATAGAAGTGGTGAGAGTGGACAGCCTTGTCTGTCCTGATCGAAGTGGGAATGCTTCCAATTGTTCCCATTGTGCAAATCCTTGCTGTGGGCTTGTGTATACAGCTTTTATTTATTGATAAAGGTTCCTTCCATTCCTACTGTCTCTAGCGTTTGGTCATAAAGGCTGTTGGTCTTGTCAAAGGCTCTTTTCTGCATCTATCGAGAGTCATGTGGGTCTTGGACTTTGGGACTGGTTTACATGATGAATTACTTTATGATTTGCGTATGTTGAACCAACCTTGTGTGCGGGGATGAAGCTACTTGGTCCCCGTGAATAATCTTTTTAATATGTTTTTGAATCCCATTTGCTAAATTGTTGAGAATCTTTGGTTTGTGTTCTCAGAGAGATCGGCTATATTTTCTTTTTAAGTCAGTCTTTATTAGGTTTTTGGGATTAAACGATATTAGCTTCATAGAAGGAATTTGGTTAGGTCCTTCCTTGCTATTTGATGGAACAGTTTAAGGAGATTGGTGTTATTAACTCCTTAAAGTCTGGTAGAATCTGTGCTGATCCATCTGTTCCAGGACGTTTTTTGGTGGGAGATTCAAGATTACTTCCTCATTTCCTTATATGTTATGGACTATTTAAATATTCACAACTTCCAGATTCAATTTAGGTAGTTGTGTTTACTTAGAAATTCATCCATCTCTTCTGTGTTGTCAAACTTCACAGTAAAAGTTTTGAAATATGATGTTATATTCTCTGGATTTCTTGGGTATCAGTGTATAAATCCCTGTTCATTTCTAATTTTGTTAATTTGGGTTTTCTCTCTCTGCTTTTTGTTAATTTTAGGGTGTATCCAATCTTATTGATTTTTTCAAAGAACTCAAAAACCAGCTTTTGACTGGTTGATTTTTTCTATCGTTTTCTTAATTCGATTTCAGATATTTCTCCCCTTATTTTGCTAATCTCCTCTTCTACTACTTTTGGGATAGATTGCTCAAGTTTCTCTAAGCTTAAGCTGCATTGTTAAGTTGTTTATTCTGATGTTTCCTTTTTTTTGATGTAGGCATAAGAGCTATGAACTTACTCTTAGAACAGCTTTCATTGTGTCCCAGAGATTTTGGTAAGTTTATTTTCTTTATCATTCTTTCAGGAAATCTTGAATTTCCTTTTTAATTTCTCCTGAATCATTTCTCATTCAGCATCATATTGTTAGTTTCAGGAGTTGTGTTTTTCTCTTGTTTGATGTGTTGTGGATTCCGCTTTAGGCCGTGGTGGTCTGATAGGGCACAGGTTAAATTTCAACTTTTTTGTATAGTGTAGATTCTTTGTGGCCCAATGTGTGATCTATTTTGGAGAAAGTTCCGTGTGCTGCTGAGAAAAATGTGTATTCTTTGGTGGTGGGTGAAAAGTTCGATAGAGATCTGTAAGGTCCTTTCTTTCAGGGTTTGATTAAGTTCCAAAGGTCTCTGTTAAGCTTTTGACCTGTTGATCTATCCATGTTGAGAGGGCGGTGTTGAAGTCCCCAAGAATATCGTTTGGGGGTTGATTTCTTGCTTTAGACCTGTAGGGTTTCTTAATGAATGTGGAGGGCCCGTATGGGCGCATAATGTTCAGTATTGTGAAGTCTTCCTGGTGAATTGTACTTGTGACTAAAAGTAGTATCCACCTGTCTCTTAATATTTCTTTTGGTTTGAAGTCCACTTTGTCTGTTAGCATAATGGCTACCCCTGCCTGTTTTCTGCTTCCATGCTTGTTAGAATTGTTGACCAGCCTTTTATTTTTAGAGCTGCCTATCTTTTGTGGTGAGATGGGTTTCCTGCAGGCTGCAGATTGATGGATTGTGATTTTTATCCAAGTTTGTAATCTTGTCCTTGATCGTGAGTTAATTCCATTAACATTTAGTGTTATAATGGAGAAACTATTTTATTCCAGACATTTATATGTTTAGTATTTTTATAAGTATATTGCTTCGCTTTTAATGGTGTTTATACTTATCTTCTGTTCTCCTGGATTGCCTGTTTTTTTCTTCACGCTTGAGTACATTTCTAGCATTTTTGAAGACCTGGTTTGGTGGACACGTATCCCTTCAAGTTGCTTTGTGCTGGAAGATGTTTCCTTTCTATTCTCACTG